>CM038682.1:263460319-264045092 GCA_021605205.1 Aegilops longissima | reverse complement strand
ACTCGAGCTCGGCGGGGACTGCACCGGTCGGCCCGAGGACTTCATCAATCTAGCAGCGGACCGTGGACTCCAGCCGCCGTCTCCCAGCCAGCCGCCCTCGTCAAAGTCGCGATCTTTGGAGGTTGAGAAATAACAGCACCCTCATGGGCTCGGCCCATCCTCAAGTTCCTAGTGAGCAAAGGCGCCAATCGATGAAATCTTGGCTCGACAAGTACAACGCCCGGCGGCATCCTACACCATAGTCAGCAGAGGGCTGGTCGAGGCAGGCGTCACTTTGGTGTCTACCAGCGTTGCGTCGAGCAAAAACAAGGCCAAGCAATTCTCAAAGACATCCATCAAAGCGGTCACGAGACACCATGCGGCCTCAAGAGCACTTTCGTCGCCAAAGCCTTCGACACGGTTTCTTCCGGCCAACTGCCTAGAAGAGGCCAAAATTAGTCAAAATGCAAAGGGTGCGGAAGTTCCGCTCCAGAGGCATCGCGGCTTCCGCACTCAAGACCATCCCCATCGCCTGGCCCTTTGCGGTTTGGGGCCTGGACATGGTGGGACCATTCAAAACAGCACGAGGCGGCCTAACTCATTTACTTGTCGCGATGGACAAGTTCATCAAGTGGATAGAAGTAAAGCCCATCAAGAAGCTGAATGGTCCAACTGCAGTGACTTTCATCTCCGACATCACGATTCGGTATGGCATACCACACAGCATCATCACCGACAATGGCATGAATTTTGGCAAAGGCGCCTTGGCCCGTTTCTGCGCAACACAGGGCATCCGATGGACTTAGCATCCGTCGCCCATCTGCAGTCAAACGGCCAGGTGGAGCGAGCAAATGGCCTCATCCTTTCTGGCATCAAGCCTTGAATGGTCGAACCACTGGAGCGTTCGGCCGGTTGTTGGCTTGATGAGTTGCCAGCCGTCCTCTGGAGTCTGCGGATGACTCCAAACAAGTCAACCGGCTTCACACCTTTCTTCCTCGTCTGGTGCGGAAGCCCGTCATCTGGCGGACATAGAGTTCGACTCCCGCGAGTCACCATGTACAGGGAGGAAGCGGAAGAAGCACGTCAAGACGATGTCGATCTGCTGGAAGAGGGGCTAGCTGTTGGCACTCGGCGGTCCAGCATCTACCAGTGAGCTGCGCCGATACTACAACGGGAAGGTCGGGCGAGATCTTTCAAGAGGCGACCTTGTGCTCGGCTGATCCAGCGAATAGCGGACCAACACAAGTTGTGCGATTGCCTTGGAAGGCCCCTTCATTGTCGACAAAGTCTTTGGGCAATGACTCCTACTACTGATCGATGCTCGAAGCCCCAAGCACGCCAAGAGGGGCGGCGGCAAGCGAGCCGGGCGGCAGCATGGAATGCAAATCTTCTCCGAAGATTTTCTGATTGATCAATATGTACCACGCTACCCTTTGTATTAAAGTACCAAGACTTGGGCCCCAAAGACGAGCTCGGGGACTGCCCTTTGTTATCTATATGATAAAATTATGCCTTGAGTATGCTACTCTTTGTTATGCCGCTTGGCACCAGGTTCGACTAGTCGGCCCGGGGACTCGCCACCTCGCGCTATGGAATGCTTCCTGCAGTTGGACAAGTAGTGTGTGGTACCTAAGCCATCTCTGTCGAGAAGCCGTCAGCTGGCAGAAGCGGCTGTTTTAGTGGGCAGGAGTAAGGAAGAACAAGGCGCCCACATGAAAAATGGCTAAGGACTCAAAGCATAAACATAGCTTAAGCCGGCTTCCAGCCTCTCTTCACAAAGCCGACTCTTGAGTAGTCGGCTTGCCGCTTTCTATCTAACTAGTTAAAATGACTCTAAAAAATGGCCAAGTACTTGCCTTCCCCTAAGTAGCCAAGCATTTGATCCAGCGGCAGTCCGCAGAGCAGTTGTCCGACTGGCAAGGCGGCGACTAAGGGAAGGCTGCAAAGGAAAAAGCAAAAGGAGCAATGAGCAGGGAAAGATAGAATTCGGATAAATATTTACATAACTTAGGCCCTTGGCGAATCTTTAGAAGTTCAAAAAATACACCCATGGTGGGGTGTATGAATTAACAAGTTCTTCAAAGACTACTAAAGCAGATAAAATAAAGGCAAGACGGCAGCCTAGGAAGCAACAGACAGGTTCGGAGGGCAGAAAGAGACGGCGGTGTCAGGCACCGGGGCGGCCGGCTGGGCAGTCTCGGCATGATCATCTCACGGCGGCCCGGCCCGGTCCAGGAGTGGCTCGTTCTTTGGGCGCTTGATCAGTGAGGCTGATCGCCCACTCCGTCTTCTGGCGACTCCGTCTCCCCTCCGTCCTCCACCTCGCCTTCCTCCTCGGCTGAGGAGCGATCACCTCCGCCGAGTCCTCGTCGTAATCCGGGTTCATACGAACCACTCGGCGGCGCCTCCGCCGTCTTCAGCCCGCTTCAGGGGCGAGGACGCTGGTGTCTGTGTATCGGCGATCGCCGCCCGCACTTTCGGCGGCGTCTTGCACAGCCATCAGCTCCACCTGGGCCTCTGACCGGAACGTCGCCGGTCGGTCCGGTCCAGCCACAGATACCACGCCTTCATGAATTCCAAGGCCCGGCGCTTCGAGCCGGGCCGAAATTACCTTCAAGCCTCAAGGCGGCCGGTAGCGACCTCTAGCCGTTGGCGGTCCGACCGGAATCGCGAAACCGCATGTCGGCCACAAGGCAGCAATCGCCTGGGCGCCAACACGTTGAAGCCGACGTAGCATCCTATGGGCCGGCCGCAGGCGAGCCTCGATGCTCAGAAGCTGCTCATCAAGAGTCCGGGGGGCGTTGGCGGCAATCTCCGCACTAGCTGCCCTCCGCGCCTCGTGATCAGCCTCGATGGCTTGATTGGCCGCTTGCGTGTGGCCAGGGAAGAAGTCTGCCAAGACGAAAAAGAAGCAAGCCAAAAAATCAGGAGTCAGCCCGACCCATAGTCAGCGGCTCAAAGAAAGAAAATAAGGAAACTCACCGTCGACAATGTCCTCGATCTCATGGAAGCCGAGGTCAGCGATGCCTCCTTGCCGGTCCGGAGGGCGCTTTCGCTTAGGAACTCGGCCAGGAGAAGCAGGTCTCTTTCTTCTCCGCCTCATCTGCGCCTTCTTAAGTAGCTCCCTTTGCTCCGCCGGTATGCAGCCAGCAGGTCGCTGCATGCGAGCTTGCTGCACTCTCCCCTTGGCACGCATAAGGCGGTGTTGGCTTTGCCCAGCTGCTGCTGAAGAGCGGCGTTGGCCTCTGAAGAATAAAAAGAAAGAGGACGTTAATTCGTCAACAAAGAAGGTCGCCGGAAAGATCCGGCCCGACTACTTAGCAGTCGACCCGAATCTCGGGGACTACAGCCCGTGGGTGCGCCAGCGCGCCCCCGCTAAGAAGAAGGAGGACTCACTCCGGCTCTCCGACAAGTCGGCAGTCCGCTTGCCCAGCGCCTCAACATTGCAGTTGAAGGCAGTGACGCGGAGGTTGTGATACTCATGTGATAAGTATTTTAGACAAAGGTAAATATTTGAAATGCGGAGAGTTCGAGTCGCTGCTCGTGACCAGCCCGAAACTTCGGGGACTACACCAGATGGAGTGCGCTGGCCTTGAAGAAAACAAGAAAAACAAAGTCTAAAGAAAAAGCATACGGACGGCGGCTCGCGACACCGGATCGCCTTGGTGCGATTACGAATGGCGTCGCCCTCGGCTCGCAACCGCTGAACGTCGAGCGCGCTGGTTCAGCGGACTGTGCGCCTCCTCGCCACCCAGCAGGCGCTGGCGCTCGTCGCCTCGGCGTTTGGGATGGCCGAGCTGGCGGCTCCGGTCTCCAAGGGACGTGGCGCCGAAATCGCCTTCCCAAGGCGGCAGTGCACCGGCGAGGCGACCTGAAGGAGCAGCTTCGCCACAGCCTCGTCTTCGGTCGGCGGCACCGGCGGGTCCGCCGGCTGTTTACCTTGCGCACTCCCAGACGGCGGCGGAGGCGGCGGTGGCGGCACGGCCGTGTCCGGCATGGAAGTCTCGCCGCTTTCCCTCTCCATGATAGGGTGCTCACCGCCGACTCCCCCAGTCTGCCCCGTGAACTCCGGGGGCAGCGGCGCGGAGTTCAGCGGGATGACGAACAACGCCGATTGGCGGTGCGCGGCCTCCTCAGCTTGCCGTGTTGCCGCGACGGCGACTTCGGCCTCATCCAGCTTTCTCTGAGCAGAGGCAGCCACCTTCTCGCCCTCCGCCTTCTCCAGGCGGGCGGCTTCTTCCACGTCGCGCTTCTCCTGCGCGTTCCGCTCCGTCGCCTCCCGGAGGTCGGCGGCGGGGTCAATCCGCCGGTAGTGGCGGACGTCTCTGCCGAATTCCCCATGATGGGCGGCGGCGACCCTCTCAAAAGTAAGGGGAGCCCTGAAGCGAGGAACGTATATAAAAGAGTTGGACAAGATTCACTAGAAGAAAACAAGACAAAGGTGGAAGCACTTACGCAGAGACTAGCGGCGGCTTCTTCATTTCCTTGCGGAAGCGGTTGGCCTTTGCGACCGCCTCTTCCCACGTGGTCGCGGCGGCCGCCCCCTTGATCTTCTTCGACCGGCCGCCAAGCAAGCTCGGCCTGGCCCGGCGCTTCT
Organism: Aegilops longissima; assembly: GCA_021605205.1. Taxonomy (NCBI): domain Eukaryota; kingdom Viridiplantae; phylum Streptophyta; class Magnoliopsida; order Poales; family Poaceae; genus Aegilops; species Aegilops longissima. Next base: position 264,040,516 of record CM038682.1, on the reverse strand, counting down.
TTGCGCCGCCTTGACCATCCAAGCCGGCGGAGGAGCTCGCGCCTGGCTGGCCGACCTTTGACTCGTGGCGCGGGGTGACTTCCCCCTCAGCATCATCATCAGGACAATCGGCAAAGGTGGCCGAGGGCCTGAAGAAGTCTCCTCCTCCTCCTCCTCCTCCTCCTTCGGCGTCGGCCTCCATCGCCGCCGCCCCCAGGTCAGGGTCATCAGCATCGCTCTCTGCACGGTCGGGGACGAACTCACGGGCTGGTCCCATGGTGCCGGCTGAAGGCTGGATGAGGGGGTTCTGACTCGAAAAAACAAATAAGATCAGAAGTCGGATTCGGCCGAAGAAGAAGAAGATAGAAGAAGAAGAGAGATGACTTACAACAGGCGGGGGGTTGGCGCGTGAGTACGGCTCCTTGCCGAACTGCCAATCCGCCGTGAGATTGCAGTTCGCAATGTAGTTCACCATGTCCGCCACCTCTGCGTGGGGCATGTCCTTGGAGCACATCCGGCTTGGGTCCCCGTGGCCGCTCATCTGACAGATCAGATGAGGTCGGCCTTGGAGCGGGAGGACTCGGCGCGCCACGAAGGCGGCCAGCAGGTCGGCCCTAGTCAAACCCTCCGACTACGTCAGCACTCGGAGTCGCGCGACTGCGGCGGCACCAGCGGGAGTCAGCGTCCTGGCCCGGTGGGACCAGCTGGGGAGCCTCCCAACCGGCGCGTCGACTTCGTAACGCGGCCAATTGACCCAGTCGCCTTCCGCGGCGACGTTCTTCACTTAAAAGTAGGACCCCTGCCACATCTTAACCGACTTAATCAGCGCGATGGCGGGAAACGGGTTGTCGGCCGTCGATCTCCGCATCGCGATGAAGGCGACGCACTGGGCCGGCACACCGGCGACGTGCGTGTCGAGCTTGGACTAGAAGAACTCCCCCCATAACTCGATGGTGGGGAGAACGCCGAGGAAGCCTTCGCACAAAGTGGCGAAGGCGGCCAGCAGCACCACCGTGTTCGGGGTAAGGTGGTGCGGCTGGAGCCCGTGGAACTCCAAGAAGGAGCGGAGGAAGCCACTCGCCGGCAGCCCTAGGCCGCATGTGAGGTGCGAGCGGAAGATGACCCGCTCGCCCTCCTCCGGCACCGGCGATACTTCCCCCGCCGGCACGGCACGGGCCCGCACTAGGTGCTTGCCGGGGAGACGGCGCGTCTTGCGGAGGAAATTGATGTGGTCGCCGTCCACCTTGGAGCCGTCCCATACGCCGGAACGCACGGCGGCAGGAGGTGCGGCGGCAGAGGAAGAGCTCATCGCTGCGGACGCAGCGTGGTTCGGCGCGGCGGTGGCAAGAGGAGGAAGAAGCAAGAGGGAGCCGAAGGGAGTAGGGAAGATGGGCGCGCGTGCTTCGCCGTCCCCCTCCTCCCACCTACTTATAGGCTCATGGGCTGAGAAGCCAATGGGGCGGGCGTGGGATTAACTGCGCCCAGGACCCCACGCCCCCCACGATTTACCGCAGACGAAATAATCTGCGCGCGATTCGACGTGGAACTAACCGTCCCGCACGGCCGCAACGGATCCGTTCGTACGCCGAGGCGCGGTAGTGGCGGGTCCCGCCTGACGGCCTGTCCCGTCGCGCGCGTGGGTGGGCAGACTGACCCCGCCGTGTGGAGCCACGCGACGGGTCCCCAACGGGCAGCTGCCTGGAAGCTTATCAGGCACACTGCCCGAATCCCGCTGCGACTTTCGAACTCTTTAAGGGGCAAGACGGCCTTCTGCGAGTCCGACTCTAGCTAGTCGGCCTAGAGGAGGATGGCAAGCGAAGCCCAGATTCCACCTCCGGAAGGATGAAACTGTTGAGGCTCCTCGACATGTCACCCTCGGTGCCTCACCAGCTTCGGGGACTACTGTCGGAGTAATGGGCCACGGGTAGGCTAACCTGAGCCCTTGAACCTTTCAAAACATTCGAGCAGGCTGCGCCCCTCAAGATCCCAAGATGAAGAGCCGCCTTTGAGAGTCGGCGGCAAGACCGCCGACTGCCCCTCGCGGCCGAGCCCTAGGGACGACTTCGAGATAAGCCGACTCCTAAACTGGCGGCTTCCAGAGAAGCCGACTATGGGGAGTCGGCCTGCGACTCTAACCGCCTCCTGCCTACGCAACAAGGGACGGGACCGGGAATGGCCACCGTGCGGCCATACCTGCCTCGTTTGCGAAGGGTAGGCATGGCCACAGTGCGCCGTACCAGCGGAGATCTCCATCCGGCGCGGCACTGTTGCCATGCCAGCCCTGACATCAGCCCGTGGCGGCGCCTGTGCCTGACGACGGTCTGCTCAGACGACCCGTAGACGGCGGGTCCCCTACAGATGACGGCGAGAGTGCCACAAGACGGCCCGTTGGGAGTCGGCCTCCAGGAGTCGGCTAGCCCCTCCCACGGGCCCTACACGCCATTAACTAGACAAGACGGGGAATGGCGACAGTGATCGCCCGTTAGGCGGCGGCACTGTTGCCATGACCCCATGACCAAGCCAGCTGTAACGCCCCGGATTCGATGCGCCAGGTGTCCGCCAGTTATTCGCCGTCGTTGCCATGTCATCTGCTTGCGTGTTGCACTTTGCCATGTCATCATCTGCATTTCATATCATGTCATCATGTGCATTTCATTTTGCATACGTGTTCGTCTCATGCAGCCGAGCATTTTCCCCGTTGTCCGTTTTGCAATCCGGCACTCCTATGTCTCCCGGCGTCCCCTTTTACCTCTTTTCGTGTGCGGGTATTAAACGGTCTCGGAATGGACCGAGGTTTGTCAAGCGGCCTTGGTATACCACCGGTAGACCGCCTGTCAAGTTTCGGATCATTTGGAGGTCGTTTGGTACTCCAACGGTTAACCGGGTAACCGCAAAGCCTCCTTCTCCTTGCAGCCCAACACCCCTTTCTAAGTTGCCCAAAACCCAGCAAACTCCCCTCCATGCTCTCGGTCGTTCGATCACGATCGCGTGGCCGAAAACCGCACCTCATTTGGACTCTCCTAGCTCCCTCTACCTATTTAAACACCTCTCCTCCCGAAATTCCGGATCAATTCGCACATCAAACCCTAGCCAAACTCTTCCCCGCCGCCGGACATGTCCGCCTCCAGCGGGACGCGCCCACCGCCACGTCGCTCCAGCCAATCGCCCGGCCGCCACGTCACCTGCCAGCGCCCTCCACCAACCGGCGCCGCCACCTCAGCCTCGCCCGCCTCTCTCTCCTCCCGGCCAGCCCACAGAGCCCGGGTCGAACCCATGAGGCCCAGATCTCGCCGCCGCCGCCCGGCGCAGCGCCGCCGCTCCGCGCTGCCCGCGCTGCTGCCCGCCGCCGCCGCCTCCGGCACCCGCCGCCACCGCGCCGCCTCCATCGCGCGCAGCGGCCTCCTCGGCCTCGCCGCCATAGCGCCCTCGCCTGCCGCGAAGCTTCCCGTGGCCAAGCCTCGAGCAGCGAGCTCCGCCCGGCGCGCCTCGTCGCGCCATCCCGCCGCCCGCCGCGGTTGCCAGCTCGCCGCGCCACGGTCGCCCGCCGCGCCTCGCCGCCTCCTCGCCTCCGTCGCTCCTCGCCCCGGGGCGGATCCGGCGAGATCCGCCCGGGAGCACCCCGTCCCCGCCTCCGCCGACCTCCTCCGGCGACGAACTCCGGCGAGGTCCGGCCTGGTGGATGAGATCCACCAGTGCGGCCAACCAAACGCCTCCCCGCGCCCGAACCGGATCCCTCCGTCCCGCACCTTCCCGTCCCGTTGACCTTTCGGAGGGTAAAATCCACTAAGTCCCGAAATCTGACAATATTTTTATTGCATTTTCGTTGCATCATATCTCTGTCATCGTTGCTCCGTTTTGCGCGTGTAATATGTCAAAATGTTCGTCTCGAAGATTAGATCATTTCATATCATTGCATCATTTTCATTTGAGCTTATCTTGATGCCCGAAATGCTGTTAGAAGAGTGCTATGTGATGTTAGTTTCTGATTTTTATCAGAACTTGCACTTTTGTCATTTATGCCATGATTGATGTGTGCACCCTATGGACTTGAGTCCTACATGTGTTTTGTAATATGCCATGTCTTCTTTCCAGTGGTGCTTGCTATGTATTTTTGTGATCTATGTGGTGACTAGCACAAGCATGCAAACTAGGTGTCTTGTTGTTGCTGATTTCAGCCCTGTTTTGCTGATATTTTGATGCCATGTTAACTTGTTGCTACCAAGAGATCCATGCATATTTTGAGATACTTCACTAAGGATGTTTTGTTAAATATGTCTTGCTCTATCCATCCATGCCCTTGTTTGCAATTATGGAGTGCCATAGCTTGAGTCAATAGAGCTCTACTTTTGCTATCAAATGTTCCTGGCAGATTGTTTACAGGTTATTCAATTTTGCCAAGTTTGTTGTGATTGATCCTTGCATGCTATGTTATTGTTCTTGCCATGTATGTATTCTATGCCATGTCTTCTTGATGAATGTATGCTTAGTTTATCATTTAAGGCTCTGTAGTGAGTGCATTGAGCTTGTAAACATGCCTACTTGTTATCAGTTTTGACATGCCATGTTGCTGAATCTGTTAACTAAACTTTCGATATTGACATGGGTGTTACTATATTTTCTGATCCTTTTTGGCTTATGGTCACTAAAGGACTTTTGTTCTATGCAATTAGTAGATTCATTCCGTGCCTTTGTTTGCCATGATAAGTTCCTGTAACATGTTGTTTCATTGCTCTAAACATTGCAACCTGATGTTAATTTCTGCTAAGCCTGAAGCTGTTATTAGTTGCAATGTTGCCATGTCATTTTGAGCATGTTCTAGTCATTTCTGGAGATAGCTCAGTGATCATGTTTTGTAATACTTTACCTGTACATCATGACCATGCCTTTTGTTTTCTTATTGTGATGCTGTAGCTTATTGTTTTGATGCTTGCAATATGCCTAGTTGCTGTTTTGGGCAGATTGTTGTCATGACTTGTATAGGGTGTATGTGTTGATCCGTTGTCCGCTTTTGAGTGTGCTCTATATGAAACTTGCTTGATTTTGCATGTAGTTTCATATTATCATGTTGGATCCTTGTTTTGAGGTGTTTGCTTGATGTTTGTATGCATTTTGCATCAATGCCATGTTTATCTTGTTTTGCTCATATCTTCTAGACCGTAGCTCAATTAAATGAACTTTATATGTAACTTGACTAGAATTTCGTGTAGATCATCATGGTGCATCTTAACTTGCTGTTTAACAACTTGAACCTAAAGTTATCCAGATCTGGACCAATTTCGAAATTTGCATATGAGGACTTACCGGAATTGTTATATGTTGTTTCCGGCCTCATTTAAACTTGCTTTGATGTGTTGCTCTTGTTTGCATCATCTCTTGCCATGAGTAGCTTCATCTAGATTTGTCATGCATCATGCTTGGTTGTGCATCATGTCTTGTTCATGTGTGATGTGTTTACTATGTTGTGTGCTTCTTCTTGTTAGTTCCCGTTTTCGTTGCGATCGTGAGGATTCGTTCGTCTACGCTTGGTTCGGCTTCTTCCGTTCATCTTCTTCATGGATCCGTTCATCTTCTTCATGGACTCGTTCTTCGTCCTTGCGGGATTTCAGGCAAGATGACCGCTACCCTGGATCTCACTACTATCATTGCTATGCTAGTTGCTTCGCTCTTTCGCTATGCTGCGCTACCTATCATTTGCTGCTCAAGCCATCCCAAATCGCCATGTCAGCCTCTAACCTTTTGCACCCTTCCTAGCAAACCGTTGTTTGGCTATGTTACCGCTTTGCTCAGCCCCTCTTATAGCGTTGTTAGTTGCAGGTGAAGATGAAGTTTGTTCCTTGTTGGAACATGGAGATGTTGTTCCTTGTTGGAACATGTTTACTTGTTGGGATATCACAATATATATCTTATTTAATTAATGCATCTATATACTTGGTAAAGGGTGGAAGGCTCGGCCTTATGCCTGGTGTTTTGTTCCACTCTTGCCGCCCTAGTTTCCGTCATATCGGTATTATGTTCCCGGATTGTGCGTCCCTAACGCGGTCGGGTGATTTATGGGACCCCCTTGACAGTTCGCTTTGAATAAGACTTTTCCAGCAAGGCCCAACATTGGTTTTACATTTGCCTCACCTAGCCCTTTTTTCCCTTGGGAGTCGCGCTCTCGAGGGTCATCTTTATTTAGCCCCCCCCCCCCCGGACCAGTGCTTCTCTAAGTGCTGGCCCGAACCGAGCCGCCTGCGGGGCCACCTTGGGGCAACTTGAGGTTGGTTTTACTTGTAGCCTGTCTCATCCGTGTTGCCACGAGAACGAGATATGTGCAGCTCCTATCGGGATTGTCGGCGCATCGGGCGGTCTTGCTGGTCTTGTTTTATTGCTGTGAAATGTCTTGTAGCCGGATTCCGAGACTGATCGGGCTTCCGGGAGAAGGTCTATTCCTTCGTTGATCGCGAGAGCTTATCATGGGCTGTTGGGACACCCTGCAGGGTTTGAACTTTCAAAGCCGTGCCAGCGGTTATGTGGCAGATGGGAATTTGTTAATGTCCGGTTGTAGAAAACCGAAGTTGATCTTAACTAAAATACACCAACCGTGTGTGTACCGTGAGTGTCTCTTTTCGGGTGATCGAGAGGAGAACACGGTTTCGGGTTATGTCGGACGTAAGTAGGAGTTCAGGATCACTTCTTGATCATTACTAGTTGACGACCGTTCCTTTGTTTCTCTCCTCGCTCTCATTTGCGTATGTTAGCCACCATATATGCTTAGCAGCTGCTGCAACCTCACCACTTTATCCCTTCCTTTCCCATTAAGCTTTGCTAGTCTTGATACCCATGGTAATGGGATTGCTGAGTCCTCGTGGCTCACAGATTACTACACCACCAGTTGCAGTGTACAGGTTTGCGATGATCATGACGTGAGAGCGATGTTTGCTTGTATTGGAGTTCTTCTTCCGCTTCTTCTCCGATCGGGGATAGGTTCGTGTCGGCAGCCTGGCTAGCAGGTGGATGTCGTTTGAGCTTCGTTTATGTTTCATCCGTAGTCGGATGTTGATCTTGTATATGATGTTGATGTATTCTTGTGGCATTTGTGCCTTATGTATGTATCCCCATCTATTATGTAATGTTGATGTAATGATATCCACCTTGCAAAAGCGTTTCAATATCTTGGTCTATCCTTGGTGGGACCTTGAGTTCCTTTTGGATAGGGTCGCATATTGGCGTGATGTTGGTATCGAGCCTCGACCGACCCTAGGAGCCCCTTGATTGATCGTGTAGTTTGGCCATTGTTGAGTCTAGAAGAAAACTATTTTCGGAGTCTAGTTATATCGGAGAGTAGGAATTCTTTTACTCCTCTGCCCCTTCATTGCTCTGGTGAGAAATCTTGACGTAGGTGTTTTGAATTACTCCTCTTCCCCTTCAAAATTTTTCTTTAGGATCACGCAGTTGGTTTTCCGTTCGTTGTTCCTCAGCTCTTTTCATCCGGTGCATTTCTCGTCTAGTCGACTCGAGCCTCTTCATCTTTGAGTTCAATCCTCGCCTTCCTCCGACGTCGTTGTTTTTTTCCTTGTCCGGTTGTCCTTGTTTTTCCCACCGCCCTCCCTTCTTCTTCTCGGAACCGAGTCCGTGTCGAGTATCCATCCTACTCGTGTGAAGTCTTGCTTTCTTTCCTCAATGATTTCAACCGGTGTTTTCTCTTAAAATTGTTCGTCGTTTTCCCCTTCCAAGTTGTCTTTGTTTTCCGCCTCCCACCCTCTTATTCCCGGAGCTTGAGTATGTTCCGAGCATCAATTTCATTCGTGCGGAACCTCTTCAGTGTTCCCTCAATTGTTTCAACTGGTGAATTCTCGTCTCGTTCGTCATTCTTCATCTCTTTTCTTTTCCGGTGGACTCAATTCAAGTTTATCGGGTTAATCATATTCTTTTCCTTCGAAGTGTTCTCTTTGCTCGTTCGCCTCTTGCCAGTTTATCATTTCGGAGTTCCGAAGACATCTCAGGAGATTCGTCTATGTTTGAATTAATTCGAGGTTGTCACCTCATTCATATATCTCAGTTCTTCCGGTGCATCATCTATCTGTTCAACATCCCTTTCCAACGGTGTTTTTCTTTTAGTGGGCCCTAACCCACAGGTCTTTTCCCAGGATCTTATCTGACTCTTTTAATTTCCCCGGAGCTATTCCCAATTCTTTTCAAGTGTGACGTAAGAATGAATTTCATCAGTCAGATGCCATCCCCAAGATCGATTTCAAATCATTTTCATTGTTGGCTCAACCTCTCTATTTTTCTTTCTTCCGGAGTTTCTCAGTAATTTTTGGTGGTGTTTTCTCGTCGACATTTGAAGACCGTCGTAGATTTTTCTCTTAAATCTTGTCCGTTCCCCCGGAGTCTCATGGTTCTAGCTCGATGTTATCCTATCTAGTTGTTTCCAGTTGTGCAATTCTTTTCATCCATCCGGAGTATTTCAGGAGTTGCTTTTCTGTTCCGATTATCCGGAGGCCTCCATTTCAGAAGATTTCGTCGTTCCAAGTTTTCTAAGTCGTTCTCCAATTATTCCTTATTCGTGCCCCTTCGTTCGTCTCAATATTCTTCCGTGCTTCGTTCGAGTGCTCTTTAATCAGCTCATGATATCTTTGTTCTTGTGCATCTAAATTCCCTCAAGTATCTTTGTGCTTTTCCAATTCTTCCGGCGATTCATTCTCTTTCATCAGTCATTTTCGAATTCTTACGGTGGTTCGCTCAAGATTCTTTTCTTTGATTATCATATATTCATTCGTTCTTTCCAATCCTACCGTGGTTCATGAAGACTTTCTCAAGTTTTGTGCTATCCCTTCTCAATCCTTTTTCAAGAAGAATAAGTAGTATGTCAAATCCATTGCTTGTCATCAATTTAATTTGATGAAGGATAAGCATACAATAAATCTTATTCTTATTTCATCAAAGTGATTAATCTTTTTCTTCGAGTTTGTTCTTGAGGAATAAATTCTAGTTCCAAGTGTTCTCATCTTTTCTTTTCGGAGTTCAATTATTTCCTTGGCCATTTCGTCCGAACCTCCATCTAATTCATCGCAGGCCCATCTTATTCTTTCATCCTTCATTTCTATCTCATCATCCTTTTGTTACCGGAGTTCTTCACGGTGGTTCTTCATGATTTAATTCATTTCTTCAAGTGTTCATCAAGATTTTGTTGATGGAGTTCAAGTATCCTTCTCCTTCCGTCGTGAAGAGCAAGTATTTCTTCATTTTCTTTTGAAGTGGAGTTTTGCATTTCTTCGTTTTCTCAGCTATTAAATCATTTCGTTTGTGGCCGGTTATCATCTTATGATCTTGAGAGGTTACCTATAAGTCCACAACAAACATATTCCTTCGTTGTTGATTTTCTCAACAACTCCAGTCAACCCTTCCTTCTAAGTTCATTTCTTTCCATTCTTCAATTCTTTCCGGAGGTTTTGTGTCATGTCTTCATCAAGTGTCATTCCATCTTGTGAAGTTCGTGTTCTATTCTTTCCATGTTCAACCGGTGTGCTGCCTAAATCCTTTCAGTCTTATTTGTTTCTCTTCTCGTTCTAACCAGAGTTCTTTCATAGTCTATCTGATTCTGTGAGCTTTCAAGTCTCGTCATTCTCATCGTTCCCCTCTTCTTCTCGAGTGCTCTCAATTCTTTGCTTCTTCTTTTAGTTCTTGTTTCACCTCATCCTTTTTCTCTTCCGTCTCGGTCCTAAGATCTCGGGACGAGATCTCTTGTTAGTGGAGGAGTGTTGTAACGCCCCGGATTCGATGCGCCAGGTGTCCGCCAGTTATTCGCCGTCGTTGCCATGTCATCTGCTTGCGTGTTGCACTTTGCCATGTCATCATATGCATTTCATATCATGTCATCATGTGCATTTCATTTTGCATACGTGTTCGTCTCATGCATCCGAGCATTTTCCCCGTTGTCCGCTTTTGCAATCCGCACTCCTATGTCTCCGGCGCCCCTTTTACCTCTTTTTCGTAAAGCGGGTATTAAACGGTCTCGGAATGGACCGAGGTTTGTCAAGCGGCCTTGGTATACCACCGGTAGACCGCCTGTCAAGTTTCGGATCATTTGGAGGTCGTTTGGTACTCCAACGGTTAACCGGGTAACCGCAAAGCCTCCTTCTCCTTGCAGCCCAACACCCCTTTCTAAGTTGCCCAAAACCCAGCAAACTCCCCTCCATGCTCTCGGTCGTTCGATCACGATCGCGTGGCCGAAAACCGCACCTCATTTGGACTCTCCTAGCTCCCTCTACCTATTTAAACACCTCTCCTCCGAAATTCGGATCAATTCGCAGATCAAACCCTAGCTAAACTCTTCCCCGCGGACATGTCCGCCGTCCGGACGCGTCCACCGCCACGCCGCTCCAGCCAATCGCCCGCCGCCACGTCACCTGCGCGCGCCTCCACCAACCGGCGCCGCCACCTCAGCCTCGCCCGCGCCCTCTCTCTCCTCCCGCGCTTGCGGCCCATGCCCGGGTCGAGCCCATTGAGGCCCAGATCTCGCCGCCGCGCCAGGCCAGCGCCCTCCGCCGCTCAGCGCGCCGCCGTCATTGCTGCCGCCGCGCCGCCGCCTCCATGCGTCGTCGCCGCCGCCTCCGCACCCGCCGCCACCGCGCTGCCTCCATCGCGCGCCGCCTCCTCGCTCCTCGCCGCCATGCCGCCCCGCCTGCGCCGCGAGCTTCCCGTCGCCCAAGCCGAGCCGCGAGCTCCGCCCGGCCGCGCCTCATCGCGCCATCCCGGCCGCCGCGCGCGGTTGCCCGGCTCGCCGCCGCCACCGGTAGCCGCCGCGAGCGCCTCGCCGCCTCGCCTCCGTCGCTCCTCGCCCGGCGGATCCGCGAGATCCGCCGGAGCACTCTCCCGCTCCGCCGACCTCCTCCGGCGATTTAACTCCGGCGAGGTCCGGCCTGGTGGATGAGATCCACCAGTGCGCCAACCAAACGCCTCCCGTGCCCGAACCGGATCCCTCCGTCCCGCACCTTCCCGTCCGTTGACCTTTCGAGGGTAAATCCACTAAGTCCCGAAATCTGACAATATTTTTATTGCATTTTCGTTGCATCATATCTCTGTCATCGTTGCTCCGTTTTGCGCGTGCAATATGTCAAAATGTTCGCCTCGAAGAGTAGATCATTTCATATCATTGCATCATTTTCATTTGAGCTCATCTTGATGCCCGAAATGCTGTTAGAAGAGTGTTATGTGATGTTAGTTTCTGATTTTTATCAGAACTTGCACTTTTGTCATTTATGCCATGATTGATGTGTGCACCCTATGGACTTGAGTCCTACATGTGTTTTGTAATATGCCATGTCTTATTTCCAGTGGTGCTTGCTATGTATTTTTGTGATCTATGTGGTGACTAGCACAAGCATGCAAACTAGGTGTCTTGTTGTTGCTGATTTCAGCCCTGTTTTGCTGATATTTTGATGCCATGTTAACTTGTTGCTACCAAGAGATCCATGCATATTTTGAGATAATTCACTAAGGATGTTTTGTTAAACATGCCTTGCTCTATCCATCCATGCCCTTGTTTGCAATTATGGAGTGCCATAGCTTGAGTCAATCGAGCTCTACTTTTGCTATCAAATGTTCCTGGCAGATTGTTTACAGGTTATTCAATTTTGCCAAGTTTGTTGTGATTGATCCTTGCATGCTATGTTATTGTTCTTGCCATGTATGTATTCTATGCCATGTCTTCTTGATGAATGTATGCTTAGTTTATCATTTAAGGCTCTGTAGTGAGTGCATTGAGCTTGTAAACATGCCTACTTGTTAACAGTTTTTGACATGCCATGTTGCTGAATCTGTTAACGAAACTTTCGATATTGACATGGGTGTTACTATATTTTCTGATCCTTTTTGGCTTATGGTCACTAAAGGACTTTTGTTATATGAAATTAGTAGATTCATGCCATGCCTTTGTTTGCCATGATAAGTTCCTGTAACATGTTGTTTCATTGCTCTAAACATTGCAACCTGATGTTAATTTCTGCTAAGCCTGAAACTGTTATTAGTTGCAATCTTGCCATGTCATTTTGAGCATGTTCTAGTCATTTCTGGACATAGCTCAGTGCTCATGTTTTGTAATGCTTTACCTGTACATCATGACCATGCCTTTTGTTTTCTTATTGTGATGCTGTAGCTTATTGTTTTGATGCTTGCAATATGCCTAGTTGCTGTTTTGGGCAGATTGTTGTCATGACTTGTATAGGGTGCATGTGTTGATCCGTTGCTCCGTTTTGAGTGTGCTCTATATGAAACTTGCTTGATTTTGCATGTAGATTCATATTATCATGTTGGATCCTTGTTTTGAGGTGTTTGCTTGATGTTTGTATGCATTTTGCATCAATGCCATGTTTATCTTGTTTTGCTCATATCTTCTAGACCGTAGCTCCGAATTAAATGAACTTTATATGTAACTTGACTAGAATTTCGTGTAGGTCATCTTGGTGCATCTTAACTTGCTGTTTAACAACTTGAACCTAAAGTTATCCAGATCTGGACCAATTTCGAAATTTGCATATGAGGACTTACCGGAATTGTTATATGTTGTTTCCGGCCTCATTTAAACTTGCTTTGATGTGTTGCTCTTGTTTGCATCATCTCTTGCCATGAGTAGCTTCATCTAGATTTGTCATGCATTATGCTTGGTTGTGCGTCATGTCTTGTTCATGTGTGATGTGTTTACTATGTTGTGTGCTTCTTCTTGTTAGTTCCTGCTGCTATGATCGTGAGGATTCGTTCGTCTCAGCTTGGGTTCGCTTCTTCCGTTCATCTTCTTCATGGATCCGTTCATCTTCTTCATGGACTCGTTCTTCTTCCTTGCGGGATTTCAGGCAAGATGACCGCTACCCTGGATCTCACTACTATCATTGCTATGCTAGTTGCTTCGCTCTTTCGCTATGCTGCGCTACCTATCATTTGCTGCTCAAGCCATCCCAAATTGCCATGTCAGCCTCTAACCTTTTGCACCCTTCCTAGCAAACCGTTGTTTGGCTATGTTACCGCTTTGCTCAGCCCCTCTTATAGCGTTGTTAGTTGCAGGTGAAGATGAAGTTTGTTCCTTGTTGGAACATGGAGATGTTGTTCCTTGTTGGAACATGTTTACTTGTTGGGATATCACAATATATCTTATTTAATTAATGCATCTATATACTTGGTAAAGGGTGGAAGGCTCGGCCTTATGCCCGGTGTTTTGTTCCACTCTTGCCGCCTCTAGTTTCCGTCATATCGGTATTATGTTCCCGGATTTTGCGTCCCTAACGCGGTCGGGTGATTTATGGGACCCCTTGACAGTTCGCTTTGAATAAGACTTTTCCAAAGAAGGCCCAACATTGGTTTTACATTTGCCTCACCTAGCCCTTTTTTCCCTTGGGAGTCGCGCCTCGAGGGTCATCTTTATTTAGCCCCCGGACCAGTGCTTCTCTAAGTGCTGGTTCGAACCGAGCTGCTTGGGCCACCTTGGGGCAACTTGAGGTTGGTTTTACTCGTAGCTTGTCTCATCCGGTGTTGCCACGAGAACGAGATATGTGCAGCTCCTATCGGGATTGTCGGCGCATCGGGCGGTCTTGCTGGTCTTGTTTTATTGCTGTGAAATGTCTTGTAGCCGGGATTCCGAGACTGATCGGGCTTCCCGGGGAGAAGGTCTATTCCTTCGTTGATCGCGAGAGCTTATCATGGGCTGTTGGGACACCCTGCAGGGTTTGAACTTTCAAAGCCGTGCCCGCGGTTATGTGGCAGATGGGAATTTGTTAATGTCCGGTTGTAGAAAACCCGGTTGATCTTAACTAAAATACACCAACCGTGTGTAACCGTGAGTGTCTCTTTTCGGGTGATCGAGAGGAGAACACGGTTTCGGGTTATGTCTCGACGTAAGTAGGAGTTCAGGATCACTTCTTGATCATTACTAGTTGACGACCGTTCCTTTGTTTCTCTCCTCGCCTCGCTTTGCGTATGTTAGCCACCATATATGCTTAGCCGCTGCTGCAACCTCACCACTTTATCCCTTCCTTTCCCATTAAGCTTTGCTAGTCTTGATACCCATGGTAATGGGATTGCTGAGTCCTCGTGGCTCGAGATTACTACACCACCATTGCAGTGTACAGGTTTGCGATGATCATGACGTGAGAGCGATGTTTGCTTGTATTGGAGTTCTTCTTACGCTTCTTCTCCGATCAGGGATAGGTTCCAGTCGGCAGCCTGGGCTAGCAGGTGGATGTCGTTTGAGCTTCTTTTATGTTTCATCCGTAGTCGGATGTTGATCTTGTATATGATGTTGATGTATTCTTGTGGCATTTGTGCCTTATGTATGTATCCCCATCTATTATGTAATGTTGTTGTAATGATATCCACCTTGCGAAAGCGCTTCCAATATGCGGGTCTATCCTTGGTGGGACCTTCGAGTTCCTTTTGGACAGGGTCGCATATTGGGCGTGACACCAGCGTCATTAGAAACACGACTACAGTAATCTGGCGGACAGGGCCTGTCGGGCCAGTCGGCGGGGCCCACCAGTCGGCAGGCCCCAGAAGTCGGCGGAGAAGACGGCGGCCTGAGAGACAGACGGCTAGGACCCGCGCCCAGCCAGATTACCATTGTACCCCTAAGGGGTAGGCCTATATAAGCCCCCAGGGCACCCATGCACAGGGTGATCGATCCTTTAGCACTAGACCAGATCATGTGGGAAGGAGGGAGCTAGCCTTGCCTTCCCCTACCTCCAGGAAACAACTCAAGGAGCAACCTTGTACTCACTTTGCCATAGTGATCATGCGGAGACCCCATAGAGCAGCAATAGGGGTGTTATCTCCACGGAGAGCCCTGAAGCTGTGTAAGATCCGCCGGCGTGCATGTCTTCGCCTCATCCCATTTCCAGGCACCGGCGACGTTCTACTCGCCCCCACCATGATAAGCCATCCTTTGGCATATGTCGCACCCAACCCCCGACACAACGAGAGGGGAGAGTGTGTCCACGTACCCTCGTAGACCGAAAGCGGAAGCGTTACCACAACGCAGTTGATGTAGTCGTACGTCTTCACGATCCGACCGATCAAGTACTGAACGGACGGCACCTCTGAGTTCTGCACATGTTCAACTCGATGACGTCCCTCGAACTCCAATCCAGCCGAGCTTCGAGGGAGAGTTCCGTCAGCATGACGACGTGGTGACGATGATGATGTTCTACCGACGCAGAGCTTCGCCTAAGAACCACTACGATATTATCGAGGTGGATTATGGTGGAAGGGGGCACCGCACACGGCTAAGAGATCAAGAGACCAATTGTTGTGTCTATGGGGTGCCCCCTCCTCCGTATATAAACGGGGGACGAAGAGGGGGCCGGCCAAGGGGAGGAGGCACACCCAAGGGGGGGGCAATCCTTCTCCAAGTAGGTTTTGCCCCTGAGGGAGTCCTAGATTAGGGGGTATCCGGACAGCCGGACTATAACCTTTGGCCAGACTGTTGGACTATGAAGATACAAGATTGAAGACTTCGTCCCGTGTTCGGATGGGACTCTCCTTGGCATGGAAGGCATTTTTGGCAATACGGATATGTAGATCTCCTTCCTTGTAACCGACTCTGTGTAACCCTAGCCCCCTCCGGTGTCTATATAAACCGGAGGGTTTAGTCCGTAGGGCCAACAACAATCATACCATAGGCTAGCTTCTAGGGTTTAGCCTCTCTGATCTCGTGGTAGATCAACTCTTGTAATACCCATATCATCAATATCAATCAAGCAGGAGTAGGGTTTTACCTCCATCGAGAGGGCCCGAACCTGGGTAAAAACATCGTGTCCCTTGTCTCCTGTTACCATCCGCCTAGACTCACAGTTCGGGACCCCCTACGCGAGATCCGCCGGTTTTGACACCGACATTGGTGCTTTCATTGAGAGTTCCTCTGTGTCTTCATCATTAGGCTTAATGGCTCCTTCGATTATTGTTAGCGATGCAGCCCAGGGTGAGACTTTTCTCCCCGGACGTATTTTTGTATTCGGCGGCTTTAAACTGCGGGCCAATTCGCTTGGTCATCTGGAGCAGATTGAAAGTTACGCCGCTGGCCATCAGGTCAGGTTTGGAAGCTTAAACTACACGGCCGACATCCGTGGAGACTTGATCTTCAACGGATTCGAGCCCCTACCGAGTGCGCCGCATGGTCTCGATGAGCATGATTTAGCTCTGCCGCTGGACAGCGTTCAGGAAATCGCACCTATCACCGCACCGACCCTCAATTCGGAGCTAATTGCACCATCCATGGAGGGGTGGTTAGACGCCACCATGGAGGTCGCGGTCTCAACGGCGATCGAGCCGAATACCAGCCTCACCCTCCGCGAGGCCCGTGACTCTAAATTGCCGGACTCTCCTCCGGACTCCGAACCACCCGCGCCCCTACCAATCGAATCCGACTGGGCACCGATCATGGAGTTCACCTCCGTAGATATCTTTCAACACTCGCCCTTTGGCGATATATTAAACTCACTAAGGTCTCTCTCCTTGTTAGGAGAGTCCTTGTCGGACTACGTCCGGCAGGATTGGGATGCGGACGACGAAGAAATTCGCCGCCCACCCACCACCCACTTAGTAGCCACTGTTGATGATTTGACTGACATGCTCGACTTCGACTCCGAAGACATCGACGGTATGGACGACGATGCAGGAGACGAACAGGAACCACTGCCCACAGGGCACTGGATAGCCACCTCATCCCACGATGTATACATGACGAGGAATGGAAGGACGCAGCGAAGGATCGTTCCCTCGAGAAGCAGTGAAAGCGGCGGCGTAAGCGCCGCTCCAAACCCCGCCTCGATAGAAACAACGAGCATACAGGCCCAGCAGTAGAGCAGGGTGAGCCAGCGAACGACGAACACGGCATGGAACAACCGTCCGACGATGGAAACATCGAGAATCGAACCGAACAACCCGTCTCCGGCGAAGATATCACGCCGGATAAGCTCCTGGAGCAGAAGAACCTCCATAAAAGGCTCGTCGCCACTGCACGGAGCCTGAAAAAGCAAAAGCGGAAGCTCAAGACTGCGGAAGATGCAATCAGATTCAGATGGGGTAAAGTACTCAACACCGCAGACAAGTATGGCGGCAGCCGCCACACAAAGAGCTAGCCGAAGCGAAAGCTACTACCTGAATTCGATGAGGAGGCCTTGGAGCCCCCGCAATCAGAAAACAAAACAGCTATCCGGTCGGATAGACGACCTCGCGACCAACATAGAGCAGCAAACAATGCCGCACACAAGCCAGTACGCGATCCACGCGAGAACTCGCACCAAAAGGATGGCCCAACTAGATCCATCTACGGGCCAAGAAAGCGCGCTCAAACACGCAATACAATACAACAAAATTCCGAACACCACGGCACACCCAAGTACAGGGGTGCCGCACACCCCCTATGTTTCACCGATGAGGTGCTGGACCATGAATTTCCAGAGGGATTCAAACCCGTAAACATAGAGGCATACGACGGAACGACAGACCCTGGGGTCTGGATTGAGGACTATATCCTCCATATCCACATGGCTAGAGGAGATGATCTCCATGCCATAAAGTACTTACCCCTCAAGCTCAAAGGGCTAGCCCGGCATTGGCTTAAAAGCCTTCCCGAAAACACCATTGGAAGTTGGGAAGAGCTCGAGGAAGCTTTCCGGGCAAATTTCCAAGGGACTTATGTCCGACCACCGGATGCAGACGAACTAAGTCATATAACTCAACAGCCCGGAGAGTCAGCCCGAAAGCTTTGGAACAGGTTTCTTACTAAAAAGAATCAAATAGTAGACTGTCCGGACGCCGACGCCCTAGCAGCTTTCAAACACAGCTGTCACAGCCCTAGATATTGTTTGCAATTGGTGGCACAAACAACCATGCATCATGTCTAAATTTTAGTTAAACTTGAAATGGGGATTGATAAACCCTAGCAGCAAATGAAATAGAACTAGGGTCAAATTAAATCTTTTCCATCTACCTAAAATGGCCTTTAGAAAACTGCATCAATTTCGGAATGGGTGAAACCTTCTTCCAAAAATGATGCACACATTTCCAGGACATTTCTGGATTTTGGAGTTAATTCATACGTATTTCAATTTGGACAATTAAATGCTATATAATATTTTAAATGTCCAAATAATTCTGAACTTAAGTGAGGGCTATTGGAAATATTCCAAATAGAGCCCACAATTATTTTCAGGGTTTTTGAAAATGCCTTAGCATTTTAATTAAGTCAAAACAATTACAGAAAAATAGAAAACAGAAACTGACATAAAAGAGAGAGAGACTTACCTGGTGCTCACCTGGCAGCCCACCTGGCCCAACTCCAGCTGGCGGCCCAGCTCACCAGGCGCTCTCCTGTCGCCTTCCTCCTCGCGCCAGTAGGTGAGGGCACGTGCCCGACGCGCGCAGCTACATAGCGCGGCCACCTCCTCCCTCCCTGCCTGCCTGGCTCCTCCTCGATGCGTCTGGACGATGCCACGCGACCCCCAGAGCCGTCCGGCTCTCCCTCTCTCTCCCCCGAACGCTCTCCCCCCTCCTCTGTTCTTTATGCCGAGCGCAGCCGTCGCCGCGGCCCGTCGTTGCCGCGACCACCGGCCACCCCACGCCTCACCGACGCGCCCACGAGCTCCGCCTCGTCCCTCTCTTCCTCCTCACCGAGCCGCCTGACGCCGGAAGCCCCTGGAAGCCGCAAGCACCACTGTTCCCCTCGTCAGCCACCGAAGATCGTCGCCGTCGATTTGCTGCCTCCGGTGCCTCCCCGGGCTCGCTGACCCTTCAATTCGACTCACTATGAGCTCCTCTGCCGCTCCCCTCTCTCCTCGTGCTCTGTTGCACCGTGAACCCGCTGTTTCCACCGGACCCGAGAGCCGGTGCCGCCGTTCTTGTCGCCGCCGTAACAAGAGCTAGCAAAGCTCGTTCCCGAGCACGACTACAAGCTCAGTAGCTCCGCAGCAAGCTAACGCCGCCACCTGCTTGTCTTCCCGTGCACCATAGCATTGCACCGCTCGATCCCGAGCTCCCGCAACCGCCACGGGCTCCACTCCGGCGAGCTCCGGCCTCCCCACAACCCAGCACCCGCACCGTTCGACGCGTGG
This sequence comes from Aegilops longissima, assembly GCA_021605205.1. Taxonomy (NCBI): domain Eukaryota; kingdom Viridiplantae; phylum Streptophyta; class Magnoliopsida; order Poales; family Poaceae; genus Aegilops; species Aegilops longissima. The sequence continues at coordinate 264,021,458 of CM038682.1, read as the reverse complement.
GAGCAAGAGCTCTCCAACGCACCCAGACACGCTTTGAACAAGGCCCTGTAGCGCGTTTCCGATGCTCGCCACCGTCTCGGGCCTCGCCGGCGTCCAGTCGCCGGCGGGTTTGACCTGCTGACCAGGGGTTTGACCCTGCTGACCAGGTTGACCCCGGGTGGGCCCAGTTTGACCCCTCTGGGTCGATGACAAATGGGACCCGCCTGCTAATTAAGTTAGGATTAAGACTAACTAAAAACTAGTTAGACTAATGTCACTGACATGCGGGACCCACTGGTCAGTTAGACCTGGGCTGCCCTGTTGACTTGCTTACGTCATGCTGACGTAGTGCTGACGCAGTAATGCATTTTCTGTAATTAGATTATTTCTAAATAATTAGGAAATCCAGAAAATTGCCCAAACTTCTAAAAATCATAGACAATCAACCGTAGCTCCAAATCAAACAAATTATATATGAAAAACGATCAGAAAAATCCAATCTATCCATCTGTACCATTTTCATGTATGTTTGAACAACCTAAGGTTGTTGTATATGGCAATTTGCATAATTTGCATTTAAATAAGCACATATGAAGTTTGAATTTGAACCCTTGGTTCAAACCAACTTCATTTAATCTGGTTTCTAGGTGCATTAGCCCAGCACACTCATTTTTCCATGTCATATTCATGCATCATATTGTTGCATTGCCTTGATTGTGTTCTTCCTTGTTTGCCGGTATTTGTGCCCTCTCAATAGACGTGGTTCCGTCCATGAGTTTGATGACACCGATGAAGAGCTATATTATCTTCAGAAGTGCCAGGCAAGCAAAACCCCCTTGTTCATTTCGATACAATCCCACTCTCTCGCTCCTGCTCTCTTTTACTGCATTAGGACAACATCGATTCAACTGTTACATGTTGCGGTAGCTGAACCCCTTTTCATCTGCATGACCTGTCATTGCCACAGTAAATAGATGAAACCCACTAGCATGAGTAGGAGTTGTTTGAGCCCTAATGTGCCTACTCATTCATGCTTGTTTGTCATGCCTGCTACTGCTTAGGGTTGAGTCAGGTCTGATTCATCAGGGATGAATTGGAGGTGTGTAAACATGTCCTACTGTGTGTGAGCTAAGTGTGTGAACACGATTTGGTAAAGGTAGCGGTGAGAGGCCATGTAGGAGTACATGGTGGGTTGTCTCATTGAAGCCGTCCTCAAGAACTGAGTTCTATGTTTGTGATCCATGAAACAGTTACTACCACACTTTGGGATCCTTAATTGACTCTCTCGGCTTCTTAACCACCCTTGTCCTCTGTCGAGGAGTTGCAAGTAGTTTCTGGTGTTTGTAGTATGCTGGAGGCCGTGCAGACTGACCATGGGTGGGCTGTGATGCGGTAGGCACGTGGCACGGTGTATCGGGCGCCTGTTTGGTGTCTCGGGAACCCTGCTCACATCGTTCGGGGCCGTATGTGGAAACTTTGGCCGGACTCCCTGCGGATGGAACCTGAATAGGCGATAAACTTGGACTAGAGACTTGAGTGTTTAGGTAGGCCGTGGCCGACACCCTCGCTGGGCTTCCGCTTGAAGGTTGCCGAGTACATGTCGTGTAAATGACGATAAGTGGTGAGAGCGTGTGTGAAGAAGTACACCCCAGCAGGGTTAACATCATCTATTCGAACAGCCGTGTCCGCAGTAATGGACTTCTGGGTTGCCTATAACAGTTCATAGATAACTTGAAGTGGATACTCAAAAATGCGCAGGATAAGCGTGAGTGCTATGGATGGCCTTCTCGTAGGGAGACGGGAGCGGATCCATAGTGGTGCATTGCATGGTGAATATGTGGACTCGTGTGCGCCACCTCAAAGAGTTACTTGCAGTCATAGTTCAGGATAGCCACCGAGTCAAAGCTGGCTTGTTGCAGTCAAACTCCACCACCCCCCTTTGTTGATACTGATGCATATGTAGCTAGTTCTGATGTAAGTCTTGCTGGGTACATTTGTACTCACGTTTGCCTATTTTATGTTTTGCAGAGAGACATCAGTCTCGCTAGTAGTTCCGTGTGGACCTCGACGTTTATCTTGATACCTCAGCTACGATCTTGTGCCCTCGGCAGGATCTGGTAGATGTCTGTACTCAGACATGTTAAGCTTCCGCATGTGCTTTGACTTGTATGCTCTGAATGTTGGGTCATGAGACCCATGTCTGTAATATCTCGCTCCTCGGAGCCTAATGAATACATACTTGAGTTGTAGAGTCATGTTGTGATGCCATGTTGTACTTGCGCATATCGAGCATATTGTGTGTATGATTGAAATGCTTGGTATGTGTGGGATCCGACAATCTAGTTGTTTATCCTTGGCAGCCTCTCTTATGGGGAAATGTAGTCTAGTGCCTCCTTGAGCCATAGTAGTCCGCTACAGCCCGGTTCACCGGAGTCCTGCTAGCCCAAAGACTACCGCTCGGGACACTAGACTGGCCGGCATGTGTTTCACTGCTCGTTCTGTCTGTCATCTTCGGGAAATGTCACGATGACATCCGGAGTCCTGCCTAGCCTGCTACAGCCCGTGTTCCCGGAGTCCTGTTAGCCCAGTGCTACAGCCCGGATTCACACGCTGCTGACCGACATGCTCGAGGTTGATTCATGTATGCATGTCCCCATAGGTTAGTGCCGCCTTGGGTTCACGACTAGCCATGTCGGCCCGGGTTCTATGTCATATGGATGCTAGAGACACTATCATATACGTGAGCCAAGAGGCGCAAATGGTCCCGGGCCATGGTAGGGCGACACCCGTGGGGATACCGTGCGTGAGGCCGCAAAGTGATATGAGGTGTTACCGGCTAGATCGATGTGACTTGGAATCGGGGTCCTGACAACAACGTTCGAGATGAATGGATCGCCAGACACCTCGGCCAAGAAAAGCCGAGAACAATGGCTGCATTAACAAGCCTCATGACACGCTTTTGCGCGGGCGAGGACAGCTGGTTAGCCCGATGTAGCACCAGCGACCCAAGTACATCCGAAGTCAGGGACGGGAACGGGAAGCCACGACGCAGCACAAACAAGCGCCGGAATAAAGAAGACAGCCCGAAGAGCACGACAGTAAACGCCGGATTCAAAAACTCACGGCGGGGTCAGCAAAAGCTGCCTCTCAAAGGCAATAGGGACGAACTGTCCAGCCTAAACAAGATTCTGGACAAGATATGTCAAATCCATAGCACCCCTGATAAACCTGCAAATCATACCCATAGAGAATGTTGGGTCTTCAAGCAATCCGGCAAACTCAACGCCGAACACAAGGGGCTGGATACACCAAGTGAAGACGATGACGAACCCCGCAAACAATGGGGAACAGAAGAAATTCCCACCAGAAGTCAAAACAGTAAAGGTGTTACACGTGACAAAGGGGAGAAACAAAGTGGCGCCCATAGAGATATGTGCCCTAGGGCCTATCACAACGGAGGTCCGCCACTGGTCGTCCAAGCCGATCACCTTCGACCATCGGGATTACTCTGCAAGTATCCAGCACGCAGGATGGGCTACCTTGGTTTTAGACCCGATAATTGACGGATACAACTTTACACGAGTCCTGATGGACGGCAGCAGTAGTTTAAACCTGATATATCAAGAAACAGTCCGCAAAGTGCGGATGGACCCAACAAAAATTAGCCATAGCAATACTTCCTTTAAAGGAGTAACGCCAGGCCCAGAAGCCCATTGCACGGGCTCCCTTCTACTAGAAGTTATGTTCGGCTCCCCCGATAACTTCCGTAGCGAAAATCTAACCTTCGACATTGCTCCGTTTAAAAGTGGTTATCAAGCACTACTGGGACGCGAAGCTTTCGCTCGCTTTAATGCAATACCGCATTATGCGTCTCTCATGCTTAAGATGCCCGGCGCACGAGGCATCATTTCAAAGAAGGAAATACCGAGCGCCTTGCGCTGCTGAAGATCAGGCGGCCGCCTTGGCAGCCACACACTAAACTGCCTCACCAACCAGAGCATCTAACAGGTCGTTAAGACCACGGACACGGCTAGACAAGTTCGGCATAACCATATAATTGATAAAGGTTTGATGGCTATATACCCATATACAATGGGCTCCACGCATGTAAACAAGCGACAATAAGGCTCAATTTTACCCACCTTGAATTATACTTTGTTTATTTAGTATAACATACATTTTGCACGACTACTTTTTCAACTAAGTTCCTCTCTTTTACAGATGACCATCATGCTACACCCGTCTAGGATACGGCACAATGGAGACACAGGCGCAGACGTGCAGCAGGGACCCGTTCCAAGGATTATTTTTAGATGAAGACCCTGCGTAAACCTTTTTTACTGTCTCTTGTTGATACACATCCCCCAGATTCTCAGCACAACCGAGAAGGAGGCTGGCGTCTTGGAATGTGGCCACGTCAGAGTATTGCACGTACCTGGACAACAGGGGCTTATTACAAAGGGCGCTGTTCAGCCCATTTAAAATCATAAAGACCGAATACCTTAGGGTGTGTTCGGCGTCGCGAGTTTGGCCTTATATGCATCAGCTCCGAATCATGTCTTTGGTCAAATGTTGGGTTCGCCCGGCTCCTGTGTTTTGCTGCCTTACGTTCCGCTCTATCGGCTAAGGCGGCACCAGGAGAACTACTGCGATTGTGCCCCGGTTCAGCCAGGCGAGCACCTCAGTAGAGAAAGCCGAAAACTGACTGTCATGATATAGCGTGAGACTGGTCACCCACTCGATGGCCCAGCGGAATCTTCGGGATTCCTCCGCCTTAAGGAAGGGCTGCTTCCCGGCCAGGCATGTACGCGCCCTGAATTTGGATGAGCGCGGAGCCACCAGGGGCTATATAGTAGCCCCACTGTCAAACTCCTATGGCTAAGTGAAAGTGATAAAGCATTATAGTCCGATTGCCTAGTTTGCTGCGCTATCACCTCCTTAATGGACCAAGACGTTGATCAAGTGTGAATATGCGTTTTCATAACACCCCGCATTATATGCGTAATGGGTTTACGAACGCCATCTTTCAAAGTTATATACATATATACATAAACTGCCGCATGGGAGGTATTATAATTCTTGCAGGCACAAGTATAAAATAGCCTTTACATTTCAGCAAAACATTGTTTTCAATGGGAATATATGTGATTAGAACATAATATTCTTCGAGCACTGCGCCTCTATCGAACGAGCGCCCTCCAGAACTTCTTGAAAGTAGTGCTCGGCAGGTACTCGGCTTTCGTCCGAATCTTGGGCTACAACGACGGTGGCCTCCATCTCCGCCAAGTATGTCTTCACACGGGCAAGGTCCATCTGCTCACACTCTACGCACGCCGACCTCTTCATCGCATTGATATGTGGCACTGCACCAAGGAACTGCTGCACCAAGCTAAAATAACTGTTCAGCTTTGGCCTTTACGGCCACAGATGATCCACGACAAACCTCATGGCAAGTCCGGACAATCTATTCGGCTCGGCCCATGCGGCCAGCCGATCAGTCAATGGAAGCGGACGCTCTGGATCGTTAAATTGTGACCAGAACAGCTTTTCCACTTCGTGATCTTTTTGATCTCGGAAGTGTTTGACCGCATCAGCAGCACTCGCCGCTAAATCCAGATATGTGTCCGCAGAACTCCACAGCCGGTCCAAAGGAGCATATTTAGGATCTCCGAACTTCATCCGCAGCATAATGGACTTCCCAGCCGTGATATCTCCGTCTTGACGCAACTCCTCCTTCATCGCTCTCATTGCAGAGCGAGTATCCTTGGCCGCCATCGTGGCCCTCTCTAGGTCTGTCCTCTTCTCTTTGTCTTCCTTTTCAAGAAGCTTGCATCGGTCAGCAGCGTTCTTCAATTCCACAGCCATCTTGGCCATTTCCTCCTTGCTTTGGCAGTGAGCAGCATGTTCGGCCTTTAGCTCCTCGACCGCCTTTAGGGCAGCCGCATCGCTTTTTTTGGCTTGTTCTTTGATGCGGGCAAGCTCTGCCCGCAGGTTCTCCATGGCCGCAACTCCATCTGCATTAACACACATGTTATAAGATACTAGCATCATGCTCCTCTTACCACGTGTCTCCAAAGAAATCACATAGCTTGTGCTCGTCAAGCCGCTTGTTGACAAGCATGATGTCGGCATCTGCCACGTCAAGCTGCCGCTTTAACTCAGCAAATTCATCAGTCCAGCTAGCCACCGGACACTTCGCCACCTGCATATGAAGGCGGCAAAATTATACTGACTATGATCCTCTCATCATGTTGCCGTTTTCGACAAAGACCCGTAGTCTCGTGGGTACTATCTACACAGGGCTCATCTTAAAATATGCGGCACTGTCAAAAAGATACATCATTTCACGTACCTCAAAACCCGTCAGTAGACTCATGAAAACTTCATGCAACCCGCTTTCCGTGGACGAAATCCTTTCAATTAATGTACCCATTAACATGCGGTGCTCCTCTGAGATAACTGCACGCTCTAGCAGATCCCTCAGTACGTCCGACCGCACACCAGGCGGTGCCGGACTCTTTTGATTGCTCTCTTCAAAAGCCGGATACTGAGGGCTTCGGGTGGCCATATGACTACCTTCTGGCCTTGCCGGATCAGGAGAAACCCTCCGTGACGACACTTCGGGGTCGCCCGCCCCATGAGGCGGTATGGCAGGGGGAGGCGGTCCGCTCTCCATCATCTCTGGAAGAAGACCCCCCGAAGACGAGCTCTGGTGGGAAGGGCTAAGATCTGAACTGCAAAGATAAAGGCTCCGGTTATTTTCCTCAGAGGTAAAGCAAGGTTCTTTCTCATTATTAAGTACCCTTTTACTTACAACTTGGTAGAGGGCTGATCCCCTTGAGGGCATAGTGCGGCCGCGGTATCCCCCGGTGCAGGACCCTCTGGCGAAGATTTCTTCCCCTGTTTTGAGACCATTGTCTCCGGGTCCTCAGAGACAGTCCTCTTCTTTCCCTGGGGAGAGGAAGTTCCGATTCCTCCCTTCCGGCTAATCTTCTCCACGGAGGCGGCAGCCTCCTTGTTCCCCCCTTTATCTTCTCCCGAAGGCGCTTGATAAGGCGCGATCTCCAGCATCCTGGTTAGCATAGGGTACGACGAGGTCTCAGGGAGGGGGGCCTGACACCTGATCAACTTTGCCTTCGCTGTCCATTCCTGGTTAAAGAGTGGCTTTTTTAAGGGTGATGTTGCAATAAGTAAACGGGTGGAGTGTTCGGTTGCGGGGCTACTTACTTGGGTATCCGGACGATTGCAGCTCAGACCTGCATCCTCAGTGGAATCCGGACACATTACTTGTGGTCCGAAGAACAATTTGTACATCTCCGTCGGTGTCATGCCAAGGAAATGTTGAAGAGCTCGCGGTCCCTCCGGGTTAAACTCCCACAGGAGGAGGGGACGACGTTTGCAGGGCAGGACTCGGCGAATTAGCATAACTTGCGCCACCACGACCAGACTGGCATCTCTCTCTAGGAGATCTCGGATGCCGCTCTGCAATACGGGCACATCCTTTACTGGCCCCCAGTCTAGCCCCTTGTTGAACCATGACGTTAGTCCTGGCGGGGGACCCGAGCGGAAGACAGGTGGAGCCACCCACTTGGTACCCCTGGGAGCCATGATATAAAACCACTCTTGTTGCCATAGGCTGGGCTCCTCCCGAAAGAGCCCTCGGCCATGGGCGCCAGCATTTTGCTTATTACAGCGCCTCCGACTTCAAGGCTGCCCTCGATCATCTTCGGCTCCACTTTGAAGGTCTTGAGCCACAGTCTGAAGTGAGGGGTAATACGGAGGAAAGCTTCGCACACGATGATGAACGATGAGATGTGGAGGATAGACCCCGGAGCTAAGTCGTGGAAGTCCAGCCCGTAATAGAACATGAGCTCCCTCACGAAGGGATGGATCGTGAAGCCTAGCCCTCGGAGGAAGTGAGATACGAACACGACGCTCTCACCGGGCTTAGGAGTGGGAATAACCTGCCCTTGAGCAGGCAGCCTATGCGGATTTCGCGGTCAAGTACCGGCCTCCTTAGTTTTATTACGTCTTCCTCCGTGACGGAGGAAGGCATCCATCGACCTTGAAGGTTGGATCCGGACATAATCGAAGGTCCAAAGCGCCTGAATCTGAAGCTTCGGGTGTTGGAACTCGAGGCGGGAGGCGGATTCGATTGAGACCGAAAGAAAAGAGTAAGGCCTTGGTCTCTTTATAAAGAGGTTGAATACCGAGAGCCCTCCTTGTGACCGTTTGGGCCTTACCTTCGATCGAGGGGACATGCCAACGGGCACGATTGGGTTACCCACGTCCGCGTTGATGAGAATCCCGTAAATAAAGGGGACACGATCTCTGCTTCGACAAGACGTGCTAAGGAAACCGCATCGCGAAACGCGCTGAGGTGGGTGTAAAAAACGATTTGGATAAAGGCTTGGCTGTGGTGTGATGTCACGCTACGGAATATGTCAGCAAATTAGATTTGTGAAACTATTATTCTCTCGACGGTGGTATGTGGAACTTGTTTTGCAGAGCCGGACACGATCCTCGTGTTCAAAATCTTCTATGAAGTATTCGGAGGAGGAACCCGCCTTGCAATGCCGAAGACAATCTGCGCGCCGGACTCATCGTCATTGAAGCCTGGTTCAGGGGCTACTGAGGGAGTCCTGGATTAGGGGGTATCCGGACTATAACCTTCGGCCGGACTGTTGGACTATGAAGATACAAGATTGAAGACTTCGTCCCGTGTCCGGATGGGACTCTCCTTGGCGTGGAAGGCAATCTTGGCAATACGGATATGTAGATCTCCTTCCTCGTAAGCAACTCTGTGTAACCCTAGCCCCCTCCGGTGTCCATATAAACCGGAGGGTTTAGTCCGTAGGGCCAACAACAACCATACCACAGGCTAGATTCTAGGGTTTAGCCTCTCTGATCTGGTGGTAGATCAACTCTTGTAATACCCATATCGTCAAAATCAATCAAGCAGGAGTAGGGTTTTACCTCCATCGAGAGGGCCCGAACCTGGGTAAAAACATCGTGTCCCTTGTCTCCTGTTACCATCCGCCTAGACGCACAGTTTGGGACCCCCTACCCGAGATCCGCCGGTTTTGACACCGACAGCCCCCCTTTCCTATTCCAACTAGGAGAAGGGGGGAGGAGGAGGTGGAGAGAAGGAAGGAGAAGGGGGGCCGCCGCCCCCTTCCCTTTCCCAATTCGGATTGGGAAAGGGGGGCCGCGCGCCACCTCCTGGCCGCCTCTCCTCTTCCACCACTTGGGCCCGTGAGGCCCAATAACCCCCGGGGGGGTTCTGGTAACCCCCCGCTACTCCGGTATATATCTGATAACCCCGGAACCATTCTGGTGTCCGAATATAGTCGTCCAATATATCAATCTTCATGTCTCGAACATTTTGAGACTCCTCGTCATGTCCGTAATCACATCCCAGACTCCGAACTTCCTTCGGTACATCAAAACCCATAAACTCATAATATAACCATCATCGAACTTTAAGCGTGCGGACCCTACGGGTTCGAGGACTATGTAGACATGACCGAGACATGTCTCCGGTCAATAAACAATAGCGAACCTGGATGCTCATATTGGCTCCCACATATTCTACGAAGATCTTTATCGGTCAAACCGCATAACAACATACGTTGTTCCCGTTGTCATCGGTATGTTAATTGCCCGAGATTCGAGCATCGGTATCTCGATACCTAGTTCAATCTCGTTACCGGCAAGTCTCTTTACTCGTTCCGTAATACATCATCCCACTAACTCATTAGTTGCAATGCTTGCAAGGCTTATAGTGATGTGCATTACCGAGTGGGCCCAGAGATACCTCTCCGACAATCGGAGTGACAAATCCTAATCTTGAAATACGCCAACCCAACAAGTACCTTCGGACACCAGAGAGCACCTTTATAATCACCCGCCATTGCCAGTGACGCTTGAAGCACACAAAGTGTTCCTCCGATAAACGGGAGTTGCATAATCTCATAGTCATAGGAACATGTATAAGTCATGAAGAAAGCAATAGCAGAATACTAAACGATCAAGTGCTAAGGTACGGAATGGGTCAAGTCAATCACATCATTCTCCTAATGATATGATCCCGTTAATCAAATAACAACTCATGTCTATGCCTAGGAAACATAACCATCTTTGATCAACGAGCTAGTCAAGTAGAGGCATACTAGTGACACTCTGTTTGTCTATGTATTCACACAAGTATTATGTTTCTGGTCAATACAATTCTAGCATGAATAATAAACATTTATCATGAAATAAGGAAATAAATAATAACTTTATTATTGCCTCTAGGGCATATTTCCTTCAGTTTCCCACTTGCACTAGAGTCAATAATCTAGTTCACATCGCCATGTGATTTAACATCAATAGTTCACATCTTTATGTGGTTAACACCCATAGTTCACATCGATATGTGACCAACACCCAAAGGGTTTACTAGAGTCAGTAATCTAGTTCACATCGCTATGTGATTAACACCCAAAGAGTACTAAGGTGTGATCATGTTTTTCTTGTGAGATAATTTTAGTCAACGGGTCTGTTACATTCAGATCCGTAAGTATTTTGCAAATTTCTATGTCTACAATGCTCTGCATGGAGCTACTCTAGCTAATAGCCCCCACTTTCAATATGTATCAAGATTGAGACTTAGAGTCATCTAGATCAGTGTCAAAACTTGCATCGACGTAACCCTTTACGACGAACCTTTTGTCACTTCCATAATCGAGAAACATATCCTTATTCCACTAAGGATAATTTTGACCGTTGTCCAGTGATCTACTCCTAGGGCACTATTGTACTCCCTTGGTAAACTCATTGTAGGGTATACAATAGTTCTGGTACACAGCATGGCATACTTTATAGAACCTATGGCTGAGGCATAGGGAATGACTTTCATTCTCTTTCTATCTTCTGCCGTGGTCGGGCTTTGAGTCTTACTCAATTTCACACCTTGTAACACAGGCAAAAACTCTTTCTTTGACTGTTCCATTTTGAACTACTTCAAAATATTGTCAAGGTATGTACTCATTGAAAAAACTTATCAAGCGTCTTGATCTATCTCTATAGATCTTGATGCTCAATATGTAAGCATCTTCACCGAGGTCTTTCTTTGAGAAACTCCTTTCAAATACTCCTTTATGCTTTCCAGAAAAATTCTACATTATTTCTGATCAACAATATGTCATTCACATATACTTACTAGAAATGCTGTAGTGCTCCCACTCACTTTCTTGTAAATACAAGTGTCGGTGTCAAAACCGGCGGATCTCGGGTAGGGGGTCCCGAACTGTGCGTATAGGCGGATGGTAACAGGAGACAAGGGACACGATGTTTTTACCCAGGTTCGGGCCCTCTCGATGGAGGTAAAACCCTACTCCTGCTTGATTAATATTGATGATATGGGTAGTACAAGAGTAGATCTACCACGGGATCAGAGAGGCTAAACCCTAGAAGCTAGCCTATGGTATGATTGTTGTTCGTCCTACGGACTAAAACCCTCCGGTTTATATAGATAGCGGAGAGGGTTAGGGTTACACAGAGTCGGTTACAACGGAAGGAGATCTACATATTCGCATCGCCAAGCTTGCCTTCCACGCCAAGGAAAGTACCATCCGGATACGGGAAGAAGTCTTCAATCTTGTATCTTCATAGTCCAAGAGTCTGGCCAAAGGTCATAGTCCAGCCATCGGGACAGCCCCTAATCCAAAGACTCCAAGAGTCTCTCGAACCAGGCTTCAATGACGCCGAGTCCAGTAGCGCTTTGTCTTCGCATTGCAAGGCGGGTTCCTCCTCGAATACTTCATAGAAGATTTTGAACACAAGGATAGTGTCCGCTCTGCAAAACAACTTCCACATAACACAGTAGAGAGAATAATATTTACACAAATCCAATCAGCCGACGTATTCCGCAGCGTGTAATCACACCATGGCCAAGCCTTTATTCGAATCGTTTTTACTGTCCCACCTCAGCGCGTTTAGCGAGGCGGTTTCCTTGGCACGTCTTGTCAAAGCAGAGATCGTGTCCCCTTATTCCGGGATTCTCATCGATATGGACGTGGGTAACCCAATCGCGCCCATTGGCGCGTCTCCTCTATCGAAGGTGAGTCCCAAACGATCACGGGGGAGGGCTCTTGGTATTCAACCTCTCTATAAAGAGAGCAAGGCTCTACTCCTTTCTTTCAATCTCAATCGAGTCCGCCCCTCGCCTCGAGTTCCAACACACAAAGCTCCAGATTTAGGCGCTCCGGACCTTCGGTGATGTCCGGCTCCGACCTTCAAGGCCGGTGGATGCCTTCTTCCGTTACGGACGAAGACGTGCTAAAGCTGAGAGATGCCAGGTATTTAACCGGCGAAATCTCGCATAGGCTGCCTGCTCAAGGGCAAGTTATTCCCACTCCCAAGCCTGGTGAGAGCGTGGTGTTTGCGTCTCACTTCCTTCGGGGGTTAGGCTTCCCGACGGACCCCTTCGTGAGGGGGCTCATGTTTTATTATGGGTTAGAATTTCACGACTTGGATCCGGAGTCCATCCTCCACATATCATCATTCATCGTCGTGTGCGAAGCCTTCCTCCGCATTACCCCTCACTTCGGATTGTGGCTCAAGACCTTCAAAGTAGAGCCGAAGATGATCAACGGGCGGCAAGCGGAGTGCAGAGGGGATGTTATAAGCAAGAATGCTGACGCTCCATGGCCCGAGGGCTCTTTTCAAGAGGAGTTCAGCTTATGGCAACGAGAGTGGTTTTATATCACAGCGCCTGTGGGCGCCCAAGGGTGGCGCCTCCTGTCTTTCGCCAGTCCTCCCCACGGCCGGCGCCATGGGTCAATAAAGGGGCTCGACTGGGGCCGCCCAAGGACGTGCCCTTGTTGCAGGGCCGCATTCAAGATCTCCTGGAAAGAGACATCAACCTGGCCGTAGTGGCGCAGGTCATGTTGATTCGCCGCACTTTGCCCTGCAAACGCCGCCCCCTCCACCTGTGGGAGTTTAATCTGGAGGGACCACGAGCTCTCCAACACTTTACGGGCATGATGCCCATGGAGATGCATGAATTGTTCTTCGGATCACAAGCAATGTGTCCGGACTTGATCGAGGACGCAGGTCTAAGCTGCAATCGCTCGGATACTCAAGTAAGTAACCCTGTACCAGGACACACTATCCATATATTTGTCATATAATTGCCCTTAAAGGAGCTGTCCCTTTAAACAGGAGTGGATAGTGAAAGCAAAGCTGATCAGGTGTCCGGCCCCCCTCCCCGAGACCACGCCGGATCCCATGTTAACCGGGATGCTGGAGGTTGCGCCCTTGGAAGAAGGCGAAGGGAGGAACAAGGAAGCTACCGTCTCCTCGAAGGAGGTTATCCGGAAAGGAGGGATCGAGAATCCCTCCATCCAGGGAAAGAAGAGGACCGCCTCTGAAGACCCGGAGACCATGATCTCAAAGCGGAGGAAGAGATCTTCGTTAGAGGGTCCTGCGCCGGGAAGTGCCTCGGCCGCACTGTGCCCTCAAGGGGATCAGCCCTCCAGCGAGCCGTAAGTAGAGAGGGGAGTTTCCAAATAAGAGATATCCCTATTTTATTCCTGAGAAAGACAACTGAATTTTTACCTTGTAGTTTGGATCTCCGCCCTTCGCAGCAGAGCTCATCTTCTGGGGATCTTCGTCCGGAGATGATGGAGAGGGAACGCCCCCTCCTGCCGTACCGCCTTGCGAGGCGGGCGACCCTGAGGTGTCGTCGCGGAGGGTTTCTCTGAATCCGGCAGGGCCGGAAAGCAGCCGTATGGCTCCCCAGAGCCCTCCATGCCAGGCCTTCAAAAAAGGCCATCAGACGAGTCCGGCACCGTCCGGTGCACGGTCGGAGGATTTTAAGGATCTGCTTGGGCGAGCGTCTATCTCAGAAGAACATCGTGCATTGATGGGCACGGTGATTGAAAGGATTTCATCCGCGTAAAGCGGGTTGCACGAGGCCGTCAGGAGTTTACTGACAGGTTTTGAGGTACGCGAAATGATCTACCTTTTGACGGTTCCGCATATAAAAAGATGCGCCCTGTATAGATAGTAGCTCCTGAGACTCGGTGCGTTGTCAAAGATGACAGCGCGCCGAGGATCATAATCCTAGGTATAACATGTCGCTCTTCCTATGTAGGTTGCGTAGTGTCCGGTGGCACACCGGACTGATGAATTTGCCGAGCTAAAGCGGCAACTTGACGTGGCGGAGGCCGACATCGCGCTTGTCAACAAGCGGTTGGACGAGTCGCAAGGTATGAAATTTTCTCCGCGGACACCTGGTAAGGGGGCTTGATGACCTTGCCTTACAACATGTATGCTTGATGCAGATGGTGCCTCTACCATGGAGAACCTTCGGGCGGAACTCGCCCGAGCCAAGGAGCAGGCCAGAAAAAGTGATGCGGCTGCCTTGAAGGCGGCCGAAGAGCTGAAAGCCGAACAGGCTGCTCACTGCCGAAGCAGGAAGGAAATGGCCGAGATGGTGGTGAAGTTGAAGGATGCTGCCGATCGCTGCAAGTTTCTTGAAAAAGAAGATCGGGCGGAACAAAAGGACTTAGAGAAAGCCACTACCGAGGCCAAGGATGCTCGCTCTGCAATGAGAGCCATGAAGCAGGAGCTACGTCAGGCCAGAGATATCGCGGCTGGAAAGCCCTTTATGCTGCGGATGAAGTTCGGGGATCCTAAGTATGCTTAGTTGGACCAGCTGTGGAGTGCGGCGGATACTTATGTGGATTTGGCGGCAAGTGCCGCAGACGCGGTCGAACACTTCCGGGATCAAAAGGATCAAGAAGTGGAAAGGCTTTTTTGGTCGCAGTTCGACAATCCAGAGCGCCCACTTCCATTGTCTGAGCGATTGGCCGAATGGGCGGAGCTGAATAGGTTATCCGGACTCGCCATGAAGGGAGTCGAGAGTCATCTGTGGCTGCAGGGGCCTGAGCTGAAGAGTTATTTCGGTTTGGTGCAGCAGTTCCTTGGTGCGGTGCCCCATATCAATGCAATGCAGAGGTCAGCATGCATAGAGGGTGCGCGGATGGCTCTAGCCCGTGTCAAGACATACTGGGCGGAGATGAAGACCACCGACGTTGCATCCCAAGATTCGGACGGGAGTCGAATACCTGCCGAGCACTATTTTCAGGAAGTTCTGCAGGGCGCTCGTTTAATAGAGATGCAGTGCTCGAAGGACATCATGTTCGAACAACATGTATAATTGTAAGACAATATTTCGATGGAATATAAAAGCTTTTTATACTTGTGCCTACAAGAATTAAAATACCTCCTGTGCGGCCGTTAATGTATATGTGTATATAACCTGAAAGATGGCAGTCTTCGGCTTCAGCCCCCACGCATATAATGCGGGGGTGTTCGCAAGAGGCGCATTTTCACACTTGATCCAATGTCTTGGTCCTATAAAGGAGGTGATAGCGTAGCGAACTAGGAAACCGGACTATAATGCTTTATCACTTTAACTTAGCCATAGGAGTTTGACAGTGGGGCTACTATATAGCCCCTAGGGGCCCCGCGCTCGCCCGAATTCGGGGCGCGTGTGTGCCTGACCGGGCAATGGACCTTTGTTAATGCGGAGGAATTCTAAAGATTCCGATGGGTCATCGAGTAGTTGACCAGTCTCACGCTACGTCATGACAGTCAGCTTCGCTTTCATCGAGGTGCTCGCCGCCAAACCGGGCACAATAGCAGAGTTCTCCGGTGCCGCCTTAGCCGATAGAGCGGAATGTAAGGTAGCAAAACACAGGAGCCGGGCAAACCCAACATTTGACCAAAGACATGATTCGGAGCTGATGCATATAAGGCCAAACTTGTGACGCCGAACACTCCCTAAGGTATTCGGTCTTTATGAAAACGGGCTGAACGACGCCCTTATTAATAAGCCCCTGGTGTCCAGGTACGCGCAAACATCTAACGTGGTCGATGCCAAGACGCCAGCCTCCACCTCGGTTATAGCAAGAAACCGGGGGATGTCTATCAACAAGAGACAGTAAAAAAGGTTTACGCAGGGTCTTAATCTGAAAAGAATCCTTGCAATGGGTCCCTACTGCACGTCTGCGCCTATGTCTCCGTTGTGCCGTATCCTGGATGGGTGTAGCACGGTGTTCATCTATAAAAGAGAGGAACTTAGTTGAAAAAGATCGTGCAAAAATTTACGTTACATTAAATAAACAAAGTACGTTTTTTTTGAAAAAATGAATAAAATTGAGCTTTATTGTCTCCTGTTGTACATGTGCGGAGCCCCTTGAACGGGGGCAAGCGGATAGTAAGCCCTTACGCCGTACTCGTCTAGCCATGTCCGGGGTCTGAACGACCTGTTTAGGTGCTTTGCCTAATAAGGCCGGTTTAGTCTATGGCTGTTAATGCAGCCGCACAATCTTCCGTGCTCGAGGAACACTCGATATTTCCCTTTATGGAGGTGATGCCTCGTGGACCGGGCATTTTAAGTATAAGGGATGCATAATGCGGTATTGCGTTGAAGCGGGCGAAAGCTTCGCGTCCCAGTAGTGCTGGATAGCTGCTTGTAAATGGTGCGATGTGGAAGGTTAGATTTTCGCGTCGGAAGTTGTCGGGTGAGCCGAACATAACTTATAACAGGAGAGAGCCCGTACAATGGGCATCTGGGCCTGGCGTCACCCCTTGAAAGGAAGTGTTGCTTTGGCGAATTGTTGTTGGGTCTATCCCCAGTTTGCGGATTGTGTCCTGATATATCAGGTTTAAATAACTGCCGTCGTCCATTAGGACTTGTGTCAAGTGGAGTCCGTCAATTATCGGATCTAATACCAAGGCAGTCCATCCTGCGTTCCGGATACTTCTAGAGTAATCCTGATGGTCGAAGGTGATTGGTTTTAACAACCAGTGGCGGGACTCCTCTGGGATAGGCCGTGTGGCGCATATCTCTATGGGCGCCACTATTTTCTCCCTTTTTGTCACGTGAAGTGAATTTACTGTTTTGACTTCTTGTGGGGAGTTCTTTTGTCTTCCGGTGCTCTGCTTGTGGGGTTCATCGTCGTCCTCGCTTGGTGTGTCGAGCCCCTTCTGTTCGGCGTTGAGTTTGCCGGATTGCTTAAAGACCCAACAATCTCTGTGGGTGTGGTTTGCAGGCTTCCCGGGAGTACTGTGTATTTGACATATCTTGTCCAAGATTTTGTTTAAGTTAGCTAGTTCGTCCCTGTTATCTTTGGGGGGCAGCTTTTTCTGATTCTGTCGAGAGCTTTTGAATCCGGCGTTGACTGCCGTGCTCTTCGGGTTGTTTCCCTTGGTCCGGCGCTGGTCCTTGTTGCGCCGCGGTTTCCCGTTTCCATCCCTAACTTCGGATGTACTTGGGTCGCTGGTACCACATCTTGTCAACCAGCTGTCCTCTCCTGCGCAAAAGCGGTCATGAGGCTTGTTAGTACGGCCATTGTTCTTGGCTTCTCTTGGCCGAGGTGTCTGGCGAGCCATTCGTCTCGGACGCCGTGTTTGAAAGGTGCTAAGGCTTCGGTGTCCGGACAGTCGACTATCTGGTTCTTTTTAGTAAGAAATCTGTTCCAAAGTTTCCGGCTGACTCTCCGGGTTGTTGAGTTATGTGACTTAGATCATCTGCATCCGGAGGTCGGACATAAGTCCCTTGAAAATTTGCCCGAAAAGCATCCTCGAGCTCTTCCCAACTTCCGATGGTGTTTTCAAGAAGGCTTTTGAGCCGATGCCGGCCTGGCCCTTTGAGTTTCAGTGGTAAGTATTTTATGGCGTGGAGATCATCTCCTCTAGCCATGTGTATGTGGAGGATATAATCCTCAATCCGCACTCGAGTCTGTTGTTCCGTCAGATGCCTCTATGTTTACGGGCTTGAATCCGCTGAAATTCATGATCCAAAGACCTCATCAGTGAAACATAGGGGGTGTGCGGCGCCCCTATATCTGGGTGTATCGCGATGTTCGGATATTTGATGTGTTGCATTGCTTGCTAGAGCTTGCTTTCGTGGCCCATAGATAGATCTGGCTGGGCCATCATCTTGATGCGAATCCTTCAGCGGATCGCGTGCGGCTTGTGTCTGGCGCCCTTTGCCGCCCGTGTTGGCTATGGGGTCGTTTGTCCGACCGGGTGGCTTCCTTATTATTTTTTGCTTGCGGGGGCTCTAGGGCCTCATCATCGAATTCCGGCAATAATTTTCGCTTCGGATAGCTCTTTGTGCGACGACTGTCGCCGTATTTGTCTACGGTGTTGAGTACCTTGCTCCATCTAATTCTGAGTGCATCTTCCACTGTTTTGAGCTTCCGCTTCTGCTTTTTCAGGCTACACGCAGTGGCAACGAGCCTTTTTGGAGGTTCTTCTGCTCCAGCAACTTGTCCGGCGTGACGTTGTACGGACTGTTGTCTTCACCGGGGACGGGTTGTTTATTCAAGTTGCCCCTGTTCGGGCGGTTGCTTGATGGCATGTTCTTCGTCCACCGGTTCGCCCTGCTCTATGGCTGGGTCTGTATGGCTCTTTTCTCTGTCGAGGTGGGGTTTGGAGTGGCGCTTACGCCGCCGCTTTGATTGCTTTTCGAGGGAACGGTCCCTTGTCGCGTCCCTTTGTTCCTCGTCGTCGTTTCCTTTAGGTGTATCAACCATGTATACATCGTGAGATGGGGTGGTTGTCCAGTGGCCTATAGGCGCTGATTCCTGTTCGTCTCCTACATCGTCGTCCATACCATTGACGTCTTCAGAGTCGAAGTTAAGCATGTCGGTTAAATCATCGAAAGTGGCTACAAAGTGGGTGGTGGGTGGGCATCGAATTTCTTTGTCGTCCGCATCCCAACCTTCCTGACCATAGTCTGGCTGGGGCTCTCCTGATAAAGAGAGAGACTTCAGTGAATTCAGAATGTCGCCGAAGGGCGAGTATTGAAAAATGTCCGTGGCGGTGAACTCCATTATCGGCGTCCAATCAGATTCGATTAGTAGGGGCGCGGAAGGTTCGCAGTCCGGAAAGGAGTCCAGCGCCTCGGAGTCACGAGCTTCGCAAAGGACAGTTATGGTGTTCGGCTCGATCACCGTAGAGATTGCAGCCCCCGAGGCGGTGTCCACCCACCCATCCTCGATGGGCGCAGTCGGCTCCGAGCTAAGGGTCGGAGCGGACACTGGTGCGGCCTCCAGGACACTGTTCGGCGGCAGAGCTATATCATGCCCGTTGTAGCAGTGCGGCACGCTTGGCTGTGGCTTGAACCCGTCGAAGATCAAGTCTCCGCGGACGTCGGCCGTGTAGTTCAAACTTCCAGATCTGACACGATGGCTGGGGCGAGCTTCCAACCTGCTCCAGATGGCTGCTTAATTGGCCGCAGCAAAGCCACCGAATCGAAGATCTGTCCGGGAGAAAAGTCTCACCCCCGACTGCGTCGTTGTTGATGATCGAAGGAGCCATCGGGCCTAAAGGTGACGACACGAGGAACTCTCAATGAAAGCACCAATGTCGGTGTCAAAACCGGCGGATCTCGGGTAGGGGTCCCGAACTGTGTGTCTAGGCGGATGGTAACAGGAGACAAGGGACACGATGTTTTTACCCAGGTTCGGGCCCTCTCGATGGAGGTAAAACCCTACTCCTACTTGATTAATATTGATGATATGGGTAGTACAAGAGTAGATCTACCACGAGATCAGAGAGGCTAAACCCTAGAAGCTAGCCTATGGTATGATTGTTGTTCGTCCTACGGACTAAAACCCTCCGGTTTATATAGACACGGAGAGGGTTAGGGTTACACAGAGTCGGTTACAATGGAAGGAGATCTACATATTCGCATCGCCAAGCTTGCCTTCCACGCCAAGGAAAGTCCCATCCGGAGATGGGACGAAGTCTTCAATCTTGTATCTTCATAGTCCAGGAGTCCGGCCAAAGGTCATAGTATGGCCATCCGGACACCCTCTAGTCCAGGACTCCCTCAACAGGCTTCACCGCAAGTCTGTATCAAAGCGTATATTCCAACTCTGAGATGCTTGCACCAGTCCATAGATGGATCACTGGAGCTTGCATATCTTGTTAGCACTTTTAGGATTGACAAAACCTTCTGGTTGCATCATATACAACTCTTCTTTAATAAATCCATTAAGGAATGTAGTTTTGACATCCATTTGCCAGATTTCATAAAATGTGGCAATTTCATTAACATGATTCAGACAGACTTTAAGAATCGCTACGAGTGAGAAAGTCTCATTGTAGTCAACACCTTGAATTTCGTAAAAAACCTTTTTTTACAAGTCTAGCTTTGTAGATAGTAACACTACTATCAGCGTCCGTCTTCCTCTTGAAGATCCATTTATTTTCTATGGCTTGCCGTGAAGGACATATGCCCTAGAGGCAATAATAAAGTTATTATTTATTTCCTTATTTCATGATAAATGTTTATTATTCATGCTAGAATTGTATTAACCGGAAACATAATACATGTGTGAATACATAGACAAACATAGTGTCACTAGTATGCCTCTACTTGACTAGCTCGTTAATCAAAGATGGTTAAGTTTCCTAACCATAGACATGAGTTGTCATTTGTTTAACGGGATCACATCATTAGGAGAATGATGTCATTGACTTGACCCATTCCATTAGCTTAGCACTTGATCATTTAGTATGTTGCTATTGCTTTCTTCATGACTTATACATGTTCCTATGACTATGAGATTATGCAACTCCCATTTACCGGAGGAACACTTTGTGTGCTACCAAACATTACAACGTAACTGGGTGATTATAAAGGTGCTCTACAGGTGTCTCCGAAGGTATTTGTTGGGTTGGCATATTTTTGAGATTAGGATTTGTCACTCCGATTGTCGAAGAGGTATCTCTGGGCCCACTCAATAATGCACATCACTATAAGCCTTGCAAGCATTGTAACTAATGAGTTAGTTGCAGGATGATGTATTACGGAACGAGTAAAGAGACTTGCCGGTAATGAGATTTAACTAGGTATTGAGATACCGACGATCAAATCTCGGGCAACTAACATACCGATGACAAAGGGAGCAACGTATGTTGTTATGCGGTTTGACCGATAAAGATCTTCGTAGAATATGTAGGAACCAATATGAGCATCCAGGATCCGTTATTGGTTATTGACCGAAGACATGTCTCGGTCATGTATACATAGTTCTCGAACCCGTAGGGTCCGCACGCTTAAAGTTTCGATGACAGTTATATTATGAGTTTATGAGTTTTGATGTACGGAAGGCTGTTCGGAGTCCCGGATGTGATCACAGACATAAGGAGGAGTCTCGAACTGGTCGAGACATGAAGATTGATATATTGGAAGCCTATATTTGGATATCGGAAGTGTTCCGGGTGAAATCGGGATTTTACCGGAGTACCGGGGGGGGGGGTTACCGGAACCCCCCGGGGGTTTAATGTGCCATAGTGGGCCTTAGTGGAGAAGAGGAGGGGCGACTAGGGCAGGCCGCGCGCTCCCTCGCCCTCTAGTCCGAATTGGACAAGGAGGGGGGCGGCGCCCCCCTTTCCTTCTTCTCATCTTCCTCCTTCCCCCCTTCTCCTAATCCAACAAGGAAGGGAGGGAGTCCTTCTTCCGGTGGGAGTAGGACTCCTCCTGGCGCGCCTCCTCCTGCCTGGTCGCCTCTCCCCCCTTGCTCCTTTATATACGGGGGCAGGGGGCACCCCATAGACACAACAATTGATCTGTTGATCTTTTAGCCGTGTGTGGTGCCCCTCTCCACCATACTCCACCTCGATAATACTGTAGAACATCATCGTCGTCACCATGCCGTCGTGCTGACGAAACTCTCCCTCAACACTCGGCTGGATCGGAGTTCAAGGGACGTCATCGGGCTGAACGTGTGCTGAACTTGGAGGTGCCTTGCGTTCGGTACTTGATCGGTCAGATCGTAAAGACGTACGACTACATCAACCGCGTTGTGATAACGCTTCCGCTTTCGATCTACGAGGGTACGTTGATAACCCACACGTATAGGGGATCACAACAGTTTTCGATAAGTAAGAGTGTCGAACCCAACGAGGAGCTAAAGGTAGAATAAATATTCCCTCAAGTTCTATCGACCACCGATACAACTCTACGCACGCTTAACGTTTACTTTACCTAGAACAAGTATGAAACTAGAAGTACTTTGTAGGTGTTTTTGGGTAAGCTCGCAAGAAAATAAAGAGCACATAAATAAAAGGTAGGGGCTGTTTAGATAAAGACACAACTAAATTAATTTTAGTAAAGAGTTTGTTGTCACGAGAAAGTTATTTGTCCCTAGGCAATCGATAACTAGACCGGTGATCATTATTGCAATTTTATTTGAGGGAGAGGCATAAGCTAACATACTTTCTCTACTTGGATCATATGCACTTATGATTGGAACTCTAGCAAGCATCCGCAACTACTAAAGATTCATTAAGGTAAAATCGAACCATAGCATTAAAGCATCAAGTCCTCTTTATCCCATACGCAAACAACCTACTTACTCGGGTCTGTGCTTCTGTCACTCACGCCACCCACCATAAGCAAATCATAAACATATTGCAAACCCTACATCGGGAATCCCTCATGCTTGCGCGACACGGAGAGCACCATAGAACAACACCAATAATAAAACATACAACTCAAACCAATCTTCATCATCAAATAGCCCATAGGACAAAACAGATCTACTCAAACATCATAGGATAGGCATACATCATTGGGAAATAATATATAGCGTTGAGCACCATGTTTAAGTAGAGATTACAGCGGGTAAGAGAGAGGTTACACCGCTGCATAGAGGGGGGAAGAGTTGGTGATGATGGCGGTGAAGTTGTTGGTGAAGATGGCGGTGATGATGATGGCCCCGGCAGCGCTCCGGCGCCACCGGAAGCAAGGGGGAGAGGGGGCCCCTTATTCTTCTTTTTCTTCTTCTTCCTTGACCTCCTCCCTAGATGGGAGAAGGGTTTCCCCTCTGGTCCTTGGCTCCCATGGTGTGGGAGGGGCGAGAGCCCCTCCGAGATTGGATCTATCTCTCTGTCTCTCTCTGGTTCTGCGTTCTGTTCTGGCTCTGTTTCTCCGTTTCGTGTATATATGGAGATCCGTAACTCCGATTGGCCTGAACCTTCGTCTTGATTTTTTTTTCTTCCGAAAATTAGCTTTCTTGCGACAAAAGAAGAGCGTCAACCACCTTACGGGTGGCTCGCGAGGGTAGGGGGCGCGCTCAGGGGGGGCAGGCGCGCCCCCTGCCTCGTGGCCACCGCGGGTACCGTCTCGCATGGATTTTTCTTCCGGAATTTTCCAAATATTCCAAAAATAAGCTCCGGCCATTTTTATCCCATTTGGACTCCGTTGGATATGGATATTCTGTGAAACCAAAAACATGCAACAGACAGGAACTGGCACTGGGCACTGGATCAATATGTTAGTTCCAAAAATAGTATAAAAAGTTGCCAAAAAGTATATGAAAGTTGAATAATATTGGCATGGAACAATCAAAAATTATAGATACGGCAGAGACGTATCAGCATCCTCAAGCTTAATTCCTGCTCGTTCTCGAGTAGGTAAATGATAAAAAAAGATAATTTTTGATGTGGATGCTACCTAGCATAATCTTGATCATATGTCTAATCATGGCATGAATATTAAGATACGAGTGATTCAAAGCAATAATCTATCATTTGACACGAAAACAATAATACTTCAAGCATACCAACCAAGCAATTATGTCTTATTGAAATAACATAGCCAAAGAAAGCTCATCCCTAAAAAATCATATAGTCTGGTTATGCTCCATCTTCACCACATAAAATATTCACATCATGCACAACCCCGATGACAAGCCAAGCAATTGTTTCATACTTTTGACGTTCTCAAACCTTTTCAACTTTCACGCAATACAAGAGCGTGAGCCATGGACATAGCACTATAGGTGGAATAGAATATGATGATGGGGGTTATGTGGAGAAGACAAAAAAGGAGAAAGTCTCACATCAACTAGGCGTATCAACGGGCTATGGAGATGCCCCTTAATAGGTATCAATGTGAGGAGTAGGGATTGCCATGCAACGGATGCACTAGAGCTATAAGTATATGAAAGCTCAAACTGAAACTAAATGGGTGTGCATCCAACTTGCTTGCTCATGAAGACCTAGGGCATTTGAGGAAGCCCATCGTTGGAATATACAAGACAAGTTCTATAATGAAAATTCCCACTAGTATATGAAAGTGATAACTCAAGAGACTCTCTATATGAAGAACATGGTGCTACTTTGAAGCACAAGTGTGGAAAAGGGATAGTAACATTGCCCCTTCTCTCTGTTTCTCTCATTTTTTGTTTTCTTTTTTTTTCTTTTTGGCCCTTCTCTTTTTTTGGCCTTTCTCTTTCTTTCTTTTTCATCCGGAGTCTCATCCCGACTTGTGGGGAATCATAGTCTCCATCATCCTTTCCTCACTAGGCAATGTCCTAATAATGATGATCATCACACTTTTATTTACTTACAACTCAATATTACAACTCGATATCTAGAACAAAGATATGACTCTATATGAATGCCTACGGCTGTGTACCGGGATGTGCAATGATCTAGCGTAGCAATGACATCAAAAAACGGACAAGCCATGAAAACATCATGCTATCTATCTTACGATCATGCAAAGCAATATGACGATAAATGCTCAAGTCATGTATATGATGATGATGGAAGTTGCATGGCAATATATCTCGGAATGGCTATGGAAATGCCATAATAGGTAGGTATGGTGGCTGTTTTGAGGAAGATATAAGGAGGTTTATGTGTGATAGAGCGTATCGTATCACGGGGTTTGGATGCAACGGCGAAGTTTGCACCAACTCTCGAGGTGAGAAAGGGCAATGCACGGTACTGAAGAGGCTAGCAATGATGGAAGGGTGAGAGTGTATATAATCCATGGACTCAACATTAGTCATAAAGTACTCACATACTTATTGCAAAAATCTATATTAGTCATCGAAACAAAGTACTACGCGCATGCTATTAGGGGGATAGATTGGTAGGAAAAGACCATCGCTCGTCCCCGACCGCCACTCACAAGACAATCAATAAACACCTCATGCTCCGAGTTCGTTACATAACGGTTCACCATACGTGCATGCTACGGGACTTGCAAACCTCAACACAAGTATTTCTCAATTTCACAATTACTCGACTAGCATGACTCTAATATCACCACCTTTATATCGCAAAACTATTGCAAGGAATCAAAAATATCATATTCAGCGATCTACAAGTTTATGTACGATTTTATGACTAACCATGTGAATGACCAGTTCCTGTCATCTCTCTAAATAGATATAAGTGAAGAAATAGAGTTTAATTCTTTCTACAAAATATATGCCCACGCTCTAACAAATATAAGTGAAGCAAAAGAGCATTCTACAAATGGTTGTTGTCTATGTGAAGAGAAACGGGCAATCCAAACTTCAAATGATATAAGTGAAGCACATGAAGCATTCTATAAAGCCATACTCAAAAGATATAAGTGAAGCGCAAAGAGCATTCTATAAATCAACCAAGGACTATTTCATACCAGCATGGTGCAAAAAAGAAAAATGAAAACTAAATGCAAAAGATGCTCCAAGATTTGCACATATCGCATGAATGAGACAAATTCGAAAACATACCGATACTTATTGAAGAAAGAGGGGATGCCTTCCCAGCATCCCCAAGCTTAGACGCTTGAGTCTCCTTGAATATTTACCTGGGGTGCCTCGGGCATCCCCAAGCTTGAGCTCTTGCCTCTCTTCCTTCTTCTCACATCGAAACCTTCTCAATCATCGAACACTTCATCCACACAAAACTTCAACAGAAAACTCGGTAAGATCCGTTAGTATAATAAAGAAAATCACTACTCGAAGTACTTTTGCAAACCAATTCATATTTTGTTTTTGCATTCTGTCTACTGTAATATAACTTTTTCATGGCTTAATCCACTGATATAAATTGATAGTTTCATCAAAACAAGCAAACTATGCATCAAAAACAGAATCTGTCTAAAACAGAACTGTCTGTAGCAGTCTGAACATTCACCATACTTCTGATACTTGAAAGATTCTCCCAAAATTAAGACAAATTAAAAATTTGTACATCAAGACAGTGCAAAAATAATCAAAACCATTTGACGTTCCAGTAAAAAATTAAAATTCATGCACTATAGCCAAAGTTTCTGTCCTGCACCGCACAAACCAACAAGCATTGTAAACATCCTAAAGGCAAACCTTGGCACATTATTTTTATAATACAATGGAATTGTACAAGGGGATAATTATTTTTATTGAAAATTTTCTGTAATCAAGATTCACAAAGTTTCCGTGAGCATGAACAAAGTTCAAGGCTAGCTCCCACATCAACAATGCTCGTCTTTCTCACTTTCGCTTTTCTTTTTGAAAAAGTTTTGGGTTCCCCTCTTTATTTTTGTTGTTTTTAAACTATATGAAAGAACTCAACAGAAATAAATGACTCTCTAAAACTTCTGGGTTGTCTCCCTGGCAGCGCTTTCTTTAAAGCCATTAAGCTAGGCATATAGTGCTCAAGTAATGGATCCACCCGGATCCCAAAGTATATCAAAGCCAATTTTAATTAGCAATGATTTGGTATTTAGTAGTGAGCACAAGGCAACATATATCAAGCAATTACGAAGTCTAACTCTCTTCCTATGCATCGGCATATCATAAAAGAACAATTCATGCACACCAAGTAAAGGCCAATGCATAGTATAAGCAGTTTCTTGCAATTTTATCATGTTGGAAACATAGAGAGGTGGAGATATAGTTCCTCTCTCATAATAATTGCAAGTAGGTGCAGCAAGCACATGCATATTATATGCATCAAAATCATCATGTGTAGTAGTAAAAGGCAACCCATCAATATAATCCTTAATAAGCACAAACTTCTCCGGTATAGTGTAGTTTGGAGAATTCGAAAAGATAATAGGACTATCATGCATGGGTGCAATAGCAACAAGTTCATGTTGAACATAAGGAACTATAGCAAGTTCATCTCCATAAGCATAATTCATATTGGCATCTTGGCCACAAGCATAGCAAGCATCATCAAAAAGGGATATTTCAAAAGAATCAATGGGATCATAACAGTCATCATAGCAATCATTCTTCGGTAAGTACAAAGGGAAATTAAACAATGTATGAGTTGAAGAGTTACTCTCATTAGAAGGTGGGCACGGGTAGCTAATCCGCTCTTCCTGCTTTTGTTCCTCGCTCTCCTCCTCATCTTTTTCATCCAATGAGCTCACAGTTTCATCAACTTCTTCTTCCATAGATTCCTGCAAAATATTAATCTCTTCTTGGACAGCGGAGACTTTCTCAATAAGTGCATTAATATCGGAATTGTATTTATAATTCTCATAGCAATATTTGAGGATAGCTAAATTTTCAGATCTATAAACAGCATCATCAAAATCTTCAAACTCTTTACACATAGATTCAATTTCATAAGCACCCATAAAAGCAACAAATTCTTCTATTTGTTCCACATGATAATAATCATATATACCATTAGCATAAGAAGCTAAGGTTTTATTATCATTGAATTTGCATGAAAAGGGAAGGTGTAAAAGTGGAGCCTTCATCCTAGAGCAACAAGTATAATCATAACTCACGCATAGTTGCCAAGCATACCACTTCAATATATGAATTTGATCCCATAATAGTTTCCCTTTTTGTGTTAAGCGATAAGCCCTAAAGTATTTACGTTGGTCCAAAGTTACTCCCATTACATAATTGAATGGGGTTTTCTCAGGATATTAAAGTAGTACATAATATCTTTCACATAACCAGCATCGAGGGTTTTAGGAGGTTCCCCATCTCCATGAGTAGCAAGTACACCTAATTTTTTTGGTATTTCGTGTTCCATATCCATAACTAGAGATAGAGAACAACTAAGAGCAACAAATAAAAATTACTTAGCGATAAAGCAAACAAGCACACACGAGAATATTCACCCCACGCTATTGCTCCCCGGCAACGACGCTAGAAAAAGGTCTTGATAACCCACAAGTATAGGGGATCGCAACAGTTTTCGATAAGTAAGAGTGTCGGACCCAACGAGGAGCTAAAGGTAGAATAAATATTCCCTCAAGTTCTATCGACCACCGATACAACTCTACGCACGCTTAACGTTTACTTCACCTAGAACAAGTATGAAACTAGAAGTACTTCGTAGGTGTATTTGGGTAAGCTCGCAAGAAAATAAGGAGCACGTAAATAAAAGCTAGGGGCTGTTGAGATAAAGACACAACTAAATTAGTTTTAGTAAAGAGTTTGTCGTCACGAGAAAGTTATTTTTCCCTAGGCAATCGATAACTAGACTGGTGATCACTATTGCAATGTTATTTGAGGGAGAGGCATAAGCTAACATACTTTCTCTACTTGGATCATATGCACTTATGATTGGAACTCTAGCAAGCATCCGCAACTACTAAAGATTCATTAAGGTAAAACCCAACCATAAAATTAAAGCATCAAGTCCTCTTTATCCCATACGCAAACAACCTACTTACTCGGGTCTGTGCTTCTGTCACTCACGCCACCCACCATAAGCAAATCATAAACATATTGCAAACCCTACAGCGGGAATCCCTCATGCGTTCGCGACACGGAGAGCACCATAGGACAGCACCAATAATAAAACATACAACTCAAACCAATCTTGATCATCAAATAGCCCATAGGACAAAACAGATCTACTCAAACATCATAGGATAGGCATACATCATTGGGAAATAATATATAACGTTGAGCACCATGTTTAAGTAGAGATTACAGTGGGTAAGAGAGAGGTTACACCGCTGCATAGAGGGGGGAAGAGTTGGTGATGATGGCGGTGAAGTTGTTGGTGAAGATGGCGGTGAATGATGATGGCCCCGGCAGCGCTCCGGCGCCACCAGAAGAAAGGGGGTGAGGGGCCCCCTTCTTCTTCTTCTTCTTCTTCCTTGACCTCCTCCCTAGATGGGAGAAGGGTTTCCCCTCTGGTCCTTGGCTCCCATGGCGTGGGAGGGGCGAGAGCCCCTCCGAGATTGGATCTATCTCTCTGTCTCTCTCTGGTTCTGTGTTCTGTTCTGGCTATGTTTCACCGTTTCGTGTATATATGGAGATCCGTGACTCCGATTGGCTTGAAACCTTCCCCGTGATTTTTTTTTTCAAAAATTAGCTTTCTTCTGGCAAAAGAAGAGCGTCAACCGCCTTATGGGTGGCTCACGAGGGTAGGGGGCGCGCCAAGGGGGGGCAGGCGCGCCCCCTGCCTCGTGGCCACCTCGGGCACCGTCTTGCGTGGATTTTTCTTCTGGAATTTTCCAAATATTCCAAAAATAAGCTCCGTACGTTTTTATCCCGTTTGGACTCCGTTTGATATGGATATTCTGTGAAACCAAAACATGCAATGACAGAACTGCATCGGGCAATCGGATCAATATGTTAGTCCCAAAAATAGTATAAAAAGTTGCCAAAAAGTATATGAAAGTTGAATAATATTGGCATGGAACAATCAAAAATTATAGATACGACGGAGACGTATCATACGTGGACAACACTCTCCCCTCTCGTTGCTATGCATCACCATGATCTTGCGTGTGCGTAGGAAATGTTTTTGAAATTACTACGTTCCCCAACAGTGG
This sequence comes from Aegilops longissima, assembly GCA_021605205.1. Classification (NCBI taxonomy): domain Eukaryota; kingdom Viridiplantae; phylum Streptophyta; class Magnoliopsida; order Poales; family Poaceae; genus Aegilops; species Aegilops longissima. Next base: position 263,991,880 of record CM038682.1, on the reverse strand, counting down.
CATCCGAGCCAGGTTTTATGCGTAGATGTCATATGCACGAGTAGAACACAAGTGAGTTGTGGGCGATATAAGTCATACTGCTTACCAGCATGTCATACTTTGGTTCGGCGGTATTGTTGGATGAAGCGGCCCGGACCGACATTACGCGTACGCTTACGCGAGACTGGTTCTACCGACGTGCTTTGCACACAGGTGGCTGGCGGGTGTCAGTTTTTCCAACTTTAGATGAACCGAGTGTGGCTATGCCCGGTCCTTGCGAAGGATAAAACAGCACCAACTTGACAAACTATCGTTGTGGTTTTGATGCGTAGGTAAGAACGGTTCTTGCTCAGCCCATAGCAGGCACGTAAAACTTGCAACAATAAAGTAGAGGACGTCTAACTTGTTTTTGCAAGGCATGTTGTGATTTGATATGGTCAAAGCATGATGCTAAATTTTATTGTATGAGATGATCATGTTTTGTAACCGAGTTATCGGAAACTGGCAGGAGCCATATGGTTGTCGCTTTTATTGTATGCAATGCAAATGCCCTGTGATTCTTTACTTTATCACTAAGCGGTAGCGATAGTCCTAGAAGCATAGTTGGCGAGATGACAAAGATGCTACGATGGAGATCAAGGTGTCGCGCCGGTGACGATGGTGATCATGACGGTGCTTCGGAGATGGAGATCACAAGCACAAGATGATGATGGCCATATCATATCACTTATATTGATTGCATGTGATGTTTATCTTTTATGCATCTTATCTTGCTTTGATTGACGGTAGCATTATAAGATGATGTCTCACTAAATTATCAAGGTATAAGTGTTCTCCCTGAGTATGCACCGTTGTGAAAGTTCTTCGTGCTGAGGCACCACGTGATGATCGGGTGTGATAGGCTCTACGTTCAAATACAACGGGTGCAAAACAGTTGCACACGCGGAATACTCAGGTTAAACTTGACGAGCCTAGCATATGTAGATATGGCCTCGGAACACTGAGACCGAAAGGTCGAGCCTGAATCATGTAGTAGATCTGGTCAACATAGTGATGTTCACTATTGAAACTACTCCATCTCACGTGATGATCGGACATGGTTTAGTTGATTTGGATCACGTGATCACTTAGATGATTAGAGAGGTGTCTATCTAAGTGGGAGTTCTTAAGTAATATGATTAATTGAACTTAAATTTGTCATGAACTTAGTCCTGGTAGTATTAGCATATCTATGTATATGTTCCTAGAGAAAACTAAGTTGAAAGATGTTAGTAGCAATGATGCGGACTTGGTCCATGATCTGAGGATTAACCTCATAGCTGCACAGAAGTATTATGTCCTTGATGGACCGCTAGGTGACAGAACTATTGCAGGAGCAGATGCAGACGTTATGAACGTTTTGACAAAAGCTCGGTATGATGACTACTTGATAGTTTAGTGCACCATGCTTTACGGCTTTGAACCGGGACTTCAAAAATGTTTTGAACACCACAGAGCATATAAGATGTTCCAAGAGTGGAAATTGGTATTTCATACTCATGCCCATGTCGAGAGGTATGAGACCTCTGACAGTACTTTGCCAATAAGATGGAGGAGAATAGCTCAACCAGTGATCATGTGCTCAGATTGTCTGAGTACTACAATTACTTGAATCAAGTGGGAGTTAATCTTCCAGATAATATAGTAATTGACAAAGTTCTCTAGTCACTATCACCAAGTTTCTAGAACTTCGTGATGAACTATAATATGCAAGGGATAACAGAAACGATTCCCAAGCTCTTTGTGATGCTGAAATCAACGAAGGTAGAAATCAAGAAAAACATCAAGTGTTGATGGTTAACAAGACCACTAGTTTCAAGAAAAGGGAAAGGTAAGAAGGGGAACTTTAAGAAGAACGGCAAGCAAGTTGATGCTCAAGTGAAGAAGCCCAAGTCTGGACCAAAGCCTGAGACTAAGTGCTTCTACTGCAAATGGACTAGTCACTGGAAGCGGAACTGCCCCAAAATGAACAAAGGTATATTTGATATACATGTTATTGATGTGTGCTTTACTAGTGTTTATAGAAACCCCGTGGTAGTTGATACTAGTTCAGTTGCTAAGAGTAGTAACTCGAAACGGGAGTTGCAGAATGAACAGAAACTAGTTAAAAGTGAAGTGACGATGTGTGTTGGAAGCAGTTCCAAGATTGATATGATGATCATCGCACACTCCCTATACTTTCGGGATTAGTGTTGAACCTAAATAAATGTTATTTGGTGTTTGCGTTGAGCATGAATATGATTTGATCATGTTTATTGCAATACGGTTATTCATTTAAATTAGAGAATAATTGTTGTTCTGTTTACATGAATAAAACCTTCTATGGTCATACACCCAATGAAAATGGTTTATTGGATCTCGATTGTAGTGATACACATATCCATAATATTGAAGCTAAAAGATGCAAAGTTAATAATGATAGTGCAACTTATTTGTGGCACTGCCCTTTAGGTCATATTGTTGTAAAGCGCATGAAGAAACTCCATGCTGATGGGTTTTTGGAATCACTTGATTATGAATCACTTGATGCTTGCGAACCATGCCTCATGGGCAAGATGACTAAGACTCCGTTCTGTGGGACAATGGAGCGAGCAACTGACTTATTGGAAATAATACATACTGATGTATGCGGTCCGATGAGTGTTGAGGCTCGCGGTGGGTATCGTTATTTTCTGACCTTCACAGATGATTTGAGCAGATATGGGTATATCTACTTGATGAAACATAAGTCTGAAACATTTGAAAAGTTCAAAGAATTTTAGAGTGAAGTGGAAAATCATCGTGACAAGAAAATAAAGTTTCTACGATCTGATCGCGTAGACAAATATTTGAGTTACAAGTTTGGTCTTCAATTAAAACAATGTGGAATAGTTTCACAAATTCGTGCCACCTGGAACACCACAGCATAATGGTGTGTCCGAACGTCATAACCGTACTTTATTGGATATAGTGAAATCTATGATGTTTCTTACCGATTTACCACTATAGTTTTGGGGTTATGCATTAGAGGCAGCTGCATTCACGTTAAAAAGGGCACCATCTAAATCCGTTGAGATGACACCGTATGAACTGTGGTTTGGCAAGAAACCAAAGTTGTCATTTCTTAAAGTTTGGGGTTGCGATGCTTATATGAAAAAGTTTCATCCTGATAAGCTCAAAGACAAATCGGAGAAATGTGTCTTCATAGGATACCCAAAGGAGACTGTTGGGTACACCTTCTATCACAAATCCGAAGGCAAGATTTTCGTTGCTAAGAATGGATCCTTTGTAGAGAAGGAGTTTCTCTCAAAAGAAGTGAGTGGGAGGAAAGTAGAACTTGATGAGGTAACTGTACTTGCTCCTTTATTGGAAAGTAGTTCATCACAGAAATCTGTTCCTGTGACTCCTACACCAATTAGTGAGGAAGCTAATGATGATGATCATGTAACTTCAGATCAAGTTACTACCGAACCTCGTAGGTCAACCAGAGTGAGATCCGCACCAGAGTGGTACAGTAATCCTATTCTGTAGGTCATGTTACTTGACCATGACCAACCTACGAACTATGAGGAAGCGATGATGAGCCCAGATTCTGCAAAATGACTTGAGGCCATGAAATCTAAGATGGGATCCATGTATGAGAACAAAGTATGGACTTCGATTGACTTGCCCGATGATTGGTGAGCCATTGAGATTAAATGGATCTTCAAGAGGAAGAAGGGCGCTGATAGTAGTGTTACTATCTACAAAGCTAGACTTGTTGAAAATGGTTTTGACAAAGTTCAAGGTGCTGACGACGATGAGATTTTCTCACTCGTAGCGATGCTTAACTCTGTCCGAATCATGTTAGCAAATTGCCACATTTTATTAAATCTGGCAAATGGATGTCAAAACTACATTCCTTAATGGATTTCTTAAAGAAGAGTTGTATATGATGCAACCAGAAGGTTTCGTCGATCCTAAAGGTGCTAACAAAATGTGCAAGCTCCAGCGATCCATCTATGGACTGGTGCAAGCATCTCGGAGTTGGAATATACGCTTTGATGAGTTGATCAAAGCATATAGTTTTATACAGACTTGGGGTGAAGCATGTGTTTACAAGAAAGTAAGTGGGCGCACTACAACATTTCTGATAAGTATATGTGAATGACATATTATTGATCGGAAATAATGTAGAATTATTCTGCAAAGAATAAAGGAGTGTTTGAAAGGAGTTTTTCAAAGAAATACCTCGGTGAAGCTGCTTACATATTGAGCATCAAGATCTATAGAGATAGATCAAGACGCTTGATAAGTTTTTTCAATGAGTACATACCTTGACAAGATTTTGAAGTGGTTCAAAATGGAACAATCAAAGAAAGAGTTCTTGCCTGTGTTACAAGGTGTGAAATTGAGTAAGACTCAAAGCCCGACCACGGCAGAAGATAGAAAGAGAATGAAAGTCATTCCCTATGCCTCACCCATAGATTCTATAAAGTATGCCATGCTGTGTACCAGATCTATTGTATAACCTACACTAAGTTTAGCAAGGGAGTACAATAGTGATCTAGGAGTAGATCACTGGACAGCGGTCAAAATTATCCTTAGTGGAATAAGGATATGTTTCTCGATTATAGAGGTGATGAAGGTTAAATAAGTAAAGGTTACGTCGATGCAAGTTTTGACACTGATCCAGATGACTCTAAGTCTCAATATGGATACATATTGAAAGTGGGAGCAATTAGCTAGAGTAGCTCCATGAGAGCATTGTTGACAATATGGATACATACGGATCTGAATGTGGCAGACCCGTTGACTAAACTTTTCTCACAAGCAAAACATGATCACACCTTAGTACTCTTTGGGTGTTAATCACATAGCGATGTGAACTAGATTATTGACTATAGTAAACCCTTTCTGTGTTCGTCACATGACGATGTGAACTATGGGTGTTAATCACATGGTGATGTGAACTATTGATGTTAAATCACATGGCGATGTGAACTAGATTATTGACTCTAGTGCAAGTGGGAGACTGAAGGAAATATGCCCTAGAGGCAATAATAAAGTTATTATTTATTTCCTTATTTCATGATAAATGTTTATTATTCATGCTAGAATTGTATTAACCGGAAACATAGTACATGTGTGAATACATAGACAAACATAGTGTCACTAGTATGCCTCTACTTGACTAGCTCGTTAATCAAAGATGGTTAAGTTTCCTAACCATAGACATGAGTTGTCATTTGATTAACGGGATCACATCATTACGAGAATGATGTGATTGACTTGACCCATTCCATTAGCTTAGCACTTGATTGTTAATTAGTATCGTGCTATTGCTTTCTTCATGACTTATACATGTTCCTATGACTATGAGATGCAACTCCCGTTTACTGGATGAACACTTTCTGTGCTACCAATCGTCACAACGTAACTGGGTGATTATAAAGGTGCTCTACAGGTGTCTCCGAAGGTATTTGTTGGGTTGGCGTATTTCGAGATTAGGATTTGTCACTCCGATTGTCGGGGAGGTATCTCTGGGCCCACTCGGTAATACACATCACTATAAGCCTTGCAAGCATCGTAACTAATGAGTTACACTACAAAAAAAATACACTTCCGTGATCATACGTGTTTGTCACAGTAGGTCGCGTTTTCTATCATGCATGTACATCCATGACAAATTTATGACAGGAACAAGATAGTCATACATGTGCTATCATAGAAGTGTTCCATGACATTGCCAAAATTATCATCACGGAAGTGTCCACTTCCATGACGATAAATCGCGCATCACAGAAGTGCTTTCGTCAAGGGTGACCGACATGTGGCATCCACCGTAACGGAACGCCGTTAAGCTATCGGGTCGGATTTTGGATTCGATAACCCGTTAACAGCCACGAGCAATGCCGATTTTCCACGTGTAAAATTCTCATTGGCTGACGGATCCAACGGGCGAGATGGGCCTATGATATGTTGACACGTGGACTGGCCCAAAAGTGGCCCACAAAGATTAAATGGGCTGGCCCAACCGAAGGCCCATAAGATTTAGCGGACCATAATGGGCCGGCCCAGCTAAAGGCCCACAAAATTTAGCGGACCATAATGGGCCGGCCCAGCTAAAGGCCCACACGATTTTGCAGACCATAATGGGCCGGCCCAACTAAAGGCCCACAAGATTATGCGGACCATAATGGGCCGGGCCGGGCCAGCTAAAGGCCCACAAGATTCTTCCGACCATAGTGGGCCGGCCCAGCTAAAGGCCCAACATTCTCTGTCAAATCGGCCCGTCAACGGCCTGTCCTAAACTTGTCATTATCGCGGCCCATGGTCACTTCTGGCCCGTTAACAGTCCGCTAAGTAATTGGGCCGAATTACGGCCCGGTGTATTTCCGGCCTGTTAAAGGTCCAGCTTCATTTGGTGTAACGCCCCGGATCCGATGCGCCAGGTGTCTGCCAGTTATTTGCCGTCATTGCCATGTCTTTTGCTTGCGTGTTGCACTTTGCCATGTCATCATCTGCATTTCATATTATGTCGTCATGTGCATCGCATTTGCATACGTGTTCGTCTCATGCATCCGAGCATTTTCCCCGTTGTCCGTTTTGCAATCCGGCACTCCTATGTTCCCCGGCGCCCCCTTTTACCTCTTTTCGTGTGCGGGTGTTAAACGTTCTCGGAATGGACCGAGGTTTGCCAAGTGGCCTTGGTATAGCACCGGTAGACCGCCTGTCAAGTTTCGTGCCATTTGGAGGTCGTTTGATACTCCAACGGTTAAAGGGTAACCGCAAAAGCCCCTTTTGTCTTGCAGCCCAACACCCCTTCCAAAGTGGCCCAAAACCCAGCAAACTCCCCTCCATGCTCTCGGTTGTTCGATCACGATCGCGTGGCCGAAAACCGCTCCTCACTTGGACACTCCTAGCTCCCTCTACCTATATATATGTGGCCTCCCCCGAAAAATCCGCGCAGATCAAACCCTACCCTAACTTCCCTCCGCGCCGACGGACGCGTCCATCCCGCTGCCACGTCGCCCGGCCAATGGTGAGGCGAGACGTCATTCCCGCCGCCGCTCTCCTCCAACCGCGCGCGCCACCTGTCCCTCGCCGCCGTCCGCTGCCTGCGGCCGCGAGGCCCGGCAGCAGCCGCCCGCCTTCGCGCGGGCAAAACCTGGCGCCTCCCGCCCGGATCTCGCCGCCGTCTCCCACTCCTCCCGTCGCCGCTGGCGGCGCGCGCCGCCGCTTCGCCGGCGCCCGATCTCCGCCACCTCGCGGCGCCTCCCGCCGCCCGCACTTCCCCGCCTCCACCCCGACCAAGCCGCCCGGCCGGCGCCTCGGCGCCCGAACGGATCGCGCCCGATCGCGCCGCCTCCGCCGTCCTCGCCCGGCGCCGCCAGCCGCCCGGCGCCATCGCTGCCGCCGCCTCCTCCGCGCCGCTTCGCCGCCGCCCTCGGCCTCCGCCCGCGCGCCCAGCCTCCTCGTCGCGGATCCGAGGCCCCACCGGATCCACCTCTCCCTCGCCGTCCGACGATCGCCGGAGCTCGCCGGAGCTCTCTCCGGCCGGATCCACTCGGGGTGGACGAGATCCACCCACCCGGCGAACCAAACGCGTGTCTCCGCCTCGGATCTCTCCTCGTCCCGCACGCCTCCGTCCCAGGTTGACTTCTTCCCCGAGGTTAAATTCCACTAAGTCCCAGATTTTTTAGCATCATGTACGCATGTTCATCGCATCATAACTCTGTGCATACTGCTCCGTTTCATGCATATAATATGTCAAATTGTTCGTTGTGAGATGCTATACATTTCGTTCCACTGCACTATGTTCATTTGAGTCCATCTTGATGCCTGAATCATCGTTGCAAGAGTGCTATGTGATGTTAATCTGCTGAAACTGTTATAACTTGATGATTTGTCATTTTTGTTGCATTTTATGTGTGCATCCTATGAGCATGAGCTCCACATGCGTTTTGATCTATGCCATTCCATCTTTCCAGGCGTGCTTGCCATGTATTTTTGTGGGTTGTGTAGTGAGTGCACCAAGCTTGTTAAGTAGGGTACTTGCTGTTACTGTTTTGCTTGTCTGAATCTAGTATTTCGTGATGCTATGTAAACCTGCTGCTACAAGTCAATCTATGCATAATCTGGAGATTTTCACTAAGGATGTTTTGTTATACATGTCATGCTCTATCCATCCATGCCCATGGTTGCATTTATAGCCTACTGTAACATGTTGTAATCTTGCTCTCAAATTGCTAAATAATGTTGTTGTCAGCCTGTTAACATTAAGTTCAATGTTGCCATGATTGTTTTTAGTGATCCATGCACCCTATGAACTTTTTCTTGTCATGCTTAGCTTAATAAACATGTCTTCTTACTGTGAGTTGCCTTGCCATGCCATTTATTGCTGTGTGGTGAGTGGTTCAAGCTCACCAACATGCCTACTTATCGTTGTTCCTGCCAAGTTTAAATCTGTAATATGACTTGCTATGTTTACATGGGTGCCATCATATCTTCTGGTCCTTTTTGACTCATTGTCAGTAAGGGACTTTTGTTCTATGCATTTAGTAGATTCGTGCCATGCCTTTGTTTGCATTGATAAGTTACTGTATCATGTTGTTTGATAGCTCTAAACATTGCAACCTGATGTTATTTCCGCAAAGCCTGAATCTGATATTATACGCAATCTTGCCATGTCTTTCTGAGCATGTTCTAGTGATTTATGGAGATAGCTCAGTGTTCATGTTTTGTCATGCTTTACCTGTACATCGTGCCCATGCCTTTTGTTCTCATGTTAAGATGCTGTAGCTTGTTGTTTAGGTGCTTGCAATATGCCTAGTTACTGTTTTGGACAGATTGTTGCTATAACTTGTTTCATGTGTATGTGTTGAACCGTTGCTCCGTTTTGAGTGTGCTCTATATGAAACTTGCTTGATTTTGCATGTAGTTTCATATTATCATGTTGCATCCATGTTTTGATGTGTTTACTTGATGTTTGTATGCATTTTGCATCAATGCCATGTTTAACCTGTTTTGCTCATATCTTCTAGACCGTAGCTTCGAATCTAATGAACTTTATATGTAACTTGACTAGAATTTCATGTAGATCATCGTGGTGCATCTTAACTTGCTGTTTAACAACTTTACCATATGGTTTATTCAGATATGGACCAATTTCGAAATTTGCATGAGGACTTACCGGAATTGTTCTATGTTGTTTCCGGCCTCATTTAACTTGCCTTGATGTGTTGCTCTTGTTTGCATCATCTTTTGCCATGAGTAGCTTCATGTAGCCTTGTCATGCATCATAGTTGGTTGAGCATCATGTCTTGTCTATGTGTGGGTGTTTACTTTGTGGTGTGCTTCTTCTCGATAGTTCCCGTTTCGTTGCGATCGTGAGGATTCGTTCATCTACGCTTGGTTCGTCTTCGTGGCTTCGTCTTCTTCATGGACTCGTTCTTCTTCCTTGTGGGATTTCAGGCAAGATGACCGCTACCCTAGATCTCACTACTATCATTGCTATGCTAGTTGCTTCGTTCTATCGCTATGCTGCGCTACCTATTACCTGTTTATCAAGCCATCCCAAATTGCCATGTCAGCCTCTAACCTTTGACACATTTCCTAGCAAACCGTTGTTTGGCTATGTTACCGCTTTGCTCAGCCTCTCTTATAGCGTTGCTAGTTGCAGGTGAAGTTGAACATTGCTCCATGTTGGATTATGTTTATGTTGGGATATCACAATATCTCTTATATTATTAATGCATCTATATACTTGGTAAAGGGTGGAAGGCTCGGCCTTATGCCTGGTGTTTTGTTCCACTCTTGCCACCCTAGTTTCCGTCATATCGGTATTATGTTCCCGGATTTTGCGTCCCTAATGCGGTTGGGTGATTTATGGGACCCCTTGACAGTTCGCTTTGAATAAGACTCCTCCAAAGAAGGCCCAACATTGGTTTTACCATTTCCCTCACCTATGCCCTTTTTCCCTTGGGTTTCGGAGCCCGAGGTCATCTTTATTTTAGCCCCGGGCCAGTTCTCCTTTGAGTGCTGGTCCAAACCGAGCGATGTCCGGCGCCGGGCAACCAGGGTCTATGCCAACCGTCGTCTTGCTCATCCGGTGTGCCCGAGAACGAGATATGTGCACCTCCTATCGGGATTTGTCGGCACATTCGGGCGGCTTTGCTGGTCTTGTTTTATAGCTGTCGAAATGTCTTGTAGCCGGGATTCCGAGACTGATCGGGTCTTCCCGGGGAGAAGGAATATCCTTCGTTGATCGCGAGAGCTTATCATGGGCTAAGTTGGGACACCCCTGCTGGGTATAAACTTTCTAAAGCCGTGCCCGCGATTATGTGGCAGATGGGAATTTGTTAATATCCGGTTGTAGTAAACTTGAATTAAACTCTTCTAAAATACACCAACCGTAATGCGTATCGTGAGTGTCTCTTTTGGGGTTGATCGAGAGGAGAACACGGTTTCGGGTTATGTCTGACGTAAGTAGGAGTTCAGGATCACTTCTTGATCATTACTAGTTGTCGACCGTTCCTTTGTTTCTCTTCTCGCTCTCATTTGCGTATGTTAGCCACCATACATGCTTAGTCGCTGCTGCAACCTCACCACTTTACCCCTTCCTTTCCCATTAAGCTTTGCTAGTCTTGATACCCATGGTAATGGGATTGCTGAGTCCTCGTGGCTCACAGATTACTACACCAAGAGTTGGAGGTAAAAGTTATGCGATGATCATGACGTGAGAGCGATGTTTGCTTGTTTTGGAGTTCTTCTTCTGCTTCTTCTTGATCGGGATAGGCTCGGTCGGCAGCTTTGGGCTAGCAGGTGGATGTTGTTTGAGTTTCTGTTTATGATTCATCCGTAGTCGGATGTTGATCTTGTATGATGTATTGATGTATTCGTGTGGCATTGTATGCCTTATGTATGTATCCCCATCTTTTATGTAATGTTGATGTAATGATATCCACCTTGCAAAAGCGTCTTCAAGATGCGCTTCTATCCTTGGTGGGACCTTCGAGTTCCTTTTGGATAGGGTCGCATCTTGGGCGTAACAAGTTGGTATCGAGCCTCGACCGACCCTAGGAGCCCCTTGATTGATCGTGTAGTTTGGCCGTTGTTGAGTCTAGAAGAAAACTGTTTTGAATGCGGTTATATCGGAGTAGGAATTCTTTTACTCCTCTGCCCTTCGTCGCTCGGTAAGGAATCTTGACGTAGGTGTTTTGAACTACTCCTCTTCCCCTTCAAATTTTTCTTTAGGATCATGTGGTTAGTTTTTCGTTCGTTCGGTCTCAGCTCTTTGCATTCGGTGCATTTCTCGTCAAGTTGACTCGAGCCTCTTCATCTTTGCCAAGTTCAATCCTCAGTTTGCTCTCAACGAAGTTATTTCTCTATCCTCAGTTGTTTTCTTTCCCACCGCCCACCCTTCTTCTTCTCGGAACGGAGTCCGTGTCGAGTATCCATCCTACTCGTGTGAAGTCTTTGCTTTCTTTCCTCAATGATTTCAACGGTGTTTTCTCTTCAAGATATTCGCGGTTCCCCTTCCAGCTTGCTGTGTTTTTTCCGCCCTCCACCCCTTTTCTTCCGGAGCTCGAGCATCTATTCGAGCATCAATTTCATTCGTACGGAGCCTCTTCAGTCTTCCCTCAATCATTTCAACCGGCGAATTCTCGTCTCGTTCGTCATTCTTCATCTCTTCTCCGGTAGACTCAATTCATGTTTTTTTCGGGTTCATTATATTCTTTCCCTCGGCTCAAGTGTTTTCCCTGCTCGTTCTCCTCTCGCCAGTTTATCCTTCCAGAGTATGCAAGACATCTCAGGAGATTCGTCTGTGTTCCAATTAATTCGAGGCTGTCACCTCATTCAAATATTTCATTTGTTCCGGTGCATCATCTATCTGTTCAACATCCCTTTCCAATGGTGTTTTTCTCTTCAGCGGGCCCCAACCCACAGGTCTTTTCCCAGGATCTTACCTGACTCTTCTAATTTTCCCAGAGCTATTCTCAAATTCTTTTTGAAGTTTGACGTAAGTATGATTTTCATCAGTCAGATCTTTTCCAAGATCAATTTCAACTTCTTTTCATTATTGGCTCAACCTCTTCGCTTTTCATTCTACCGGAGTTTCTCAACAATTTCGGTGGTGTTTCTCGTCGTCTTTCTCAGCTTTCAAGACCGAAGAAAAGTCCCTCTTAAATCTTGTCCGTTCTCCCGAAGATTCGTGGTTTTAGCTTCATATCATCCTCTCGAATTATTCCATTTGTCAGATATTCTTTTTCTCAACCATCCGGAGTTTGTCAGCAGTTGTTTTTCGGAGGCCATCGTTCCAGAAGAATTCTTCGCCCTCATCATTCCAGTTATCGTTCTCTATTTATCCCGGTGCCTCGTTCAAGTGTTCTTTAATCAGCTCATGATCTCTTTGTTCTTTTGCATCTAAATCCCCTCTAGCTTGTTGGTTCTTCTAATTCTTCCCGGTGATTCATTCTCTTTCATCAGTCATTTCCAAATTCTAACGGTGGTTCGTTCAAGATTCTTTTCCTTGATTATCATTTTTATTCATTCGTTCTTTTCAATCTTACCGGTGGTTCATGAAGACTTTCTCAAGTTATGTGCTATCCCTTCTCAATCCTTTTTCAAGAAGAATAAGTAGTATGCAAAATCCATTGTTTGTCATCAATTTAATTCGATGAAGGATAAGCATACAATAAATCTTATTCTTATTTCATCCAAGTGAGTAATCCCTTCCTTTGGAGTTTGTTCTTAATGAATAAATTCTAGTTCCAAGTGTTTTCATCTTTTCTTTCCAGAGTTAAACTTCCTCGGCCATTTCAACGGAATACCCATCTTAATCATCGGAAGGCTCATCTTGTTCTTTCATCCTTCATTTTATCTCGTCATCCTTTTGTCACCGGAGTTATTCATGATGGTTCTTCATGATTTAATTCATTCTTCAAGAGTTCATCAAGTTTCATCCCATCTTCTCTAGTTCATGTTCTACTCTTTCCATGTTTAACCGGAGTGCTTTCAGAGTCCATCTTGTTTCTTAAGCTTTTGGGTCTCGCCATATTCTTTGTTCCTCTCTTCTCCCCGAGTGTCCTCGACCTTGTTCAAGCCCTCTCTCTTGTTCTTATTTCACCTCGTCCCTTTTCCCTTCCGTCTCGGTCCTAAGATCTCAGGACGAGATCTCTTGTTAGTGGAGGAGTGTTGTAACACCCCGGATCCGATGCGCCAGGTGTCTGCCAGTTATTCGTCGTCATTGCCATGTCTTTTGCTTGCGTGTTGCACTTTGCCATGTCATCATCTGCATTTCATATCATGTTGTCATGTGCATCGCATTTGCATACGTGTTCGTCTCATGCGTCCGATCATTTTCCCCGTTGTCCGTTTTGCAATCCGGCACTCCTATGTTCCCCGGCGCCCCCTTTTACCTCTTTTCGTGTGCGGGTGTTAAACGTTCTCGGAATGGACCGAGGTTTGCCAAGTGGCCTTGATATAGCACCGGTAGACCGCCTGTCAAGTTTCGTGCCATTTGGAGGTCGTTTGATACTCCAACGGTTAACCGGGTAACCGCAAAAGCCCCTTTTGTCTTGCAGCCCAATACCCCTTCCATAGTGGCCCAAAACCCAGCAAACTCCCCTCCATGCTCTCGGTCGTTCGATCACGATCGTGTGGCCGAAAACCACTCCATATTTGGACACTGCTAGATCCCTCTACCTATATATATATGGCCTCCCCCGAAAAATCCGCGCAGATCAAACCCTACCCTAACTTCCCTCCGCGCCGGCGGACGCGTCCATCCCGCTGCCACGTCGCCCGGCCAATGGCGAGGCGACACGTCATCCCCGTCGCCGCTCTCCTCGAACGGCGTCGCCACCACCTGTCCTGCGCCGCCGTCCGCCGCCGCGGCCGCGCGAGGCCACGGCCGCCGCCCGCCTTCGCGCCGGGCCCGAGCTGAGCCTCCTGCCGGATCTCCGCCGCCGTCTCCGCTCCTCCCGGTCCGCCCGGCCCGCCGCCACCGCCGCTTCGCCGCTTCGCCAGCGCCCGATCTCCGCCACCTGCCGGCGCCTCCCGCCGCCCGCCCGCACCGCCGCCTCCGCCCCGACCAGCTTCGCCCGACCGGCGCCCGGCCGCCCGGCGAACGCGCCCGACCGCCGCCGCCTCCGCCGTCCTCGCCCGCCGCCGCCTCCTCCGCGCCGCTTCGCCGCCGCCCTCGGCCTCCGCCCCGAGGCGCGCCCCGGCCTCCTCGTTGCCGGATCCGAGGCCCCACCCCCTGATCCACCTCTCCTCGCCGTCCGACGATCGCCGGAGCTCGCCGGAGCTCCCTCCGGCCGGATCCACTCGGGGTGGACGAGATCCACCCACCCGGCGAACCAAACGCGTGTCTCCGCCCCGGATCTCTCCTCGTCCCGCACGCCTCCGTCCCGGGTTGACTTTTTCCCCGAGGTTAAATTCCACTAAGTCCGAGATTTTTCAGCATCATGTACCCAAGTTCATCGCATCATAACTCTGTGCATACTTCTCCGTTTCATGCATATAATATGTCAAATTGTTCACTGTGAGATGCTCTACATTTCGTTCCATTGCACCATGTTCATTTGAGTCCATCTTTATGCCTGAATCATCGTTGCAAGAGTGCTATGTGATGTTAATCTGCTGAAACTGTTATAACTTGATGATTTGTCATTTTTGTTGCATTTGATGTGTGCATCCTATGAGCATGAGATCTACATGTGTTTTGATCTATGCCATGCCATATTTCCAGGGGTGCTTTCCATGTATTTTTGTGAGTTGTGTAGTGAGTTCATCAAGCTTATTAAGTAGGGTACTTCCTGTTACTGTTTTGCTTGTCTGAATCTGTTATTTCGTGATGCTATGTAAACCTGCTGCTACAAGTCAATCTATGCATAATCTGGAGATGTTCACTAAGGATGTTTTGTTATAAATGTCATGCTCTATCCATCCATGCCCATGGTTGCATTTATAGCCTACTGTAACTTGTTGTAATCTTGCTCTCGAATTGCTAAATAATGTTGCTGTCAGCCTGTTAACATTAAGTTCAATGTTGCCATGATTGTTGTTAGTGATCCATGCACCCTATGAACTTGTTCTTGCCATGCTTAGCTTCATAAACATGTCTTCTTACTGAGAGTTGCCTTTCCATGCCATTTATTGCTCTGTGGTGAGTGGTTCAAGCTCACCAACATGCCTACTTATCGTTGTTCCTGCCATGTTTAAATCTGTAATATAACTTACTATGTTTACATGGGTGCCATCATATCTTCTGGTCCTTTTTGACTCATGGTCAGTAAGGGACTTTTGTTCTATGCATTTAGTAGATTCGTGCCATGCCTTTGTTTGCATTGATAAGTTACTGTAGCATGTTGTTTGATAGCTCTAAACATTGCAACCTGATGTTATTTCCGCAAAGCCTGAACCTGATATTATACGCAATCTTGCCATGTCTTTTTGAACATGTTCTAGTGATTTCTGGAGATAGCTCAGTGTTCATGTTTTGTCATGCTTTACCTGTACATCGTGCCCATGCCTTTTGTTCTCATGTTAAGATGCTTTAGATTGTTGTTTAGGTGCTTGCAATATGCCTAGTTTCTGTTTTGGACAGATTGTTGCTATAACTTGTTTCATGTGTATGTGTTGAACCGTTGCTCCGTTTTGAGTGTGCTCTATATGAAACTTGCTTGATTTTGCATGTAGTTTCATATTATCATGTTGCATCCATGTTTTGAGGTGTTTACTTGATGTTTGTATGCATTTTGCATCAATGCCATGTTTAACCTGTTTTGCTCATATCTTCTAGACCGTAGCTCCGAATCTAATGAACTTTATATGTAACTTGACTAGAATTTCATGTAGATCATCATGGTGCATCTTAACTTGCTGTTTAACAACTTTACCATAAGGTTTATTCAGATCTGGACCAATTTCGAAATTTGCATATGAGGACTTACCGGAATTGTTATATGTTGTTTCCGGCCTCATTTAACTTGCCTTGATGTGTTGCTCTTGTTTGCATCATCTTTTGCCATGAGTAACTTCATGTAGCCTTGTCATGCATCATACTTGGTTGAGCATCATGTCGTGTCTATGTGTGGGTGTTTACCTTGTTGTGTGCTTCTTCTCGATAGTTCCCGTTTCGTTGCGATCGTGAGGATTCATTCATCTACGCTTGGTTCGTCTTCGTGGCTTCGTCTTCTTCATGGACTCGTTCTTCTTCCTTGCGGGATTTCAGGCAAGATGACCGCTACCCTGGATCTCACTACTATCATTGCTATGTTAGTTGCTTCGTTCTATCGCTATGCTGCGCTACCTATTACCTGTTTATCAAGCCATCCCAAATTGCCATGTCAGCCTCTAACCTTTGACACCTTTCCTAGCAAACCGTTGTTTGGCTATGTTACCGCTTTGCTCAGCCCCTCTTATAGCGTTGCTAGTTGCAGGTGAAGTTGAAGATTGCTCCATGTTGGATAATGTTTATGTTGGGATATCACAATATCTCTTATATTATTAATGCATCTATATACTTGGTAAAGGGTGAAAGGCTCGGCCTTATGCCTGGTGTTTTGTTCCACTCTTGCCGCCCTAGTTTCCGTCATATCGGTATTATGTTCCCGGATTTTGCGTCCCTAACGCGGTTGGGTGATTTATGGGACCCCCTTGATAGTTCGCTTTGAATAAGACTCCTCCAGCAAGGCCCAACATTGGTTTTACCATTTGCCACACCTATGCCCTTTTTCCCTTGGGTTTCCGGAGCCCGAGGGTCATCTTTAGTTTAGCCCCCCGGGCCAGTTCTCCTCTGAGTGCTATTCCATACCGAGCGATGTCCGGCGCCCCCTGGGCAACCAGGGTCTATGCCAACCCGTCGTCTTGCTCATCCGGTGTGCCCCGAGAACGAGATAATTGCAGCTGCTATCGGGATTTGTCGGCACATTCGGGCGGCTTTGCTGGTCTTGTTTTATTGCTGTCGAAATGTCTTGTACCCGGGATTCCGAGACTGATCGGGTCTTCCCGGGGAGAAGGAATATCCTTCGTTGATCGCGAGAGCTTATCATGGGCTAAGTTGGGACACCCCTGCAGGGTATCAACTTTCGAAAGCCGTGCCAGCGGTTATGTGACGGATGGGAATTTGTTAATATCCGGTTATAGTAAACTTGAAGTAAACTCTTCTAAAATACACCAACCGTGTGCGTAACCGTGAGTGTCTCTTTTCGGGGTTGATCGAGAGGAGAACATGGTTCTGGGTTATGTCTGACATAAGTAGGAGTTCAGGATCACTTCTTGATCATTACTAGTTGCCGACCATTCCTTTGTTTCTCTTCTCGCTATCATTTGCGTATGTTAGCCACCATACATGCTTAGTCGCTGTTGCAACCTCACCACTTTACCCCTTCCTTTCCCATTAAGCTTTGCTAGTCTTGATACCCATGGTAATGGGATTGCTGAGTCCTCGTGGCTCACAGATGACTACACCAACAGTTGCAGGTAAAGGTTATGCGATGATCATGAAGTGAGAGCGATGTTTGCTTGTTTTGGAGTTCTTCTTCTGCTTCTTCTTCGATCAGGGGATAGGCTCCAGGTCGGCAGCCTGGGCTAGCAGGGTGGATGTTGTTTGAGTTTCTGTTTATGATTCATCCGTAGTCGGATGTTGATCTTGTATGATGTATTGATGTATTCGTGTGGCATTGTATGCCTTATGTATGTATCCCCATCTTTTATGTAATGTTGATGTAATGATATCCACCTTGTAAAAGTGTCTTCAATATGCGCTTCTATCCTTGGTGGGACCTTCGAGTTCCTTTTGGAGAGGGTCGCATCTTGGGCGTGACAAGTTGGTATCAGAGCCTCGACCGACCCTAGGAGCCCCCTTGATTGATCATGTAGTTTGGCCGTTGTTTAGTCTAGAAGAAAACTGTTTTCGGAGTCTAGTTATATCGGAGAGTAGGAATTATTTTTACTCCTCTGCCCCTTCGTCGCTCTGGTAAGGAATCTTGACGTAGGTGTTTTGAACTACTCCTCTTCCCCTTCAAATTTTTCTTTAGGATCATGTGGTTAGTTTTTCGTTCATTGGGTCTCAGCTCTTTGCATTCGGTGCATTTCTCGTCAAGTTGACTCGAGCCTCTTCATCTTTGCCAAGTTTAATCCTCAGTTTGCTCTCAACGAAGTTATTTCTCTATCCTCAGTTGTTTTCTTTCCCACCCGCCCACCCTTCTTCTTCTCGGAACCGGAGTCTGTAATCGAGTATCCATCCTACTCGTGTGAAGTCTTTGCTTTCTTTCCTCAATGATTTCAACCGGTGTTTTCTCTTCAAGATATTCGTCGGTTCCCCTTCCAGCTTACTGTGTTTTTCCGCGCCTCCACCCCTTTTCTTCCCGGAGCCTGAGCATCTATTCAAGCATCAATTTCATTCGTACGGAGCCTCTTCAGTCTTCCCTCAATCATTTCAACCGGTGAATTCTCGTCTCGTTCGTCATTCTTCATCTCTTCTCCGGTTGACTCAATTCATGTTTTTTTCGGGTTCATTATATTCTTTCCCTCGGCTCAAGTGTTTTCCCTGCTCGTTCTCCTCTCGCCAGTTTATCCTTCCAGAGTATGCAAGACATCTCAGGAGATTCGTCTGTGTTCCAATTAATTCGAGGCTGTCACCTCATTCAAATATTTCATTTGTTCCGGTGCATCATCTATCTGTTCAACATCCCTTTCCAACGGTGTTTTTCTCTTCAGCGGGCCCTAACCCACAGGTCTTTTCCCAGGATCTTACCTGACTCTTCTAATTTTCCCAGAGCTATTCTCAAATTCTTTTTGAAGTTTGACGTAAGTATGATTTTCATCATTCAGATCTTTTCCAAGATCAATTTCAAATTCTTTTCATTATTGGCTCAACCTCTTCGCTTTTCATTCTACCGGAGTTTCTCAACAATTTCGGTGGTGTTTCTTGTCGTCTTTCTCAGCTTTGAAGACCGGAGAAAAGTCCCTCTTAAATCTTGTCCGTTCTCCCGAAGATTCGTGGTTGTAGCTTCATATCATCCTCTCGAATTATTCCATTTGTCAGATATTCTTTTTCTCAACCATCCGGAGTTTGTCAGCAGTTATTTTCCGGAGGCCATCGTTCCAGAAGAATTCTTCGCCCTCATCATTCCAGTTATCGTTCTCTATTTATCCCGGTGCCTCGTTCAAGTGTTCTTTAATCAGCTCATGATCTCTTTGTTCTTTTGCATCTAAATCCCCTCTAGCTTATTGGTTCTTCTAATTCTTCCCGGTGATTCATTCTCTTTCATCAGTCATTTCCAAATTCTAACGGTGGTTCGTTCAAGATTCTTTTCCTTGATTATCATTTTTATTCATTCGTTCTTTTCAATCTTACCGGTGGTTCATGAAGACTTTCTCAAGTTCAGTGCTATCCCTTCTCAATCCTTTTTCAAGAAGAATAAGTAGTATGCAAAATCCATTGTTTGTCATCAATTTAATTTGATGAAGGATAAGCATACAATAAATCTTATTCTTAGTTCATCCAAGTGAGTAATCCCTTCCTTTGTAGTTTGTTCTTAATGAATAAATTCTAGTTCCAAGTGTTTTCATCTTTTCTTTCCAGAGTTAAACTTCCTCGGCCATTTCGACGGAATACCCATCTTAATCATTGGAAGGCTCATCTTGTTCTTTCATCCTTCATTTTATCTCGTCATCCTTTTGTCACCGGAGTTCTTCATGGTGGTTCTTCATGATTTAATTCATTCTTCAAGAGTTCATCAAGTTTCATCCCATATTCTCTAGTTCATGTTCTACTCTTTCCATGTTTAACCGGAGTGCTTTCAGAGTCCATCTTGTTTCTTGAGCTTTTGGGTCTCGCCATATTCTTTGTTCCTCTGTTCTTCCCGAGTGTCCTCGACCTTGTTCATCCCCTCTCTCTTGTTCTTATTTCACCTCATCCCTTTTCCCTTCCGTCTCGGTCCTAAGATCTCGGGACGAGATCTCTTGTTAGTGGAGGAGTGTTGTAACGCCCCGGATCCGATGCGCCAGGTGTCTGCCAGTTATTTGCCGTCATTGCCATGTCTTTTTCTTGCGTGTTGCACTTTGCCATGTCATCATCTGCATTTCATATCATGACGTCATGTGCATCGCATTTGCATATGTGTTCGTCTCATGCATCCGAGCATTTTCCCCGTTGTCCGTTTTGCAATCCGGCACTCCTATGTTCCCCGGCGCCCCCTTTTACCTCTTTTCGTGTGCGGGTGTTAAACATTCTCGGAATGGACCGAGGTTTGCCAAGTGGCCTTGGTATAGCACCGGTAGACCGCCTGTCAAGTTTCGTGCCATTTGGATGTCGTTAGATACACCAACGGTTAACCGGGTAACCGCAAAAGCCCCTTTTGTCTTGCAGCCCAACACCCCTTTCATAGTGGCCCAAAACCAAGCAAACTCCCCTCCATGCTCTCGGTCGTTCGATCACGATCGCGTGGCCGAAAACCGCTCCTCATTTGGACACTCCTAGCTCCCTCTACCTATATATATGTGGCCTCCCCCGAAAAATCCGCGCAGATCAAACCCTACCCTAACTTCCCTCTGCGCCGGCGGACGCGTCCATCCCGCTGCCACGTTGCCCGGCCAATGGCGAGGTGACACGTCATCCCCGCCGCCGCTCTCCTCCAACCGGCGCGCGCCACCTGTCCCTGCGCCGCCGTCCGCCGCCCGCTGGCTCACGAGGCCCACGGCAGCCCGCCAAGCCTTCGCGCCGGGCCCGAAACATGCGCGCCTCCGTCCCGGATCTCCGCCGCCGTCTCCGCTCCTCCCGTCGCCGCCCGGCCGGCCCCCGCCGTCGCTTCGCCGCTTCGCCGGCGCCCGATCTCCGCCACCTCGCGGCGCCTCCCGCCGCCCGCCAGCACCGCCGCCTCCGCCCCGACCAAGCCGCCCGACCGGCGTCGGCCGCCCAGCGACCGCGCCCGACCACCTGCCGCCGCCTCCCGCCGTCCTCGTCGGCGCCGCCAGCGCCCAGGCGCCATCGCTGCCACCGCCTCTTCGCGCCGCTTCGCCGCCGCCCTCGGCCTCCGCCACGAGGCGCGCCTCGGCCTCCTCGTCGCCGGATCCGAGGCCCCACCCCTGGATCCACCTCTCCTCGCCGTTCGACGATCGCCGGAGCTCGCTGGAGCTCTCTCCGGCCGGATCCACTCGGGGTGGACGAGATCCACCCACCCGGCGAACCAAACGCGTGTCTTCGCCCCGGATCTCTCCTCGTCCCGCACGCCTCCGTCCCGGGTTGACTTTTTCCCCGAGGTTAAATTCCACTAAGTCCCAGATTTTTCAGCATCATGCACCCATGTTCATCGCATCATAACTCTGTGCATACTGCTCCGTTTCATGGATATAATATGTCAAATTGTTCGCTGTGAGATGTTCTACATTTCGTTCAATTGCACCATGTTCATTTGAGTCCATTTTGATGCCTGAATCATCGTTGCAAGAGTGCTATGTGATGTTAATCTGCTGAAACTGTTATAACTTGATGATTTGTCATTTTTGTTGCATTTGATGTGTGCATCCTATGAGCATGAGCTCTACATGTGTTTTGATCTATGCCATGCCATATTTCCAGGGGTGCTTTCCATGTATTTTTGTGAGTTGTGTAGTGAGTGCATCAAGCTTGTTAAGTAGGGTACATCCTGTTACTGTTTTGCTTGTCTGAATCTGTTATTTCGTGATGCTATGTAAACCTGCTACTACAAGTCAATCGATGCATAATCTGGAGATGTTCACTAGGGATGTTTTGTTATACATGTCATGCTCTATCCATCCATGCCCATGGTTGCATTTATAGCCTACTGTAACTTGTTGTAATCTTGCTCTCAAATTGCTAAATAATGTTGCTGTCAGCCTGTTAACATTAAGTTCAATGTTGCCATGATTGTTGTTAGTGATCCATGCACCCTATGAACTTGTTTTTGCCATGCTTAGCTTCATAAACATGTCTTCTTATTGTGAGTTGCCTTGCCATGCCATTTATTGCTCTGTGGTGAGTGGTTCAAGCTCACCAACATGCCTACTTATCGTTGTTCCTGCCATGTTTAAATCTGTAATATAACTTGCTATGTTTACATGGGTGCCATCATATCTTCTGGTCCTTTTTGACTCATGGTCAGTAAGGGACTTTTGTTCTATGCATTCAGTAGATTCGTGCCATGCCATTGTTTGCATTGATAAGTTACTGTAGCATGTTGTTTGATAGCTCTAAACATTGCAACCTGATGTTATTTCCGCAAAGCCTGAACCTGATATTATACGCAATCTTGCCATGTCTTTTTGAGCACGTTCTAGTGATTTCTGGAGATAGCTCAGTGTTCATGTTTTGTCATGCTTTACCTGTACATCGTTCCCATGCCTTTTGTTCTAATGTTAAGATGCTTTAGATTGTTGTTTAGGTGCTTGCAACATGCCTAGTTTCTGTTTTGGACAGATTGTTGCTATAACTTGTTTCATGTGTATGTGTTGAACCGTTGCTCCGTTTTGAGTGTGCTCTATATGAAACTTGCTTGATTTTGCATGTAGTTTCATATTATCATGTTGCATCCATGTTTTGATGTGTTTACTTGATGTTTGTATGCATTTTGCATCAATGCCATGTTTTACCTGTTTTGCTCATATCTTCTAGACCGTAGCTCCGAATCTAATGAACTTTATATGTAACTTGACTAGAATTTCATGTAGATCATCGTGGTGCATCTTAACTTGCTGTTTAACAACTTTACCATAAGGTTTATTCAGATCTGGACCAATTTCGAAATTTGCATATGAGGACTTACCGGAATTGTTATATGTTGTTTCCGGCCTCATTTAACTTGCCTTGATGTGTTGCTCTTGTTTGCATCATCTTTTGCCATGAGTAGCTTCATGTAGCCTTGTCATGCATCATACTTGGTTGAGCATCATGTCTTGTCTATGTGTGGGTGTTTACTTTGTTGTGTGCTTCTTCTCGATAGTTCCCGTTTCGTTGCGATCGTGAGGATTCGTTCATCTACGCTTGGTTCATCTTCGTGGCTTCGTCTTCTTCATGGACTCGTTCTTCTTCCTTGCGGGATTTCAGGCAAGATGACCGCTACCCTGGATCTCACTACTATCATTGCTATGCTAGTTGCTTCGTTCTATCGCTATGCTGCGCTACCTATTACCTGTTTATCAAGCCAACCCAAATTGCCATGTCAGCCTCTAACCTTTGACACCTTTCCTAGCAAACCGTTGTTTGGCTATGTTACCGCTTTGATCAGCCCCTCTTATAGCGTTGCTAGTTGCAGGTGAAGTTGAAGATTGCTCCATGTTGGATTATGTTTATGTTGGGATATCACAATATCTCTTATATTATTAATGCATCTATATACTTGGTAAAGGGTGGAAGGCTCGGCCTTATGCCTGGTGTTTTGTTCCACTCTTGCCGCCCTAGTTTCCGTCATATCGGTATTATGTTCCCGGATTTTGCGTCCCTAACGCGGTTGGGTGATTTATGGGATCCCCTTGATAGTTCGCTTTGAATAAGACTCCTCCAGCAAGGCCCAACATTGGTTTTACCATTTGCCTCACCTATGCCCCTTGGGTTTCCGGAGCCCGAGGGTCATCTTTATTTTAGCCCCCCAGGCCAGTTCTCCTCTGAGTGCTGGTCCAAACCGAGCGCTGTCCGGCGCCCCCTAGGCAACCACGGTCTATGCCAACCCGTCGTCTTGCTCATCCAGTGTGCCCCGAGAACGAGATATGTGCAGCTCCTATCGGGATTTGTCGGCACATTCGGGCGGCTTTGCTGGTCTTGTTTTATTGCTGTCGAAATGTCTTGTAGCCGGATTCGAGACTGATCGGGTCTTCCCGGGAGAAGGAATATCCTTCGTTGATCGCGAGAGCTTATCATGGGCTAAGTTGGGACACCCTGCAGGGTATAAACTTTCAAAGCCGTGCCCGCGGTTATGTGGCAGATGGAATTTGTTAATATCCGGTTGTAGTAAACTTGAAGTAAACTCTTCTAAAATACACCAACCGTAAAGCGTAACTGTGAGTGTCTCTTTTCGGGTTGATCGAGAGGAGAACACGGTTTCGGGTTATGTCGGCGTAAGTAGGAGTTCAGGATCACTTCTTGATCATTACTAGTTGTCGACCGTTCCTTTGTTTCTCTTCTCGCTCTCATTTGCGTATGTTAGCCACCATATATGCTTAGTCGCTGCTGCAACCTCACCACTTTACCCCTTCCTTTCCCATTAAGCTTTGCTAGTCTTGATACCCATGGTAATGGGATTGCTGAGTCCTCGTGGCTCACAGATTACTACACCAACAGTTGCAGGTAAAGGTTATGCGATGATCACGACGTGAGAGTGATGTTTGCTTGTTTTGGAGTTCTTCTTCTTCTTCTTCTTCGATCAGGGGATAGGCTCCAGGTCGGCAGCCTAGGCTAGCAGGGTGGATGTTGTTTGAGTTTCTGTTTATGATTCATCCGTAGTCGGATGTTGATCTTGTATGATGTATTGATGTATTCGTGTGGCATTGTATGCCTTATGTATGTATCCCCATCTTTTATGTAATGTTGTTGTAATGATATCCACCTTGCAAAAGCGTCTTCAAGATGCGCTTCTATCCTTGGTGGGACCTTCGAGTTCCTTTTGGATAGGGTCGCATCTTGGGCGTGACATTTGGGCCCATTTACAGGCCATCAAAACTTTTGGCCCATAAACGACCGTGAAGGATTTGGGTCATATTTGGCCATGTCTGATATTCGGCCTATTAGAGGCCCACTATAGCTTTGGGCCACTTTCGGCCTGTTGTCATTTTCGGCCTGTTAACGCCGGACGTAAACCATGGGCCATATGTGGCCCAACGTCATATCGGGCCCATTAACGGCCCATATAAAAATGACGATAATCTAGCCCGACCGAAGTTCCGGCCTGTTAAAGGCCCGTGTATTAGGTCGGCACATTTACGGCCCGTCCGAATTTCGGCCTGTTAAAGTCCAGTGGGTTATTTGGCACAATCAGGGCCCAATCTCACTTTCGGTCTATTAAAGGCACATGTATTTTATGGGCTCGAGATATTTACACCTGTAAACGGCCTATTTTTACTGAGGGCCCAAATTATGTTTAGGCCTCTTAAAGGCCCCCTATGGGCACAGGCCTACCAGAAAAATATGAAAGCTTATGCTGATTTAGGCCCAGATATTTTTAGTGGGCAACATGCCAATTTCGGCCCGTAATCTTTTTTAGCCCAATTGGAATGGGCCCGACGAATGTTGGCTTGTTGGGCTCCTACGAAGCTTTCGGCCGATTACATTACTAAGATAAACCTACACTATACAAAAATAGCGCCGCAATTACTGCAGCCTGAGGCAGCATCATAAATGTTGTATCACAACAAAATAAATTCCAACCATACAACAAAAGGCCTGTTGGCATAAAGTTTACAGTCCTTCGGATAAAAGCACCATCGGATGTATAGAAGCACGATCATTTGACCTGAGTGCTAATGTTTCAGTTGTAGAATCTGATGGAGCAAAGACGATCTCCACCTTTTTCCGCCATTGCTCTTGAACAACGGCGAATGTCCGATAGTCCGGTTTCAAAACCATTCATATCTTGACGACATTTCTCAACCACTATTCTTGTTTCCAAACAACGTCCATTAGTGATTGGACTTGTGTCTCGAGCACAAATATATCACTCTGTCTAGCAGGAAGATTTTGTTCAAGAGGCAATTTGGGCGAGGTTACCTTGACAACCAAACCAGAATTACGCAGAAGGTGCTTTTTGCAATTGTTAGTGGAGAGATTGATGCATCGCAGCAAGAGGTGACATTGTGCCCGTAGTAGCCTCGTCACCTTCAGGTGGTTGTGGCTGTTCAATCGTTTGTTCCATAGCTTCCTGAAAGTTTGAACTTGTAGATTAGTGTACCAGATAAGTTACTAATGAGACAAAAACAAACAAAGTAGGTTAAACGTTTATACATAACTTATTTTGGTGAACTACTGTAATACATTAGCATGTATTGTAGTACCAACTACATAATAAAATCACTTTCGGAACATATGTCCATGTAGCATGCCTACTGTATTGTCTATTTCCTCACATTCGTTGACATCTAAGGATAAAGAGACATGGTTTAAAGTAGGATGAACATATTATGACATCATTCATATCATGGGCAAACAGATATAAAACAAACAGGCTATTTTATCATGGTGTGCGCACGTGAACATAACAACTAGATTACAGATCAAGACCAAAAGAATATCCTTCATCTCTTTTAAACCATGTAAGGTGAAATGATACGTTAAGACAATTGTGAATAAAAGTGAACAGAGTAACTGACATTGGCTGCAAACCAAGTAGTTAAATGAACACATCACAGTACCAATCAGTTCAAGGCAGGAGGAGTAAGGACTTACAACAGCGGCTTGAACTGGTGTGCTCATGCCCTTCATCTTGCTGGTGTGGCAATCCTTGAAGATTTGCACTGAATTCGGTTCAGGTTCATTTTGGTCCGCACGGGATTTCCTTTGTATTCGGAACAATTCAATATAGATACGATAATATGGCACACAGAAAAGAAGGAAGTAGCAGCTATTTACAAGAGCCTCGCAGTGTGCAATATAGCTACGAGATCCTGTGGTCTGTTGGAATTTCACTTTAGAACGGTTGATTTTGTTCTTCAAACAGTTAGCCTAGAAGAAGATACACTTGTAAGGCACATACATAAATACAAGTTCAATATGTGGTCGATCAAATACATATAGCCTACGATACTTTGGATCGGACCGGTGTTTAACGAGGGCTGTCTAGTCTTCATCTGTAATATATTCCATTGGAGATGTTTGGGCGATTTCATTGTTAGCCTTGCCTTCAAAGTGAGATTTTCTAAGGTGGTGCCGATCTCGTCATGAGAAAGCAGATGAAAAACATGAGTGCATGCTTGTCTAGTTGCATCATATTTTGGATCCAACTTGAACCTCATCTGTTGAAAAAAGAACGTGAGTCTTATTAGGAGGAAGCTAGAAAGTATGGGACAGAGCAAGACAATATTACTAATTGTGATGAATAACATTACTTATGGATAAATGGTCAAGGAAGGTGTTAAACTGGGTATTGTCTTTCTCATTCCTGTCTTCGGATCCACGTTGGGAGGATACGTGCATGACACCTAACGGCAACGGCTGCCTCGATACTAACTTGGCTGACTCAGAGCATCACGTGGCCTTTTTAAACCTGCCTCAAAATGGATCTCCATTATTCCTCCTTTAGATTTTGTTAATCTGTCAAGCATTATCCCTGATGTCTGTTTCCGCTTGCGCCGTGGTGCTAGTTCAACAACGAATATGGAAAGTCTTAGTGTACATCAAACTGTGAGAGTACATATAAAGGAGCATGCAACTGCAACTTGACTCGGTCAGGTACCGTCTTGGTGTTGATGCTCATGAGGTTCACCTGATCTTGCCAAGTCCTGTTGTGTCAACAGTGCTTCGGAAGTAGTGTTAGGTGTGATAGCAGCTTGGGAACTAGCCAGTTCCGGAGCAAACGAACGAGTAACTGGTTGAGATGCTGGTGCAGTTGAAGCGGATGCTGCAGCTGGTGGAGCAGGTGATACTATGTTTGTAGATTTAGCCTGTGGACTTGGACCTTCTACTGCACTATAAGTACCAGTAGAATCTCGACGGCAGAACCTTTTCCGTTTCACCGGACGAGTAACAACACTCCCTACTATATTATTTTCCTTGCTCTTTTTTGACTTTGCCATGTCAAGCTGTACCCACAACATAAAAGAATAAAATCACTCTTCAGAACTCATTGATGCATGATACAGACAAGCAATACTTTGATGTAAGACAACCGTATGAGGATGGAATATGTAAGAAAAATAGGACGGCATGACATATTCACAGCTATGATGTGCAAACTAAGCGTATGATTTTCAAGAAAATAGAAGTAATGCAAGCTAGACACCATATGAAAGATGCAACCAATATTACTCTCGCCAAGTTAAAAGTGTCTTGTCATAAGTGGCAATTCAAAAATTAGAAGCAAGACAATCGAGAAATCAATGCAAGATGCAACCACTATCAAACTGCCATGTTAAAAGCGTCCAATCATGAGTGACTGATGCGGATACACAACAACAGTACTTTGATGTAAGAACATGGTATGATAGATAGATGCAGTGTATTCTATACACAGAAAGCCATGTCATATGCACATGTATAACGTATAAACTCAGCAGGTGCAATTTAATCAAAATAGAAGAAATACAGGCTAGACAACATATGCAACATGAAACCAATTATCACACTGTCAACTTAGAGCAAGCACCTGCGATGGTGGAGTACGGGAGATGAACTCATCATGTAGACTTGGGACTTCAACTTCATTAGCGATAGTGTGGCAAATCTAGAGAGTCTCTGCTTATGCGTCGGTGCGGAAGACCACCAACATCCCCTAACTTACTCTTTTCCTTCCTATTTTCTGATATTGCCTTATGAAGTCAAAACCACAAGAAGATGAATAAAATTAGCTCTGCATAACTGGTTGATGCATGATACAGACGAACACTACTTTGATGTAAGGCAAGCGCAGGATAGGAGGATGGAATATATACAAAAAAGACAGCGTTTCATATTCACACGTACGAGAGCGTGTCTTATGGGTAAGTAATTGTTGCGGGTATAAGTTGTAACCTGCGCAGATGCAATTCAACATAATCAGAAGCAATACAAACTAGACATCATACGGAAAACGCAACCACGTATAACAGTTCCAAGTAAGAGCAAGCACCTGTGATGGTGGAGTAGGGGAGATGTGCTCATCATGTACATGTATGTTCTAGAAACAGGAACACGTGTCATATTCACAGGCATTATGTGTAAAGTAAGCAAATGCAATTCAAGTTAGAAGCAATACAAGCTAGACATCATACGCAACATGCAACCACATATAATAGTGTCAAGTTAGAGCAAGCACCTGTGATGGTGGAGTAGGGGAGTCATCATCTACACAGCTACGTTGACTGTCCAGCCTTGTCTTGTCTTGCGAATCTTGTTGGGAGGATGGCGGAGTCGAATCTGTAGAGACCCCCTGTTTGAGTTGCTCCGAAGGACCACCACCATCCACTGCCGGACTAATTTCCTTCAGCTGTAATGATTTTGCATTGTGAAGTCAAACCGATAAGAAAAAGGGATTAGAAACACTACAAGACACCATATGGAAGGTGCAATCAATATCACTCTGCCAAGTTAAAACTGTCTCGTCATAGGTGGCGTTCATCAAACTAGAAGCAATACATGCTAGAAATCATATTCAAGACGCAAACCAATATCACACTGCCAACTTAAAGGTGTCCCATCATAAGTGACTGATGCAGGATACACAAGAAGAGTAGTTTCATGTAAGAACATGGTGTGATAGATAGATATAGTATGTACCAAAAACAAGAAAGCGTGTCATATTCACATGTATCATGTGTAAGCTAAGCAGATGCAGTTTACACTAATTAGGAGCAATACGAGCTAGACACCGTATGCAACATGCAACCAGATATCACACTGCCAAGTTAGAGCAAGCACCTTGGATGGTGGAGTAGGGAGCAGAGACTTGGACCTTGTAATGCACTATCGGACAAGGAGAATCGGTCAGATGCTCCGTTTACGTTGTTCTGCAGAGGACCACCATCGTCGCCTTCCTTACTCTTTTCCTTCCTCTTTCTTGATTTTGCCTTGTCAAGTCAAACCCACAAGAAAAAGAATAAAATTTGCTCTTCAAGACTCATTGATGCATGATACCGATTTAACACTACTTTCATGTAAGGCAGCCGCATGATAGGAGGATGGAATATGTATGAAAAATAGGACGGCGTGACATATTGACATGTATGATGTATAAAGTGTAAACTAAGCACAAGGTGCTTGAACTTGTTAGAATCGATGCAAGCTAGAAACCATATGAAAGATGAAACCAATATCACTCTGCCAAATTAAAAGGGTGCCCTAACAAATGTATTTGACCAAATTAGAAGCAATACATGGCAACATGCTAGAAATAATATGCAATATGCAACGAATAAAGGTGACTCATCGTAAGTGATTGATGCAGGATACAGAAGAGAGGTAGTTTCATGTAAGAACAAGGTTAACACATAGATGTAGTGTGTACCAAAAATAGGAAGGCATGTCATATTCACAGGTATAGTGTGTAAACTAAGCAGATGCAATTTACCCTAATTAGAAGCATTACAAGCTAGACACCATATGCAACATGCAACCACATATCACATCATGGAAGTTAGAGCAAGCACTGTGATGGTGGTGTAGGGAAGTGCGGTCTTGTGTCTGAGCTACGTTCAATATCTTCATTTAGGCTTGCTGTTTCTTGAGAATCATGTGGAGAGGATGAAATTGCATTCTTTATAAGAGTATTGCATCTCATATTAACCAACACGCGTGACTGTCTCATCATAAGCGATAGACGTAGGATACACAAGAACAGTAGTTTGATGTAAGAACATGGTGTGATAGGCAGATGTAGTATGTACCAAAAACAGGAAGGTGTGTCATATTCACATGTATAATGTGTAAGCTAAGGAGATGCAATTTAACAAATTAGGACCATTGATGAGGGATACACAAGAAAAGTAGTTTGATGTAAGAACATGGTTAATAGAAAGACGTAGTATGTACCAAAAACAGAAGGCATGTCATATTCACAGTATAATGTGTTAACTAAGCGTATGCAATTTACCCTAATTAGAAGCATTACAAGGTACGACGCCATATGCAACATGCAACCACATATCACACTGCCAAGTAAGAGCAAGCACCTGCGATGGTGGTGTGGGGGAATTGCGGTGATCAACTAGAGAGCTACGTTGACTATCTTCGTTTAGCCTTGCTGTTTCTTGAGAATCATGTGGGGAGGATGACACTGCACTCTTTAAACGAGTATGGGGTCTCACAGTAACCCACCCGGGTGACTGTCTCATCATAAGGGATTGAGGAGGGATAGAAAAGAGCATTAGTTTGATGTAAGAACATGGTTAATAGACATATGTAGTATGTATCGAAAACAGGAAGGCATGTCATTATCAAAGGTATAATGTGTAAAGTAAGCAGATGCAATTTAACCAAATTGGAAGCAATACAAGCTAGACACCATATGCAACATGCACCCACATTTGACAGCTCGAAGTTAAAGCAAGCACCTGGGATGGTTGTGTGTGGCAATTGAGATCATCAACTGCAGAGCTCGTTGCTTGTCGCTCCAACTGCGACATCGCAACCGTTAGAGCGCTGGAACGCTTAGTGCTTATCTTCGAATTACACTGGAGTGACTTCTGTCTTTTCTTTTCTGCATTCATCAACACTGCGTCAGAGTCTGAAATACACCTGCATAAAAAAACAATAGTGTGAGTATGGGCGAAGTGTGTGCACAATTAGTATAGTGTAAAGGTAGCAGATAGCAGGTGGGTGAGAAATAGATGACGGGAGACATATGATAGCTCTACAACATGCATGGCACACTAAATTACTACAGGATTCTATGAAAATAACAGTCGACTGAAAGCAAATAGGTCAGTCCATTTTTTCTGCACCGTCCGATATACAAAGAACGGGCAGATCACCTTCATCTACCTCCAGCCAGTCAGTGTTGACGATCTTCCTCGAAACACCAGCGACCACCGGCCCAGTATTCCTCCCCTTCCTGCGCCCTCCCCTCGACCTCACCGCACCGCCGTGCTTGGCACCGCCCCAGCCATCCATTCAAGCCCCGCCAACCTCCAGATCGGGTGCAAGCAGCTCCTGCGCCCCACACCCCGCTTCCCCGGGGAGCAGGCGGACTAGGTGCTCCGCGCGCCTAAGCGGGTGCTGCTTCTTTTAATTGTGGTTCGACTGACCCTGAATTGAAATCCAGGCGGGCTACTGACCTCTAGCAAAGGTGAAATAGTAAAAGGGAGGAAACCTTGTGCATTTAGTATCGCGAAGAAGATGCAGTAAGAAGCGCTCAACTAGTTTCTTTCGTGGGATGAATACGGGGTGAGCGGAGACGTAAGATTTGCACGAATATGGGAAGAGGAGTACCTCTTTCTGCTGGCAATGTTGTGTCCTCCTTCTGTTTTTCCGACGATCTTCTTGTTGTTCGCCGGAAACCAGAAGTTGTGGAGGACGGTGCAGCCTTGGATGAACCCATGGCCAAGTTGTTGAGTGTGGTGCGGTGGCCGTCTGTCGGCGGCGGGGAAGCAGATCCGAGGCGGCGAACGACGACGTAGCGGGAACAGCTCCGGTGCGGTGGACGGTTGCGACAGTGGAGCCGC
Organism: Aegilops longissima; assembly: GCA_021605205.1. NCBI lineage: Eukaryota > Viridiplantae > Streptophyta > Magnoliopsida > Poales > Poaceae > Aegilops > Aegilops longissima. Next base: position 263,959,591 of record CM038682.1, on the reverse strand, counting down.
AGCAGTGAGGCGCAGGACGGCGTTGTCAGAGTGGTTCTGGTACCGCGCACGTCGGCGTCGGCGTCGTGGAGGCAGCTCTGCCTCGACTTCAGCTGCTAAGTCCTTGAGGGTGTTGCGGTTGCGGTTGCGTTGGACGACGACGTCGGGGTACCGGCTCCGGCGTGATGGAGGAGGGCGGCGGTGGATTGACCACTATGGGGTCGAGGACGGAGGAGGCTGGGGTTTCGCGGCTAGTGGAGAGGGCGTTTTCGCGCCCATGGAGTATGAATGGGGAAACAGAGGGAGGCGGGGAACTAAGGGGGAACAATGTTTCGGTTTGAGACGCGCTTGTTTGAAATTTGGGGAGAGTTACAAACTTTCCCCCCATCTAAAATTTCAGACATATTGCGGGTTGGGGGTAGGACAGTCATGTCAGGTGTCCCAAATGTGGGCTGGATAGATTTTGGCCGAGCGCATGGATAGGCGCCCATGGTGTATGAATGCTTCTCTGGCGTCTTGGTGAAGTTACAAACCTACCCCGGTTTAGACCTTTGGACATCGGGCCGATAGGCTACACGGGCCAGAGTCAGGACAGTAATTTCCTACCACCAAAACATTAGTCTCGCGAGGTTTCGGGTGACCAGAGGCCTATTTGGCGCTACGTTCAATATTTGGGAGCAGAAGCATTAACGCTTTCGGTTCTCTTGAATTGAACTTTCAGGATTTGTCAAACTTCACAAATCTTTACTCTTGAAAATCCTAAAGCTACGATTATTTTGGAATGGAGGGGTACATTTGAATATACATTGTACACCAGTATATATTAAAAATATGCAACTTACCTCAGTTCATGCATGGTTCCGTATATAATCTCCTTGGTTGCAAAAAAAGTTAGATATGCTTATGAATATATATAGCATGTTCAAACTCACAACAAAGATTGATGCCCCCTTTTACATCTGATTTACAAATGCCATTATCTCGGTTTCAAAAAGATGAATGCACTTCCTATGAATTCGAATCTTCGAAACCCCCTTTATGTTGAATTCGACATGTATTCTATTTCATAGCTAGCAATTTGGAATGTATCCATGCAAGTGACAAATGTATAAAGTTCTTCACACTAACAACATGGAGTGCACTAATTAATGTTTATATATGAATTGCAAAAGCATCAATTGCCTGTATTTCAAACCGCTCTCACTCTATGGATCGATAATATGAAATAAACACATGCACATGCTAGAATTCCATTGCAGTTTAAGAAAGAGCCTACTCCTGGTACTGTATATTAGTGATAGGGGTGTGTACAAAGTACACGTGAATACCAGGCATTGAGCGTGTGTGTATACTATCGACGAACTAGCCCCCAAGCTTGTATAACATACTAAGGACCTAGGGGTACAAATCATATATAGTCGGCTTATCACCAGTGGGGATAGAGTCCTCCGCGACTCTGGTAGCTTCGTGTTGTACGTCGAGTCCTCCACATGGGTCTTCGTATAACACGTCTCGGTCCAACCTATATGTGGCGCAGGATGGAACCGACCCATGAGTCTTCATGTTGACCCACCACAACTAGAAATGATGTGCCCACCACACCACATACGCATTCGGCCACTAAGAAAATAAGCATATATAATAGTACAACGGTATCTAGCTCACGATACGTCTCCATATTTTGTTGATGACACTGACGGACTTTGCATTTGATGCGTGCTCCCTATTTTGTTGACGACACTTACGGTCATTGTATTTGAAGCGAAAGCGCGATATGGTCACTGGACTTCAGAATAAGCTCATCACGGTCACCGCATACATTTTGTCGTGCTAACCAACATGTGGTTGGATGGTTGGAGGACAGTGGTTTCTCGAGCCCACCAAGGTTAAAGTCCCGGTGCTCGCATTTATCTTGTGTTAATTTCAGTATTTTCCGGCAACGTACGTTCAGTGGGAGGAGACGTTCCACTTGACTACGAGGCACCTATGGTGACTTCGTAAAATCTCAAGATCATACATGCTGGCCCACTCTCTCGAAGGTGCTCACAGGGGTAGGGTTCGCGTGTGTGCACTTATAGCGGTGAGTGCTTGCGCGCATATATGAGGCCTTGCGTCTGTACCGTGTTAAACAAATAAATATCATGATTATACGGTCACTGGCTCACCCGTACAACTCCGTATTTTTTTGATGACACAATCAATTGACCAGTCAAACGTTCCATGCGGCGCAACTAGTGTTGCACCATCGGGCGCAGAACCGTGGGGCCCACCACAGCCCGTATATGAAAGAAAGAAATGGTAGTTTGAGTCATCTTGTGTTAATAAAATAGGAGTACATTTTAGGGTGATCGTGACGGTCACCGCTCACCATACAGCTTCAGAATTTGTTGATAACACGATCAATCGACCGACCAAACGGTCCACATTCAGCAGCGCACATTACCATAGGGCCCACCCGTCGGTAGCGATATGAAGGACATAAATGGTAATAAATTAGTGGTCGGTGGGTATTCGAAGTCGTGAGACCTCCGGTTGGCAGTCACCGGCGGTTGGGGGCGTTCATTGGGCGGTGGGGTGGGGATCCCCGGAGAAAAAGCTCGGCGGGGGGGGGGGCGGGCTAGAGGGATGGTTTCGGGGAGGGCGGGCCGGCCGCGGGCGGCGGGGGCTGGCGGTTCGGCTGGTGGTGGCTGGCGGCTCAGGAGGGTGGAGTTTGATGATAAATTGGAGGCCCTTGATTTCGTATCCAACGGCTGGAAAATCTAATGACCAGAGATGAAAAAGTCAGTCAACTGACGTGTAGCCTCACCCCGCACGTACACATGCACTCACACAAGACATGCACGCAAGACACGCACGCATGTAAGCGTGCAACACTGACACGTACACACGCACGCATGCTGGCGTGCAACACTGACACGTACACATGCACTCACGAATACACACACGTACGCACCCATGCATGCAACACTGAAATGTACCCTTGCACACACGCAACACTCGCACGCCTGCAAGCACACAGCACACGACGCAAGACACACGTTCAACCTATACGTGCATGCACCCTTTGTTAAGGACATGGATTGATACGGGTATCAATCAATCTTATCTGTGATAAGCAAAACATTGATGTTTGCAGCGGTCTTTATGAATCACAATGTATCGAACGGGCTATCAACATATTAGGCTTAGAGCAGGTACAATAGTACACAGTCAGCGGGCTATTAGCAGTTCCACGTCATCAAATTCATAGCTGGAAGAGAGAGAATGAAGAGAAAAGGAGGGAGCGGGCGCTTGAGCTATCATCCGCCGTCTATTTAATCTTCTATTTAAACGAGGCCAAACGCCGGCCAAGAATCGCACACCTCCGTCGCTCCCCTATCTCCTCCACCATTTTGTCCACTCTTACAATGCCTTACGAAGGGTAGTTATTCCGCATCCAAGCCGGCTGGGTAGCCCGCCGGATACGAGCTATGCAGCTCGCTGATCCACCTCCTCCCTCGCCGACGGAGCTGGGCCGCCCCAAGCCGGTAGCGCTGTTCAACAACTTCGCCGCTCGTGCCAGCTCAACGAGGAGCAGCGCACGGGCGTTGTTGCTGCCGTCCACGCCGCCGCCTCGTACCGCGTCTCCCGTTTCTGTGGGCGAGACTCCCATGCCGGCGGCCGCACCATGCAAGCAGCGACAGAAGCCGGGTGCGCGGAGAGCGGCGAGTCGGTGGCCAGCACCTCCGTGTCCTCTGCCACCATCGAGGAGAAGTAGAACACGGGAGGCCGCCGCCGCTTGGGTCCCTTGAAGGCCACCGCGGAGGCGACGCCGGCGTACACAGCAGGTGTCTTGCCGGATCCTTTTGTTGCGAGGACCTTCATCGACCCCGCATGGGCTCCACAGAAGAGGGCAATGTTAGGATGAACTCGAGCCGGTGCCGGCCATGGCGAAGTAGTCGCCAATATTTTGGCTACCCCGGGAAAGATCCAAACAGCCCCTCCCAACAGATTCAAATCCCTCGTTCGCCGTGGAATTTTCCATGTGTTGTTTTCATGGACTAGCAAGATGCCCGTGCATTGCACGGAACATCAAGATGCATTTTTTTACAAACTCCCGCATGCATGCAAGGGATAATTAATGTCCTCCTTCGCTAGTACCACGAGGCAAACACCATTAATATTGCATCGATTAGTGTTAGTGGCCTTGTATATCTGCAAATTGAAATTTTGATAGTGGCCCCTTGTATATAAAAATGGAGGGAGAAAGATGAGAGATAAGGTGAGGAGGAGTGGGGTGTGGTGGTGACTGGTGGTCGGACTGGGCGGAGGCATGGGGATGGACGGCGCATTATGTCTATGTTTGTATCTCTCTCACACACACCCACGTAGGTGGGGGACGTGCACGAAGAGAAGAGGTGCACGCACGGCGCACGTACTCCGGTCTCTTTCCCAACCACACCCGCGCGGGTACACGGTGGAGCTCATTTATGTACGAAAAAAGCAGCCCACATGGTAATTTGGCACGTGTACTGGTTGTCCACTTGGTGGAGGGAGGATCGTCTACCACGGGTGAACAAACAAATTGCGACTTGACGCGTTATATTAAATTTAAAAAAGAGGCAAACCATGTGGGGCCTACCTTAGAGGCAAGGCTCTATACACTGGAGTACTTTTGACGTGTCCCGTCAACTCACAGAACGAGGAGAAGCTTGCTTTGTACGCCGTCTCCCCCGCCCACGGGCGCGATGGCTCGCGGGATGAGGTGAAGCTTGCTCCCTCGCCCACGCGCACGGTGGCTCGCAGCAGGAGGAGAAAATTTTACTACTCCCTCCGTTTACTCCTCGTCCCTACTACGTACTTTGGTTAGTACTCCCTCCATTTACTTATACAAGGCCACTATAAAAAAATACATTTTGCATCTATACAAGGCCACAAATAGTAATTGAGACAAAAGTTACTACTCCCTCCTTTCCAGTTTATGGCTCAATTTCAAAATCTCTCCAACCAAGGTAGACGGTGAGTGGTCGAATTAATTTCGTAGTTTGCACAAGTAATTAGTACGCTCGTTTTTCTCAAGAAGTTGTGTTTACCGAGGCATTAATTAGAACGAATGCATAAATGACCACTAAATTTCCATGAACTTGTACATGCATTGGTTAGTTTCCTCTTGACACTGCTTGCGTCGGGTGATCTAACGCACCTCGAAATCCAACAGGTAATGGTACTACTAGTAGTATAGTAGATTGAGACTTATCAAACAGGAAAACGAATGTTTTTTAGATGAGCCCTATAAACCCTAGTGGGTACGTACTCCGTAAAAACAGACTTTCCAAAACTAAGTCGCTCCCTTTCATGAATTTTGTAGTAGTATACTCCTCCGTCGACCCTCCCTTTCATAAATTTTGTACTTCCTGTCGCCGACATGTGGGACATATAGCAACCGGGTCGACGTGTCAAGCACCAAATAACAAAGCGAGTAACAGCAGGGGGACGACCCCACTGCATCGACCCAAAGAGTAGTAATGAGCAATGAGACGCCAAATCACAATGTCACACTTTCCCAGACGGACGAAGCAACCCTTATTTCACAATTCGGTTCGCCATCATCTCAAACCACATACTAGTATTGCTTCTGCCTCAAGAGGGACACGTGCATCGCCTTGGTACATCATGACACGTGGGACCGCATGACAGGCCATGCTCCCACGCCGATCGCTCGGTAAAATCACCTCATTTTTACTATACTTCCTCCGAATCGGTTTACTACATGGCATGCACGTCGTTCTAGGTTGAGAATTTAACTAGCTATATATGTGATGAACAGTACTCTAGCCTTTTAAAAAATGTATACTTTTGTATAGTAGTACTATCGATGGATTGCGCCATGGAGCAAAAATTGAAATTAAAAAAAAAGGTGGTACATATAGAGAGCGCTCGTCGCCAAATTATGCATATAGTACTACTAAAAAAGCTAGTACGTGCTTAATTGGGATGCTAAATTCAATTAAAGAAATACTAGTAGTATGTACATACTGAAGAGTTAAAGTAACGAGAAGAAACATAACATAGTTCTGCTGAGGGCTCAGCATAACACACCCCTCAAATTAAACTAAGCACACCTGAAATTAAACTATGCAACTAATACAGTAGACACTGCATTAGAAGTTTAGAACCACCATGAGCAACGACACTGCCACCTTACTCGGAGTCCTCGTCCACGTCCTCGACTTCGTCCTTGTCCCTATTCCTCTTGGCCGATACTTCTTTGCTTGAACCGCACACTTGGCCATTGCTCTTCATCCAACCCTTGTAGATACTGAAGCAAAGGTAGCCATCCATTGCAGCGTAGTGGATGTGGTCTATATCTAGTACATTCCGCTACCATGCATGACGATGAAACGGTATGGAGGTTTCTCCGCCATCAGTCTGAAGGATGAACCATGGCTCTGCCAGGTCAGCATTGAAGGCTGAGGAGAGGGCACCAGCCGATTCTTCTGGAGGTCGAAGGGGTTGCCTACAACGAGGCCTATCCGACCCAGGACTTCTTCGTCGTTCGTAAAGTCTACAGTAAAGAATTTCACTGTTTTGTCCTTGAGGAAGTTCTTAAAATCCTGGCACTCAATGTCGGCATGGCATATGTGGTAGACCAAGCAAACGTTATGTACGCAAACCTGGATCACGGCGGGCTTCTTCCTCTCTTCGTCCTTTAGATACTTCTCTCGTCCCAGGACTGTGGTGTACTCAACATCTAGCCCAGCGACCCACTCATCATATGAGTTTTCGAACATGCGTCTGGAGCGAGAAAGACATCCTTTCACCGTCGCGGAAGAACGGGTGTAGATGACGTCGAACTCATCACCGGTGATGGTTCTAACCTTGTACTCACCGCTGATCATGGAGATTGGGACGCCATGGATTTGGGAGGAGGGTTAGGATTAGTGGAACTGCCGTAATGTGAATGGACGGGACGCCTAGGAGCGAACCGCCGTAGTATTGAAGGACGTGCGGGGACGAGTAGGAGCGAACTGCCAGCGTGCGAACGGCAGGGTAGTGGCTTTCTATTCTCCCATGATACGGGCTTCCGAGAGCACTTGGATCTGAGATTGAACGGTTGCATGGCGTCATTCTAGACCTATGGGTCAATATCCTATCCTGGAGGGTTATTCTGAAAATTTTCAGTAACTTAGCATGCGGCTGTTTGATCTCAGATCCAAGAGCTGCCAGCAGCCCGTATCATGGTCGTGCCTACCACGACCGTCGCGTCACTCGCGCGGTCGCGCGCTTGGAGATTTAACACGGTGCGTTAGGCTATCTGATGTTGGCATGTCATACATAGTCATCACTTAGTCACTCATACTACAACAAGGTTGGCTATAAGTGTATTTTTTTGTTACTCCTCTCTATCTCTTTCTTTGTACTCAAGGAAGAAACGGTGCTAGTAAGCGCGTGTATTTATTGCATTTGCCAAGGAGTGACCTCTTCCAATGAAATGGTGTTGCTAAGTTTGCTTCATTTAATTAGCTGTAGACTCAAGATTGTCTTTTCACCTAGGTACACGCGCTTAGCACCGTTTCTTCCTTGGGTCACCAAACTAGTCTCTCTCTTCTTGATTAACTTGCCACATCAGACTTTATGCCTATCTGGCAAGCTTAAGCACCTGTAGGAGCTAGTAAAAGTAAGTGCAATAGTGCACTTTACATGGCATTTTTGCATATGTGGAGGAAAGAGAGGCAAGGAAAAAGTGGAGAAGTGGGCTCTCATGCAAGAGCCAACCTCTACTACATGGTGGAGCATTGGGAGAGGCACCTGTATGGAGGTGGTCAGGAATCTGGGAGACTCACGCAAGTCGTAGTGCCGCAGTTAAAATGATAATGGCAAGTCAAATCACGGGGCCCCACCTGTCCAAAGAAGAACTCATTGTCAAATCACACAGCCCCACGCTTACAGCAGCCTACTCCCTCGCTCTTCTCGCCTCTCTGTCGAACCGACTAGGCGGAACTGCCCGCCGCCACGCCAGCAGGAAAAGCCCCGCCTCGACTTTTACATACAACTACATCCGCTTAAGAATCCAATGATATACTTTTTGTGACATAGTAACTCATATTTAGTTAGTCAAATGGATGACCTAGAACTACGTGCAGGCCCTATAAACTGAGACGCCTAAAAATAAAAAAACCGAGACGGAGAGGGTAGTTCAGCACGTATCTTTTTAGATCAATATAGTCGGCATTCACCAAGGAGCAAAACCAAGTGGTAGGCTGCTCCTTTCGTGTTGGCGTAGCAACTCAACCAGGGCCAGTCCGCACACCTAAATGGCTACACACTTAACAGACCCCTTTGGCCGACATGTGGCTCATCCACCATCTTGTTCCACGTGCGATGCACCAAATTATAGTTCAAGGCAGCGGTTGGAATTGAGGCACCCGATCGTCAGAAGCGCCAAAGAGTATAAAATGAGCGACGAGGGTCAAGTCACAAAGGCCCACCTTTCCGCATTAAGCTGGACGGACGAAGCAACCATCATTTCACTCTAGGGCGCAAGAGCATAAAGAAAAGAGAAAACAATGATGCGTATGCAGCTACCTAGGGCACCCTAGGTAGGGGTCTCCACCACAGATCCTTTTTAAAGCGCCCACTACAAATCGGCTTCTCCCTCGTCCTTTTGAAGAAAACCGATGATGAGTGCGGCGGTAGGGTTTGTAGGAGTACTACGTCATGCGAGGCCACGTCGTAGTAAACGGGTTCGAGCCGACGCCTTAAGGGCCTCTTTGATTCACAGGATTGTAAAAACATGGGAATATGAAAAATATAGGATTGAAATGTCATGCTCATCTCAATCCTATAGGAGTTTAGGTTGTTTGATTGCATCATAGGAAAATGAAGGATTCTTTCAAAGAGGTTTGAGTGGATGCTAGAAATCCGATGGGAAGTAGTACAAAAAATTCCTTAGGAAAAATCCTATAGGATTCAATCCTATGAATCAAACAAGCAATATAGGAAAAATTCCTAAGGATTCTAATCCTCCAAAATTCCTATGCAAATCCTTTGAATCAAAGGAACCCTAAATATGTGTGGGCCGCTTGGTTTTACGGGAACGAGGCAGCATTTTGGGTTCGGGGACCAGTGGAGATATAGTACGTACAAAAAATTATGGACGTAGGTTCGACCGAAAGGCAATGATGCATGGGCCCTGCATTTTGATATACCCGGGTCATGTGAAATTTGCTACTCTACTCAAAACTAGTAAGGTACACATGTATTGAACGCATGAGATTTCGAAACCAAATTATGAATAAATACACACTATAGCATGTAAAGCTTTGAGTCATATATGCATGATGTAGATGTTCGTTTAGTTCTTATAGTTCATCTCATTCAAAATCAATAAGTTTTATGAAAATGTTAATATTCATGGGGTTGTGCATTGTACTCCCTCCGTTCCAAAATAGATGACCCAACTTTGCACTAACTTTGTTCCAAAATAGATGACCCAACTTTGCACTAACTTTGTACAAAGTTAGTGCAAAGTTGGGTCATCTATTTTGGAACGGAGGGAGTAAATCATAAAGTAAAAAACAAATAATGGCAATTCATTTAGGAAAAAATAATCAATTATGATACAGAATATTCTAGAACAAAGGAGAAGTGCTTGTGTTTTGTGGTTTGTGCATTATGCTTAAGTTCAACCATGGAGTCTTCTAAATTGTACATGTGGCAGATCTGGTGGAATGTTGATGATATCCAACGGCCAAGAGTGCTCGGACTTGCCTATCTCTCAGACTTTGTCGGGTTAGCTTCATCCAATGACCATCTTTCAAAGTTATTGGCACACTATATAGTTCTTGTGCCATAGTTGCATGTTTTGGAAAAAAGCTACTAGTGGGTTGTACTATCTATTTAGGAATAGAAGATGTATACATGGAAGTTGTATGGAAAGAGATGACATGGAGCATCTCAATGCCTATGAGTAGGGATTGGAAAAGAGATGTCATTTGGTTCACATCATAGGAACTTTTCTATTGAATCTAGAGATGACATGTATCTCAATTCCTATGAGGAGGAATTAGAAAAGAGATGTAATTTGGTTCATATCATAGGAACTTTTCTATTCAATATACGATAATGTTTATTTTCCTTTGAAATTAAGGGAGTATAGGAATCCATTCGTATGAATCAAGTGGCTCTAAAGCTATAGAAATGATATCATGTTTATTTCCTTTGAAATGTGGAGTATATGAATCTATTACTTTGAACCAATTGGCTCTAAAGGAAAAAATCCTATAAAAATCATATCATATAGAGTTCCTATGATATTCCACGACACTAAAGGATGCTTGAAATTGCTGCGGGTGATACGATGGTCTTTCTTTGTAGACTCCTCACCCAACTTTGTAGTTACCTCTTGAAGATGAATGAAATGACATATACATGGTATTCTACATGTGCAATTTGGTTCACGAAAACTCGGTAAAAGTTTGCGAGGTTCGAATTTTCAATAAAGCTATATGCACTGCATTTCGGAACGGAGGGAGCATACGGCAGTTGCTAACACTCATGTGGAAAATTTGTGTGTAGGAGGAGTGGCTGTTCTGTTAAATGGCATGGCAAAACTGACACTGTCGGATGCCGATCTAACGGTTCTTACGGCGTTCGTCAGGAAAAGGCTTGTGGCGAACGTTTGTCGGATAATGATTTACGGACACATGCATTGCATTGATACGTGCCCCCCTCTCTCTCACGCACACGCACCCTCACAAGTCACGACTCACCCGAGTACTCTCGCAGACTCGCACGTCGCACCCACCGTCTATCTGCAGGTAGACGTCACGCACATATGTGCTCTTCACACCCTACCCTCAGAACTTCTAAAAAACAGAAGACGGTGCCCACATTTTATTTTAGCTCGCACGTCACACACTTGTACTATTACTCTTGCGGCGAATGTTCTTTGGGCATAGTATATTGTACTCTCAGGAAGAGAAGTGGTGCACGCACGCACTAGTTCTCTCACACCCACTCGCGGTACACGTAGGAGCGCATTTTTTTGAAGCTGGTACACCAAAATCACCCCACTATATATAAAAGCAGGAGCCTTAGCGCTTGCTTTACTAGGGTTCCTCTCGTTCACTCTCTCATGCTCTCCAGATCTAAGCAACACATAGGTGGCCACACTCTCTCTCATCTCACGGCTGGTCACAAATCCGGACGGACAACCTCGACCGGGGCAGGGGTGTAGGTGCATCGTTCACGCTGTCGTCGGCGGCGAGGGAGGAGACCAACGGCTACCCACGTGTCCAGATCAGCGGCCGTGCCGTTCTCTCCGAGAGAGCGCTGGCTCGGGAGGGCCTCCAACCCCTTCTTCCTCCCTGCGGTATTGTGGCCAAGATGCGGCCTCCCGACGCCATCTTTGTGACATGCCGACGACCCTCAGGTATATATACCTTAGAAACCTGCCTTGCTCGACTGCCCCAGCTCCTTTCGTGTGGATCCTTTTCTACTTCCGTCCGCTGTTCCAAAGCCACCTAGATTTCTACTATTATTAGAAGTAAAACTATTTCATACAGTCGACTCAAAGCGTTGGTTCAAACAGGGAAGAAAGTGGGAAAGCTGTAGCATGAATCTAGGACTTGGTTCTTAGAGGAAACGGGGGAAAATAGTAATATATGTCACTGTTTAAATAACCGTATTTCTTATTTGCGCTAACAGGGATGTCTGTCTCCATATCGCTTCGGATGTCTGCCTCTCAGATCGCTTCTATCCGCAAGAATCAAAAGCACACACCTCAGTTTTACTACAACTCGCAAAAATGAGATGGCTATCCTCGTTGCCGTCGCCTAACCTCCCGCCTTCAAGGTATCCCTACATTTGTAGTAACTAAGGTAGAATGACCAACGCAATCTTAAAGAAGCTGATTCAGACGCTTTTACTTCCTGATTGCAGTGCAGGGACGAGCGAAAACAACTGCATCCTAGTCCGGAATGCACTTTCTACCAGTTCATCCATGGACCGAGGACTAGCTGGCACGGCTGCACGGCTGTTTTCTGGACAGGTGCGCGGATAAGAGGCATTGTGGTATGCTTATTTCTGCAAATAGCGGTGCTTAAATTTAGTGGAATGCACAAGAATTTCACCTGGTCAGTACACTGCATGGTTCAGTTCAGCATTCCAGCTGAGACCACAATTATAATTGGTTATTTTGGAATGAGAGAACCTAACCCTGAATGGTGGCAACAAGGAAAAACCAGAGTGAACTCCAGGAAATTAAGCCTGCCGGGAGGCCCGTTGCTTAGAGAGAAGCCTTGCTTGTTTTTTCCTGATTTGTAAACCTTCTCACAACTTTGTCTTTTGCTGTGAACTAGTATATGTTTGATATGTTCTATGAATCATTGAGATGTATAAAATTGCTTAACTTATGCTTTTCAAGTTTTTTATGAAGACGAGTTTAATGTGAGTGTTCCACATGAGCGCTGGACTAGCGTGTGAACGTTTGGAATTTATTACATTGTGGCCTCAATTAACTGCATGAACCACTATAACAAGATATATAGTTGCTTATATGTCAGACAACAGATTGTTGATTGTTAGCTGGTCGATAGCCTAGTGTTGAAGCGAGCTGAGCCAATGTGCCGTGTTTTGCACAACTGCTTACAAGTGGGGTAGCACCAATAGTGTTTACAAGTACTTATGTATACATCGGCGCACGGTTCTCGAACGAGTTCTTTGTTTCATCAAAACACACACTGCTCGTATGATAAACTGTGACAACTTATGTCTTACCATGCCATATTCATGAAAAAACTAGTGAGGACGCATCTGTTTCGGCAACAATTACGATGGTTCTCACATGATTCACGGGCACACAAAAGTAGCAACAGTTCCCATAGACGGATTCAAACAGAGTACAAGCCCCAGAGGGGTCGATAACAGGCAAGGTTCGCATAATTAGACACAATCCAAACTACTATTAAACACTAGTCGGGGCAACTATTTCATGCCTCGATCTAATTTGGGCTGGACACAAGACAAACCTTGCCATGAACATCATCGAGGACATCCCGCAGCAGCTCAATCATGTGAACCTTCATGAAGACAACCTTGTGGCCTTGCCACTGATAAACTTGTTTGTGGAGGCATGCCACGTCAACTTCCTGCGTAAGCTTGACAAGAATTGTATTCCTCACAAACGAAGGACTAGCTTTGAACTTCTTGTGCTTCAGTACACCCTGGACCACACGCCTGACAACAGTGAGGCTGGAATACAACTCTTCATTGGTATAACCGCAAATGGCTTCCAGGATCCAACAGCCTAAGAACTCTGTTTTCCCAGTGCGTATATTCAGGTCGTCTGCCTCATAGCGAGTGACATGCACAACCACACAATCCTTGTCTGCATCAGGGCTCTAATTGAAACAGAAACAAATTCTGATTTACTTTTTAGTATAAGAAACACAAGTTATTTAAACCACTACGTATACCATGGCATTGAAGCTAATAAAATTTTGCATTATTAATCACCACATACTTCCTTTTCTAAAAAAAGTCACCACATAATTAGATGAAAAACCACAATCGAGATCGTCAAAGAAGGAAATCACCTTGGGCAGCTCAGCCGGGGGTGGGGGACACATCCTCGAAGGGGGAAAATGCTCCTGCAGTGCCACGGGGGCTGTAACCTCAAACGGGGCGTTGACCATCTCAGTATCTGGGGTCGCCTCGGTGGTTGCCTCCATCTTCTTGGAGCTCTCTGTCTTGTGGGGATCAGCCTCCCGCGTCTGCTCCAGTATCGGCAGATCTTTGCCTGGTTCTCCTTGGTACATCATGAAACTGACGAATACTGGGAGACCACTGAAAGGAAAACACAATCGCAATGACTATGAAACAAAAAAGAGAGTGAGGATCCGTCACTGCTTTGCAAAAGTTCTTTTTTTTCCTCTGAACGAAAATATACCGACATCACGGATCCGCTTACCTTCCCTTTGTTCGGAGAGAAGAACAGTGGCAGATGCAAGTGTTGCCTTTCTTAAAGACGGTGAGGGAGAAGGGGATTCAGCGGAGAGTGAAATGATGGTTGCTTCGTCCGTCAAACTTAGACTGCGGGGAGGTGGGGTTTTGTGATACGGCGGCTCATTACTGTCGCGCTACGACCGGGGTGACTCTCCGCCTGCATACTGCCTTCTAATTTGGTGGATGGCATTTGGGCCTGCGCGCTGCATGGCTCGCATGTCGGTGAACAAAAGTATAACGGCATTCAGTAGAGGGAGACGTTCTCAATGACCTAGGAGGATCCAGAAGCGGTAGAGTGTCTCCACTGTACTAGTAGTAATTGTTTTTCTGGGTAGCTGTAGAGTGTCTCCACTGTACTAGTAGTAATTGTTTCTCGGGTCCCAAGACAAAACAGTCCATCCACACTAGTAAATAGTAAAATTAATTCAAAAGCCCATATATTTACTGAATGAGAGGCGCTACCCACACCCAAAGACACCACCCCCCAAAACCCTGGTGCTCTTCTTCCTCCTCGCTCCCACCCACCTCACGCCAACTTGCTCCACTGCACTTCAAATTCCTCACCTCACCCTACAGAAAACCCCAGCTCCCTTCTTCCTCACTCCTACAGAAAACCCCAGCTCCCTTATTCTTCGTCAGACTACAACTAGGCTCAGAATTAGTTACTCTGCTCAAATCCGTGATCATGACGCGACGGCCTCGAGGAAAATGGAGTCGGCTGACCCCAGCGCCAAGAAGATGAAGCTCCCCCAGGGCGACGCATGTGTAGATCCCGACCCGTAGTGCGGGGAGAAGCGGCAACCCACCCCCACCGGATCCCAGAACCCGAGAATCTCGGTGGACCGTGATCAGCCATCTCCGGGACGCCATCCTTGGGGAGATCATCTCCTTCTCCCCACTCAAGGATTGCTGCCGCACCCAAGTCCTCTCAATTGGTGGCGCCTCTATGGCGCGCTGCCCTTTAATCTCGATCGTCGTCACCATCTCTCTTCAATGATTTTGAAATCCCAGAGCCATCATCCCTCCCACCAGGGCTCCGCTCAAAGCCTCTCGTGATCCCATCATGCTACCTGAGCAAGCATACCATGCCCCGCACGGTGGAAGCCTGGCTGAATCCTCAATTCACGTAACTACAGCTGCTTGATTTCTACTATTCCCTCGAAATCACATACCACATACCTAACGCCATGAACTTGTGCCTCAAAGACCGATGTCCATCTCGGTTTTTCATCCTCTCTCCACACCGCCACCTTTGTGCAAGGCTACCTACCGCATAATCTGGTACTAAACCTTCGACTCCCATTTCTCAAGAAACTTTCACTTGTGCGGGTTTGTATATCGGAGGCCTCATTGCACAAGATCATCCACTCCAGCTTGCCCTGCTACTGGAGTGCTTGGTGCTTGTTTTCACAGCTAGAATCGGTTGTCTCCAAATAAAGTCGCCTAACCTTGTAAGAATTGGAATTTCTTTTGATGGAAGGTAGCTCATCATCCAAGATGCCCTTCACTTCAAAGGTTGATCCTTGATTCTAGTTATTCACCGCTGTAAATAACCGCCCTCTCTCTGCTTAAACCGGAGACCTTGGGTGTAATACATGATCTCTGTGCTCATTTCAATATGGTGTTTGGCTCCACAGTTCATCGTGTACTTTATATTATCATCTACACTTGTAACCATAAGCTGCATTTTAAATTTCAAGATAATTTATATATCATCTTGGAGAACACATTTTGTACTAATATTATGTTCTATGCTCAATGAAGAGTTTCTCCATGGATGGCCTATCAATGGTGCTAGATTCTCACAAGATCTTATATATCCAAATGAATAGTTTTGATCTGAACATGATTATTGGCTTGCTGCAATGCTTTCCATGTAGGGAGAAGTTGTATATAAAGGTGATAATTTCACGCATTATTGGAAGCCCGCATATAGTGTACTAGAATTAACCGCTCAGCTGTTGCTCTTCGACACTCTTCTTTAGACCTTAACTGCTTTTCAATCTTCATGTCTATTTAGGCAACAGACAGGGTAAGAAAGTTATAACCAATCGGTAGATTCGTAAGCATCGGGATTTTCTCACTTCTCATGAGATTCGATTGAAGACAATAACGCTAGAACGATATATAGCCAACCGCAAACACAAGATTTATCACATTCTTCCTGCTGAATGTGAGGTTACTATTGTCCATCGTGCTTAAGTTTATCAAAGAGCATGGTTTTGACGGATGGGTATGTCAAGAGAAAAAATGGAGTTTCAGGTGGGCAAAAGAGCTTCTGAACATGTCGGGCTTCTATTTACAACATATTGTGGTCATAATCCAGTAAATTTTACGACCCAGGATGTTCATTCTATGGACTTGACCGATCCGTTTGACTGTGACTACCGAAAACAGTGCTGGAGTTAGATGTTGTTGCCCTTTTCAATCTGGTTTTTTTTGTAAACCTGATGAACAATTAACCCTCGTGCTTTTGTACAGTTTGTAAGCTGGAGTTAGATGTTCCTGCCCTTTTCAACTCGGCTGTGACTGTCATATTTTCTTTGAAACAAGGCAAATGGCTTGCCATTCGTTCAATTTAGAGTGAAATATTGTAACAAATCCAAACCAAGGGAAATAACATCACTCTCCCCGGCTGCTTGAGCTCATTGTGCATTACAGAAGCCAAGTGATTAGCCCCCACCAGCACCCACAAACTTATTTCGAACTAGCACATCAAATGGGCTGTAAAATTTCATAGGAAAGGTTGTACATCTGGGGCTCACGCCATTCTCAACATAGTCAATAAACGAGAGAATTACACTACGAGCGGCTGACACCAGGGACCAAGCAAGTCACGCAATTTTTTCCAGGAACAAGGAGTTGTTATTTATACTAGTTTTAGCGATGGATCAGGGTAACAACGGGGCTGTGCGGGGCTGTGGCCCGTCTAGCCAGGGTTTTATTTATGTTTACCACATCATGAGCCCAGTTGTGTTTTTTTTCTTGCTGAAAATGGCTAGCCCAGTTCTATTTTTTTTAAGAAATACCCAAACAAGGCCTACTTGCTTTATCGACCCTGCTGGGCTGCAAATCTTTCAAGACGAGGATAGTTTCATTCGGTTTGCCTAGAAATGGGTTGTACATTTTTAAAACACAACAAACCGGGAATATGTTTCAATTTTTTTTCATTACAAGATCTTAAATTCCATTGATTTTTATGCGTGGACAATTATTTGGATTTCATATTTATATAAATTATTTTCCAAAATAGTTTGAATGTGAATCGATATTTCTGGATTAAAACAGTTGACCGTGACCAAATATGCAAAACTTCAGATACTTTTTAACCGTGGCCACAATATGGGGTGTGATGCTAACAAAAGAAGATGGGCTCCAAAAAATTCTTAAGAATTAGCAATGGGCTGTACATTATTAGAAATAATGGCAGATGGGCTGTATTCTGCTTTCCACAGATTTGAGGCTGACTTGTGCGCCTACTACAGGTTGACGCGTATGCTTTCATAAAAAAGGTTGACGACACGCAACGCCTCGTCAACTTAGTCAACACACGAGAGCAAAGGATCGTTGGATGTCCATCCAACGGCCGTCGTCTTATTCAATCTCTGCTCTTCATACTCAAGCCGCCAAACAAGCGCCAAGCGGACTGCTCGCTTCCTCCTCCCGCGGCGGGCTATGCTTGCCGCAGCAGCCTCACGGCCCCACTGCATTCCCATCGCTGGGCTAGCCATCCCTCTACTCACCCACACATGATGTTATTCTCCGCGACGGCAGATTTAACCAAGAAACTCTCGAACTCATCCGCGTGGGAAACAACCGCCGAGTATTCCCGGCCCGTGTTGTTCCCTTCCTAGGCCTCGCCGTCGCCCACCGCCTGGTGCTCTCAGCGCGGCCTGGTCGACGTGGTCAATGAACGACATCCATCGGAAGTGGACTGTACGTGGAGAGGCTGATAGCTGGGTCCACGGCCGCACGCAAGGAAATGCCTCCTTATTACGTGCAAAATAATGATTCCTCCACCTCACAGCTAGGACTCACAGGAAGGGCCTCTGTATTTTGCGAAAAAACGCTCCCTCACCGATGTGTCGGACCCACCAGCTATATCTTCGCACGCAAGGAAGTGCCTCCTTATTACGCCCAAAAAAATGAATACCCCCCTGCTAGCTGGGACCCACCATATTGTTGGGCTGACTTGTGGGCCTACTAAGTTGACAGGGATGGAGAGCTTTGACAACTTAGTCAATACTCCAAAGGACCGTGATGATGTCCATCCAACGGCCATAGTGCTTCTTCAACCTCTGGTCTTCTTGCTCCAAATTACCCAAGGCAAGGCTTGGTCGTGTCGCTTGCTCCTCGCCTCCCGTGGGTCGGTCAGTGCTACCATGAGGCCTCACCGCCCCATACTACTCCCACCATCGCCGTGCCATCCCTCCACTCACCCACACCCCTCGTTATTCTTGCGGCGACAAGAGCCTCAAACCGCAATGAACCAAGTGAACTCGTATTCTCTCCGCATGGGCATCCACTGCCGCGTCTTGCACGGCTCCGTGTCGTCCCCTTCCTAGGCCTCGCCGTCGTCCACCGCCGTGGTGCTCTCGGCACGATGGGGTCAATGTGGTTAACGACTGACTTCCATCGGAAGAGTACTATACATGGAGAGGCTGACAGCCGGGTCCACGGCAGCCGCAAGGAAGTGCCTCCTTATTACGCAGAAAATAATTATTCCTCCACCTGACAGCGGGGACCAACCGGACGGGCCACCAGTATTTTGCGAAAAAATCATTTCCCCCTGACAGCTGGGACCCACCGGACGGGCCACCGTATTTTGCGAAAAAACGCTCCCCGCCGTCCACTCGCACCCACCGGAAGTGCCTCCTTATTACGCACAAAAATGAATACTCCCGGCTAGCTGGGACCCACCTTCCTGGGAGGCTGACTTGTGGGCCTACTAAGTTGACGGGGACGAAGGGCTTTGTCAACTTAGTCAATATGAACGATTCTAGCTTTAGTGACCGTACGATGTCCATCCAACGGCCATAGTGCTTCTTCAACCTCTGGTCTTCTTGCTCCAGCTGCCCAAAGCAGCGCCGGTCGTGCCGCATGCTCCTGCCTCCCGTGGCCGGCTTTGCTGCCGCAGAGGCCTCACCGCCCCTACTATTCCCACCACTGGCAGTGCCCTGCGGCGACGACACAGCCTCACACCGCAATCAACCAGTGAACCTCGTAGTCCTCTCCGCTGGCTTCCACTGCCGCGTCTCCCCTTCCTAGGCCCCCCGCCGGTCCACCGCCTCGAGCTCTTGGCGCGGCGTGGTCAACGTGGTCAAGGAACGACTTCCATCGGAAGAGTATCAGACGTGGAGAGGCCGATAGTTGGGTCCACGCCACGCCCAGTTTTTTTTGTGATTTGCCAAGTAAGTCGCTTTGTCAGGCCTGTTCGGCTGCAAATCTTTCAATACGAGGAGAGCTTTCATTCGGCTGGCCGAGAAAATGGCCCATCAGTAATGAGAAATGGGTTGTACATTTTTAAAACACATCAAACCGGCAATTAGTTTCAAATATCTTTTTTTCATTTGAAGATTTTAAATGACATTAATTTTTATGCGTGGATAATTTGTTGGATTTTATATTGATATACATTTATTTTTAAAATCAGTTTGAATGTGAGTCGAAATTTCGGGATTAAAAACAGTTCGGACCGCACGGAAATATGCAAAATTTCGTATAATTTTTTAACGGTTGCCACAATATGGGCTGTAATGCTAACAAAAAGAATATGGGCTCCAAAAAAACCTTAAGAATTAGAAAATGGCCTGTAAGTTATTAGAAATAATGGTAGATGGGTTGTATGCTGTTTTCCACAGATTTGATGCTTTCCTAAAAGAAAAGGTTGACGCACAAGCACTAACTGTTGGATGTCCATCCAACGGCCGTCGTGCTTCTTCAATCTCTGCTCTTTCTGCTCCAGCCGCTCAAACAAGTGCCGCTGACTGCTTACTCCCTCCTCCATGCCAGCAGTGCTGCCAGCAGCCTCACCGCCCGATCAGATTCCCATCGCTAGCCTAGCCATCCTCTACTCACCCACACTTGTCGTTATTCTCCGGCGACGGCAGATTTAACCAAGAACCCTCAGACAACAGATTCCTCCGTGGGAAACAACGCCGAGTCTTCCTCGCCTCCGTGTCGCCCCTTCCTAGGCCTCTCCCGCCGCCCATCGCCTCGGTGCTCTCGGCGCGGCGTGGTCAACGTGGTCAAGGAATGACTTCCATCGGACGTGGACTGTACGTGGAGAGGCTGAGAGCTGGGTCCATGGCGGCTGCAAGGAAGTGCCTCCTTATTATGCGGAAAATAATGATTCCTCCACCTGACAGCAGGGACCCACCGGACGGGCCACCGATTTCGCGAAAAAACGCTTCCATGACCGCTGGGACCCACCAGCTACACCTTCGCACGCAAGGAAGTGCGTCCGCGCAAAAACGATTCGCCCCGATTGCTGGGACCCACCAGCCCCGACCGCCGACCCACCAGCTACACCTTCGCATGCAAGGAAGTGCGTCCGGCAAAAAAAAAAAAGCGATTCGCCCGCCGACTGCTGGGACCCACCAGCTACATCTTCGCAGAAAGGAAGTGCCCGATACCGGGACCCACCGGTCAAGCGCACGAAGCGTTGTCATTCGTCGCGAACGGTACGCATATACCGGTCGATGTAGAGGCACGACGCAGTCGTAGTAGAGGCGCCGCACATGTCGTATTAGAGGCGCCAGACGTAGCATGTACACGCATATAGAGCGCCGTGGTGCAAGAAAGAAAATACGGCCACGTATGTGTACATATGGGCAGGGTCTCGAACGCCTACTCGTTCATACGTACGGCGAGGGCTCGTGTACACGGCTGGGTCGGAATGGAGAAACAGCGCCTTCGTCGTGTTCATGGGGAGGCAACGGAATGCGTGGTCGTGTTCATCGAGAGGAAACGCAGCTGGGTCGGAACGGAATGCGTGGTCGTGTTCATCGGGAGGGCTAGGACGGAAGAGGCGATGGAAACGATGCCTGGCGTACCGCACAACGGAGGAAACGGACCTCCTACGGTCGAAACGGGGGTCCTGTTGATCGGGAGGGGTGTGGCGTACCGCAAAACGGAGGAAACAGACCTTGTACGGTCGAAACGGGGGTCCTGTTGATCGGGAGGGGTGTGGCGTACCGCAAAACGGAGGAAACGGACCTCCTATGGTTGAAACGGGGGTCCTGTTGATCAGGAGGGGTGTGGCGTACCGCAAAACGGAGGAAACGGACTTGTGTTGGGGCGCTACGGTCGAAACAGGGGTCCTGTTCATCGGGAGGGGTGTGGCGTACCGCAAAACGGGACTCCATGGGATACTGTTCATCTCCACCGTCAACCCCTCCAGTCTCCACGAGCTACTGTTCATCCACCGTCGACCTCCTTCAGCCTCCACCTGCGACTGTTCATCCACGGGCTCCTGTTCATCCAGCCTCCACCGCTTACTCCACCGCCATCGCTCAACCACCCTCCACCGCTCACTGCTCATCCAGCCTCCACACCACGGGTCCTATTCAACCATCCCTCCATGGGCACCCCTCCACCGCCTCACTGCTCATCCAGCCCTCCACACCACGGGGTCAAGTTCATCCACCCTCCATGGGCACCCTCCACCGCTCACTGCTCATCCAGCCTCCACCACACCACGGGCCATGTTCATCCACCCTCCATGGGCACCGCTCCACCGCTCACTGCTCATCCAGCCTCCACCACACCACGGGTCCTGTTCATCCAGAGGCAATGCCACCGCCACCGCTCATCCAACCCCCCCACAACGCCATCGCTCATCCCATCGATCGGCTTCAGCTTAGCAGCAGAGCGGCGAATCGCCGATCGGGTTCAGTTATTAGCCATCAATCGATCGCTCGGGTTCAAGAATGCGTAGCCTCGCAGGCAATCGCCGGGTTCATTAGAGCCCAACGCCGCTTCAGGTTTAGTTAGAGCCAACGCCGCACACACGCCAGATGTGTACGAGAAAACACGCATCGCCGCCCCGACCTCCCACCGTAATCGAACTCCCAAATTTTCCTCCCTCGCTTCTACCACGGTTTTTCCGTCATGGATGGCCCAAAGAATGTCATGCAGCTGCGCCTCCGCCCGCCCAGACGAAAAGCCCATTTTCTCTCATGATTTTTTGTCATAGAAGTAGGAGCCCACCACATCTATGATGATACCGGGTTTTGTCACAATTATCGTCATAGAAGTGTCATATGTATGACATAAAAAAATTCGTTCGGCCCAAAATATCATGGATGTGTATTTTTTTTGTAGTGTTAGTTGCGGGATGATGTATTACGGAACGGGTAAAGAGACTTGTCGGTAACGAGATTGAACTAGGTATTGAGATACCAACGATCAAATCTCGGGCAAGTAACATACCGATGACAAAGGGAACAACGTATGTTGTTATGCGGTTTGACCGATAAAGATATTCGTAGAATATGTAGGAACCAATATGAGAATCCAGGTTCCACTATTGGTTATTGACCGGAGACATGTCTCGGTCATGTCTACATAGTTCTCGAACCCGTAGGGTCTGCACGCTTAAAGTTTCGATGACAGTTATATTATGAGTTTATGAGTTTTGATGTACCGAAGGTTGTTCGGAGTCCTGGATGTGATCACGGACATAACGAGGAGTCTCAAAATGGTCGAGACATGAAGATTGATATATTGGAAGCCTATATTTGAATATCGTAAGTGTTCCGGGTAAAATCCGGATTTTACCGGAGTACCGGAGGGGTTACCGGAACCCCCCGGGGGTTTAATGGGCCATAGAGGGCCTTACCGGAACCCGTAGGGGCGGCCAGGGCAGGCCACACGCCCCCTCCCCCTCTAGTCCGAATTGGACAAGAAGGGGGGGGGGGCGGCGCCCCCTTTCCTTCTTCTCCTCTACCTCCTTCCCCCCTTCTCCTAATCCAACAAGGAAGAGAGGGAGTCCTACTCCCGGTAGGAGTAGGACTCCTCCTGGCGCGCCTCCTCCTGGCTGGCCGCCTCTCCCCCACCCCCTTGCTCCTTTATATACGGGGGCAGGGGGGCACCCTATAGACATAACAATTGATCTGTTGATCTTTTAGCTGTGTGCGGTGCCCCCCTCCACCATAGTCCACCTCGATAATATTGTAGCGGTGCTTAGGCGAAGCCCTGCGTTGGTAGAACATCATCATCGCCACCACGCTGTCATGCCGACAAAACTCTCCTCAACACTTGGCTGGATCGGAGTTCGAGGGACGCCATCGGGCCAACGTGTGCTGAACTCGAGGTGCCGTATGCTCGGTACTTGATCGGTCGGATCGTGAAGACGTGCGACTACATCAACCGCGTACAGTTAACGCTTCGCTTCGGTTTACGGTACGTGGACAACACTCTCCCCTCTCGTTGCTATGCATCACCATGATCTTGCGTGTGCGTAGGAATTTTTTTGAAATTATTACGTTCCCCAACATGCCGATCATCGGGCAAGTCAACCAAAGTCCACACTTTGTTCTTATACATGGATCCCATCTCTGATTTCATGGCCTCAAGCCATTTTGCGGAATCTGGGCTCATCATCACTTCCTCGTAGTTCGTAGGTTCGTCATGGTCAAGTAACATGACCTCCAGAACAGGATTACCGTACCACTCTGGTGCGGATCTTATTCTGGTTGACCTACGAGGTTCGGTAGTAACTTGATCTGAAGTTACATGATCATCATCATTAGCTTCCTCACTAAATGGTGTAGGAGTCACAGGAACAGTTTTCTGTGATAAACTACTTTCCAATAAGGGTGCAGGTATAGTTACCTCATCAAGTTCTACTTTCCTCCGACTCACTTCTTTCGAGAGAAACTCCTTCTCCAGAAAGGATCCATTCTCAGCAACAAAGATCTTGCCTTCGGATCTGTGATAGAAGGTGTACCCAACATTTTGGGTATCTTATGAAGAAGCACTTCTCCGATTTAGGTTCAAGCTTATCAGGTTGAAACTTTTTCACATAAGCATCATAGCCCTAAACTTTAAGAAACGATAGCTTATGTTTCTCGCCAAACCACAGTTCATACAGTATCATCTCCACGGATTTAGATGGTGCCCTATTTAACGTAAATGTAGCTGTCTCTAATGCATAACCCCAAAACATAGTGGTAGATCGGTAAGAGACATCATAGATCGCACCATATCTAATAAAGTACGGTTATGACGTTCGGACACACCATTACACTGTGGTGTTCCAGGTGGCGTGAGTAGTGAAACTATTTCACATTGTTTTAACTGAAGGCCAAACTCGTAACTCAAATATTCGTCTCCGCGATCAAATCGTAGAAACTCCATTTTCTTGTCATGACAATTTTCCACTTCACTCTAAAATTCTTTGAACTTTTCAAATGTTTCATACTTATCTTTCATCAAGTAGATATACCCATATCTGCTCAAATCATCTGTGAAGGTCAGAAAATAATGATACCCGCTGCGAGCATCAGTATGTATTATTTCCAATAATTCAGTTGCTCGCTCCATTGTTCCGGAGAACGGAGTTTTAGTCGTCTTGCCCATAGGGCATGGTTCGCAAGCATCAAGTGATTCACAATCAAATGATTCCAAAATTCCATCAGCATGGAGTTTCTTCATGCGCTTTACACCAATATGACCTAAACGGCAGTGCCACAAATAAGGTGCACTATCATTATTAACTTTGCATCTTTTGGCTTCAATATTATGAATATGTGTATCACTGCGATCGAGATCCAACAAACCATTTTCGTTGGTGTGTATGACCATAGAAGGTTTTATTCATGTGGACAGAACAACAATTGTTCTCTAACTTAAATGAATAACCGTATTGCAATAAACATGATCAAATCATATTGATGCTCAACACAAACACCAAATAACACTTATTTCAACACTAATCCCGAAAGTATAGGGAATGTGCGATGATGATCATATCAATCTTGGATACACTTCCAACACACATCATCACTTCACCCTTCACTAGTCTCTGTTCATTCTGCAACTCCCATTTCGAGTTACTAATCTTAGCAATTGTACTAGTATCAAATACTGAGGGGTTGCTATAAACACTAGTAAAGCACACATCAATAACATGTATATCAAATATACTTTTGTTCACTTTGCCATCCTTCTTATCCGCCAATTATTTGGGGTAGTTCCGCTTCCAATGACCAGTCCTTTTTGAAGTAGAAGCACTCAGTATCAGGCTTAGGTCCAAACTTGGGCTTCTTCACTTGAGCAGCAACTTGCTTGCCGTTCTTCTTGAAGTTCCCCTTCTTTCCCTTTGCCCTTTTCTTGAAACTAGTGATCTTGTTAACCATCAACACTTGATGCTCTTTTCTTGATTTCTACCTTCGCCGATCTCAGCATCGCGAAGAGCTCGAGAATTACTTTCGTCATCCCTTGCATATTATTGTTCATCAGGAAGTTCTATTAACTTGGTGATAGTGACTAGAGAACTTTGTCAATTACTATCTTATCTGGAAGATTAACTCCCACTTGATTCAAGTAATTGTAGTACTCAGACAATCTAAGCACATGCTCACTGGTTGAGCTATTCTCCTCCATCTTATTGGCAAAGTATTGTCAGAGGTCTCATACCTCTCGACATGCACACGAGTATGAAATACCAATTTCAACTCTTGGAACATCTTATATGCTCCGTGGTGTTCAAAACATTTTTGAAGTCCCGGTTCAAAGCCGTAAAGCATGGTGCACTAAACTATCAAGTAGTCATCATAATGAGCTTTTGTCAAAACGTTCATAACGTCTGCATCTGCTCCTGCAATAGTTCTGTCACCTAGCAGTGCATCAAGGACATAATACTTCTCTGCAGCAATGAGGTTAATCCTCAGATCACGGAGCAAGTCCGCATCATTGCTACAAACATCTTTCAACTTAGTTTTCTCTAGGAACATATCAAAATAAAACAGGGTAGCTAAACGTGAGCTATTGATCTACAACATAGATATGCTAATACTACTAGGACTATGTTCAATTAATCATATTACTTAAGAATTCCCACTTAGATAGACATCTCTCTAATCATCTAAGTGATCACGTGATCCAAATCAACTAAACCATGTCTGATCATCACGTGAGATGGAGTAGTTTCAATGGTGAACATCACTATGTTGATCATATCTACTATATGATTCACGCTCGACCTCTCGGTCTTAGTGTTCCGAGGCCATGTCTGCATATGCCAGGCTCGTCAAGTTTAACCCGAGTATTCCGCGTGTGCAACTGTTTTGCACCCGTTGTATTTGAACGTAGAGCCTATCACACCCGATCATCACGTGGTGCCTCAGCACGAAGAACTTTCGCAACGGTGCATACTCAGGGAGAACACTTATACCTTGATAATTTAGTGAGAGATCATCTTATATTGCTACCGTCAATCAAAGCAAGATAAGATGCATAAAAGATAAACATCACATGCAATTAATATAAGTGATATGATATGGCCATCATCATCTTGTGCTTGTGATCTCCATCTCCGAAGCACCGTCATGATCACCATCGTCACCGGCGTGACACCTTGATCTCCATCGTAGCATCGTTGTCATCTCGCCAACTTATGCTTCTACGACTATCGCTACCGCTTAGTGATAAAGTACAGCATTACAGGGCGTTTGCATTGCATACAATAAAAGCGACAACCATATGGCTCCTGCCAGTTGCCGATAACTCGGTTACAAAATATGGTCATCTCATAAAATAAAATATAGCATCATGCCTTGACCATATCACATCACAACATCCCCTGCAAAAACAAGTTAGACGTCCTCTACTTTGTTGTTGCAAGTTTTACGTGGCTGCTACGGGCTGAGCAAGAACCGTTCTTACCTACGCATCAAAACCACAACGATAGTTTGTCAAGTTAGTGATGTTTTAACCTTCTCAAGGACCGGGCGTAGCCACACTCGGTTCAACTAAAGTTGGAGAAATTGACACCCGCCAGCCACCCGTGTGCAAAGCACGTCGGTAGAACCAGTCTCTCGTAAGTGTACGCGTAATGTCAGCCCAGGCCGCTTCATCCAACAATACCGCCGAACCAAAGTATGACATGCTGGTAAGCAGTATGACTTATATCGCCCACAACTCACTTGTGTTCTACTCGTGCATATAACATCTAGGCATAAAACCAGGCTCGGATGCCACTGTTGGGGAACGTAGTAATTTCAAAAAAATTCCTACGCACACACAGGATCATGGTGATGCATCGCAACGAGAGGGGAGAGTGTGTCCACGTACCCTCGTAGACCGAAAGTGGAAGCGTTAGAACAACGCGGTTTATGTAGTCATACGTCTTCACGATCCGACCGATCAAGTACCGAACGCACGGCACCTCCGAGTTCTGCACACGTTCAACTCGATGACGTCCCTCGAACTCCGATCCAACTGAGCTTTGAGGGAGAGTTCCGTCAGCACGACGGCGTGGTGACGATGATGATGTTCTACCAACGCAGAGCTTCGCCTAAGCACCGCTACGTTATTATCGAGGTGGATTATGGTGGAGGGGGGCACTGCACACGGCTAAGAGATCAAGACATCAATTGTTGTGTCTATGGGGTGCCCCCTCCTCCATATATAAAGGGGGAGGAAGAGGGGGCCGGCCAAGGGGAGGAGGCGCGCCCAAGGGGGGGCAATCCTACTCCAAGTAGGTTTTTCTCCCCTTTCCTATTCCAACTAGGAGAAGGGGGAAGGAGGAGGTGGAGAGAAGGAAGGAGAAGGGGTGCCACCGCCCCCTTCCCTTTCCCAATTCAGATTGGGGAAAGGGGGGCCGCACGCCACCTCCTGGCCGCCTCTACTCTTCCACCACTTGGGCCCATGAGGCCCAATAACCCCCGGGGGTTTTCTGGTAAACCCCCGGTAGTCCGGTATATATCCGATAACCCTTGGAACCATTACGGTGTCCAAATATAGTCGTCCAATATATCAATCTTCATGTCTCGAACATTTCGAGACTCCTCGTCATGTCCGTGATCACATCCGGGACTCCAAACTTCCTTCGGTACATCAAAACACATAAACTCATAATATAACCGTCATCAAACTTTAAGCGTGCGGACCCTACGGGTTCGACAACTATGTAGACATGACCGAGACATGTCTCCGGTCAATAACCAATAGCGGAACCTGGATGCTCATATTGGCTCCCACATATTCTACGGAGATCTTTATCGGTCAAACCACATAACAACGTACGTTGTTCCATTTGTCATTGGTATGTTACTTGCCCGAGATTCGATCGTCAGTATCTCAATACCTAGTTCAATCTCATTACTGGCAAGTCTCTTTACTCGTTTCGTAATACATCATCATGCAACTAACTCATTAGTTGCAATGCTTGCAAGGCTTACACTAATGTGCATTACCGAGTGGGCACAGAGATACCTCTCCGACAATCGGAGTGACAAATCCTAATCTCGAAATACGCCAACCCAACAAGTACCTTCGGAGACACCTGTAGAGCACCTTTATAATCACCCAGCTATGCTGTGACGCTTGGTAGCACACAAAGTGTTCCTTCGGTAAACGGGAGTTGCATAATCTCATAGTCATAGGAACATGTATAAGTCATGAAGAAAGCAATAGCAGAATACTAAACGATCAAGTGCTTATCTAAGGGAATCGGTCAAGTCAATCACATCATTCTCCTAATGATGTGATCCCGTTAATCAAATGACAACTTATGTCTATGGCTTGGAAACATAACCATCTTTGACCAACGAGCTAGTCAAGTAGAGGCATACTACTGACACTCTATTTGTCTATGTATTCACACAAGTATTATGTTTCTGGTTAATACAATTCTAGCATGAATAATAGACATTTATCATGAAATAAGGAAATAAATAATAACTTTATTATTGCCTCTAGGGCATATTTCCTTCAGTACGGTCACTGGAGCTAGAATCGTTCATATTGACTTAGTTGACAAAGCCCTCAGTCCGCATCAACTTAGTAGGCCCACAAGTCAGCCTCCCATATGGTGGGTCCCAGCTAGCAGGGGAGTATTCATTTTTTTGTGTAATAAGGAAGCACTTCCTTGCGTGCGAAGATATAGCTGGTGGGTCCGAGCTGTCAGCGGCGGGAACATTTTTTTCGCGAAATACGGAAGCCCTTCCGGTGGGTCCCGGATGTCAGGTGGAGGAATAATTATTTTGCTCGTAATAAGGAGGCATTTACTTGTGTGCGGCCATGGACCCAGCTATCAGCCTCTCCACGTACAGTCCACTTCTGATGGATGTCGTTTGTTGACCACGTTGACACGTCGCGCCGAGCGCATCCAAGGTGGTGGACGACGGCGAGGCCCCATACATCAACGAGCCGGAGATGGGAAGACGTGGGAGTGGAGTCGCAGACGGAGAGGTTTATGAGGGTTAACTGGTTCTGGTGCCGTGTGGTTCGGCAGTCGGTGGAGAAGAACGGGAGGTGTGGAGGGGTGGAGTGATGGCCTGGCCAGCGGCAGGGTAGTGCTTCATAGTGAAGCGTGCTAAGCAGAGCTGCTAGCAGCAGGAGGCGGGAGTAGGTGGTCCCGGCGGCGCTGGAGGAAGAAGACGAGAGATTGAAGATGGATGCCGGTCATTGGATGTAAATCCAATGGCTAACGATGTCAGAATCATTTGTTGACTAAGTTGACAACGACTTGCGTTGGCTTCGACATATTGGCCCACATTTCAGCCTTCAAAAATGTGGCACGTATTCAACCCATTTTTTTAGAATTTACAGTGAATTTGATCTCAATTTTTTAGAATTACAGTCCATTTGTTGGGCTGGGTGAACAAATAATGTAGCGTCCATGCGGCCCATTTATTTTTTTCCTAAAAATTAAAGGCCATTTCCACTTTCTTGAAATACACGATTTTGCTGGGCTTATTCTAATTATAATGTTGGGTTGGGCGCAGCAATGTTATCAAAAAATAAAGGGTCATTTGCATTTCCGTCCCTAACTTGAACCACCTAATCAGATATACCCCTAATTCGAAAGCCTGCTCAAATTTGCCCCTCCATTGTAAGGTGCCCTTACAGAAATGCCCTTGTGTGTCGTTACCTTCTGGTCAAACATCTTTGACCGTCCTAAAAAAATAGCAAAAAATCTAGAAAATCTAAAATTTTGTGAGATCGAACATACTCATGTGCGGAAGGTGCGTGCAAAATTTCGTGCTATTTGGACATTTCAGGAGCTCATGGCGAGGAAAAACAGTTAATCTGCACGCTTGTGAACATTAAATTTGAAATAAAATAGCAAGAAATTTCAAAAAATATATGATTTTTTTTGGCAGGAAAGAGGCGTGGGTGCACAAGGTGCTTGCAAGTTTTGTGATCTAATGACATGCGAGGAGCTCTAGGAAGAAAAAACAAAATAGTCATTTTTCAAAAGTTTTTTCCCGAGCCAAATTTTGTTTTTTTTCTCCACAAGCCCCTCGAATGTCCAAACACAACAAAAATTTGCACGTAGCTTGCAGGCCCGAGCCTCCTTGATGCCAAAAAAATTCATATTTTTTGAATTTTCTTGCTATTTTTTTGAATTTACTGTTCACAGGCTTACATATTTACTATTTTTCCTTTGATACGAGCTCCAGGACTGTCCAAACAGCATGAAACTTTGCACGCACCTTGCGAACCTGAGTATCTTTGATCCCACAAATTTTCAGATTTTTTAGATTTTTTTTGCTATTTTTTTCAGGACGGTCAAAGCCCTTTGACCGACTTTGACCCGCTTTGACCGGACGGTAACGGCACAAAAGGGCATTTCTGTAAGTGCACCTAACGGCGGAGGGCCAAATTTGAGCAGGCTTTGAAATTAGGGGTAAATCTGAGAGTGGGTGCAAATTAGGGGCATAGATGTAAATGTCCCAAAAATAAACAGGGTTTGAGCATTTTGTTATAAATATATTTAAATAATAAGTGATTTATTATTACATTGGTCCTTAAATCTTACCAAGCTTTTGTACACAATCACCACGATTTTCGTTCCCAAAAAAATCCAGGATTTTATTGTTAAGAAAATATATTTTGAAGTTAATAAGATGTGGGATATTTTTTCTTACATATGTAAGTATCTGTTAAGATATGAGGACAATAACAATAATATATAATAACATATAAAATAATTTAAATATATATAATATAGTTAGAAGGGAAACATAAGTTGGACTAGGCGTACCTATTCTTATATAGAAAAATAGAACATACCTCTGCGTTTTCTTCAAAAAAAATACATAAATTGGGTTGTCGATGTTTCAGGAAAAATAAAACCTCGGATGGGAGGTCCATAGGCCGGTCGATACATGATAGCCTCAAGAAAATACAAACCAGCATGTCATGGGCTGCGCATGTTAAAAAAGAAAGCCTAGACGGGGCAGCCCAACCCAGCTGATACATGCTGCCCGAGTGATAATAAACGATACCTGCCAGCTCCCCGTCTTCGTTGTGAATTTATCCCCTTTAGTAACTACGTTGAAGCACCTAAAAAAATGTAACTATGTTGACAAAACCGTGGGCTCCAATGTCTGTATAGCATTAGGAGGAAGTATTTTTTTCAATGAGTCACTTGCTTACATACGGCCATAAACCTGGTGGTTCCCGACTGCCCGCCTCTCCGCGTACAGTCCTCTCCAGATTCTTCTCGTTTGTTCAGCATGTTCACAACGGCAGACAGTGGCGCCACGGCGAGCGCACAAAGGCACAGGAGGAGATCGGACCACCTGAGGCAGTGCCTTATTTGTAACGGAAGTACTGAACTAGCCCAGTGGCCAAGTGACACTACCAACAGCTGTTCCGCCCGGGTTCGATTCCACCTGATGCAGGGAAAATATCTCCAATTTTTTTACCTCTACCATTATTGACATGTGGGTCCCCATTGTCATCTACGCACACCACGTCCAACACTTACCAAAACTTCATCCCTCATTTTCTTTGTTTTTTGTACACTCGACATTGTGTGGGCATTTTGAAAATAGCATATCTTTTTGACTGAGCATCATATGAAAATGTGCTATGCATGAATGTTGATCAGCATGATGTTAACTGGCTGGTAGTTCCATTTTCGACCATCAATAAAACTTCTAACATGATGTTATCCCTTTTTGAAAAGGCCATGTTAATATAAATGATCTGCCTCTGAAAGTTGCAGCTCTTATCTGGCCCGAACTTCCAGCTTATCTCGGTCAAACTTGCAGTTTCTTCTCTGAGAATCACATTGTCTGCACTTTTATACTCCTATGAAACTACATTTTAAGAGCTAAAAATAGATCTCTACAATTCATAAAATACTTCATATGCTCAATACTGCAAATCTGAAATTCAAAAGACATTCATATCTGAAAGTACTCTCAAAATACACACCATAAAACACAACTGACAACCTGCAAATACTGACAACCCTAAGCTCCTCCTGACAATTCACAACCTGCCCAACTATTGGGCTGAGGAGCAGTACCCACCTATTCCTCGGTGGCAGACAACCGCCCCATGAGACGAGGTGAACAGCGAGGGAGAGGATGGCGAGGAAGCATCGTCGGGCCAACTACTTTTATCCTCTTGCAGTTGGGTTCAGTCGACGAAGACTCCACCGGCTCGCTCTGGCACGACACCCTCACAAACGGCACCCTGTAGATGCTCAATCCTTCAATCTCTGGTGGATGCTCCATTTGGGATCGATACTCCCGCCAGCGCTCCCTCACGATCAGATTCGGTGAATCTATTTTCTCCATGGCCCAGAGGAGCAGCTCTATGTAGTCCCGCGCGACTCCCTTCGGGAGAATCACCGCCTTTTCACTCTGTTGCAGATATTAGGCCATGGATGTCGCTGTAGCCGCTAGTTGGTCCTTGTTGTCAAACCAAGACTGTATCTCCAACATCCTAGCTAGCTTCACAGGGTCGCCGTCTGCGATCCTCACATATCGGTTGTACTCCTCCATCGATCTACTTCTCCACAGCACCTTCACTCGCCGGCGGTGGTTTCTGAATGGAAGAGGAGAGGAGCGGCGCTGGTTTTGGATTAGAACGGGAGAGGAGCGATGCTGGTTTTGGATTGGAATAGGAGAGGAGGGGTGGTGGTTTTGAAATGGAAGAGGAGAGGAGCGACGCTGGGTTTAGATTGGAACAGGAGAGGAGTGGCGGTGGTTTAAGAGGAGAGGAGCGGCTCTGGTCTTGGAAGTATTTTTTTGTTTTGCGTATTTTGGGTCAAAGTTTGACCACGTACTGTATTTGACAAGCAAAATGTGAATGCATGTCACCAAAAATTGTATCGCTTGGTTCGTATCTGAATGTACTTTCAAATTATATTATTTTTGCAACGTATAACAAATAATTTATTTGTGAAAATCATGGTCAATTATGACCCAGAATAAAAGGGAGACTAGTTAATGTGGGGTCACTTTCTTAATTGAAGGGTAAATTGATTTTGATTTTGATCCAGTCACAGCGCGCCGACCCTCTTGTCCAATCCTAAATCGCTATCGCACGCTCCTGTCCCTCTTCTCCATTGCAAAACCACCTCCCCTCCTCTCCACCATCTCCATTCCACAACCACCGTCTCGCCTCTCCCTCTTCTCCATTGCAAAACCACCTCCTCTCCTCTCCATCATCTCCATTCCAGAACCACCGACTCGCCTCTCCCTCTTCTCCATTGCAAAACCTTCCCCTCTCGTCTCCATCATATCCATTCCAAAACCACTGTCGGTGTCAAAACCGGCGGATCTCGGGTAGGGGGTCCCGAACTGTGCGTCTAGGCGGATGGTAACAGGAGACAAGGGACACAATGTTTTTACCCAGGTTCGGCCCTCTCGATGGAGGTAAAACCCTACCCTGCTTGATTAATATTGATGATATGGGTAGTACAAGAGTAGATCTACCACGAGATCGAGAGGCTAAACCCTAGAAGCTAGCCTATGGTATGATTGTTGTTCGCCCCACGGACTAAAACCCTCCGGTTTATATAGACACCGGATAGGGTTAGGGTTACACAGAGTCGGTTACAATGGTAGGAAATCTACATATCCGTATCGCCAAGCTTGCCTTCCACGCCAAGG
Organism: Aegilops longissima; assembly: GCA_021605205.1. NCBI lineage: Eukaryota > Viridiplantae > Streptophyta > Magnoliopsida > Poales > Poaceae > Aegilops > Aegilops longissima. The sequence continues at coordinate 263,925,539 of CM038682.1, read as the reverse complement.
AAAGTCCCATCCGGACACGGGACGAAGTCTTCAATCTTGTATCTTCATAGTCCAGAGTCCGCCAAAGATGATAGTTCGCTATCCGGACACCCCTAGTCCAGACTCCTCAAGAGCCCCTGAACCACGCTTCAATGACGACGAGTCCGTGCGATATTGTCTTCGCATTGCAAGGCGGGTTCCTCCTCCGAATACTTCATAGAAGATTTTGAACACAAGGACAGTGTCTGGCTCTGCAAAATAATTTCGACATAACACCGTAGAGAGAATAATATTTACACAAAATCAATCTGCTTACGTATTCCGCAGCGTGCCATCACGCCACGGCCAAGTCTTCGTTCGAATTGTTTTTACTGTACCACCTCAGCGCGTTTAGCGAGGCGGTTTCCTTGGCACGTCTTGTCAAAGCAGAGATCGTGTCCCCCTTATTCCGGGATCCTCATCAATACGGATGTGGGTAACACAACCGCGCCATTGATTACGGCGCTTGGAAGATAAGCGAGATTTACCAGGCTGGTGGGGGCGCTTAGTTGCGTCCGTCCATATAAGGGGATAAGGATCCACCTTTTCACCTACGCCTTCTTCCTCCTTTGCTCATCCATTCCTGCGCACTCGAGCTCCAGCGCCCAAGTCCGCACATCCCTCCTCAACCTTCTCCAGCCATGTCCGGAGCAGGAGGCAACTGGATGGCCTCCAACATCACGGAGGGGCACATCGAAAGGCTGCGGGATGCCGGATACTTGTCCGGCGACATCGCGTGTCGGCTCCCCAACAAGGGGCAGCTCATCCCCACCCCCAGGCCCCATGAGAGGGTGGTGTTCCTCACCCACTTCCTCCGCGGACTAGGTTTCCACTTCACCCATTTGTCCGGGGGCTCATGTTCTACTACGGCCTGGATTTCCACAATCTGGCCCCAAACTTCATCCTCAATATCTCGACGTTTATCGTCGTGTGTGAGGCTAGTGGGCGGCCGACAGGCGGAGTGCGGAGGCGCTATGGCGGGCAGGATGCCCAACGTTACATGGCTTGAGGGATCCTTCGTGGAGACTATAAAGGGGTGGCAATCGGGGTGGTTCTACATCACCGAGCCGCGCGACTCCAACTCGGCGGCGGCCCCCGAATTTAGATCTGGCTCCCCCACACGGCTCACATCATGGAAAGAGACGGGCCTGACGTGGGGTGATTCAGAAGAGCTGACCGGACTCCAAACCTGTGTCCGAAACCTGGTGGACAAGAAGCTCAAGCTTGTCAACATAGTCCAGGTTATGCTCATCTGCAGGATTCTCCCATGCCAGCAACGGGCCTTCAATTTGTGGGAGTTTGATCCGGCACAACACCGGACCTTGAGCCGGCTCTTCGACACTACATACGAAGATGCCTGGAAGGTGCTGTTCAAGGGCGCCGAAGCTCCCGCATCCACTACCGGAGATCGCGGATTCAGCTCGCAGCGTCAAGCCAGCGAGGTAAGTTATTTTGCCCTTCATGGGACTCTTTTTTCATAGTTTGACTCTATGCGGGATCTAAAACTCCCTAACCTTTGACAAGACTGGCTGAAGACGTCCGGACAGATTAACTGTCCGGCTCCTTTGCCAGAAGACCCAGTGGACGCCCGCTTGACGGGGCTGCTGGTTCCGGCACCTCACGTGTTGACAGAGAAGAAGGCCAAGAAGGAGGCCACGGGAACTCGAAGGAGCTCCCGGCGCCAGGTGCTGTCAGATTCTGAAGCAGAATCCTCTCCTGAGAACGAGGAGGAGGAAAAAGAAGCCTCTCCCCCAATGGGGGAAGAGAGGAAAAGGAAGGCCGCCCCGACTGGGGAGGCCGGAGGGTCCAAGAAAGGAAGGACCCTTCCTCCGGACTTCTCCACCAACATCGACAACGACGAGGAGGAGTGGCCATCAAGGGCCAAGCCCCTGGCGAGATCGTAAGTGTCCGGACTCCAGAATAACTCATGATTTTTACTTGTCGCATAGTGTCTTCTAACGCCGAATATAACCATGTAGCACACCCAAGGACGAGCTCGCCGCTTCGTCGAGCGGCTCCCTGGATTCGTCGGATATGAATAGTACTTCACTTCCGGCTGCCTCCTCCCCTCGTGATGCAGACGACGCCGTGGTGGAGCCCCAAAAGGGGCCCAACCAGGAGGAGGTGGTCCAGGAGGCAACGCATGGCGACCTCCCGGACTCCGGGCGCAAAGGGGGAAAAACCCCAGAGGGCTCTAAGTCCGGCCCTGTGCCGGACTCCGTACCGGAACCTTCAGTGGTTCCGAAGTCCGGCAAGCGGCCCTTCGTAAGAAGGGCAAGACTGCGACACCGGTGACCTCCGTCCAACCGGAGGCACCAGATAGCTTGCTGGAGGCGCTTAACGGCGCTTCCATCGATGAGGAGCACCGCACTATCATGAGTGCAGTGGTACAGAAAGTTCAGTCCGCCAAGAGCGGGCTGACTAAAGCCTGTACCAGCCTTCTAACAGGCTTTGAGGTAAGTTTAGAATATGTAAAAATATTACCGCTTAGACAGTAGCCCCTGATGCTTAGTTCGGTGTTCGGAAAGAAAAGCCGGACTGAGGATCTAAAAAGATATACGCAGGAGTCTAACATAAATATGTCAATATGGGAATGCAGGCTGCCCTGCTGACCTCTGCCGCACTGACTGCGGAGGTCAATGCATTGAAGCAGAGCCTCGAGCGGTCCGAGAATGAGCTCGGACTTGCCAAGAAGCAGCTCGAGGACAAGGAAGGTAAGTAATACCTTATAGAAAGGATTTGGTTGCGAAAAATGACAGGAATAACGTGAGTATTGCAGGGGCCACGAACGAGGTGGCGACCCTGAAGGAAGCGGTGACCGCAGCCGAAAACAAAGCGGTCGCGGAGCGCACCGAGCGAGAGAAGCAGGAGGCGCGGGTGGCGGAGGTGCGGCAACAGCTCCAGGCTCTCGTGGAAAAACACGAGAGTTTGGAGCATGACTCAAAGACTCGAGAGTCCGAGCTCGCCTCGGCTCTTGAGAGTGCCAGAGCCGCTAAGGCCGAAGCCCAGAAAGCCCTCCAGGAAATTGAGGCGATGAAGAAGATAGCGGCGGGTAAGGCATTCTTTATGCAAAGCAAGCATGTGAAGGTGAATTATCTGTTACTTACCCGAATCCGGAGCTCTCTAGGAGCATTCGCAGATCTACCCCGTAGTGTGTCCGATGCTACCACTTTCTACCGAGCCGAGGAGGGAAGCGCGACAAAGAAGGTGTTCTGGTCTCAGTATGCTGAGGCCGGACATCCGATGCCCCTGAGCGACCAGCTGAAGCAGCTGGTCGAGCTCCACAAGGTCGCCAAACAGGCCATGAAGGGCCTCATAGTTCGGCTGTGGCTAACGGAAGCCATGCCTGGGAGTTACTTCGGTTTGGTAAGGCGGCTGGTGGATGTCTGTCCAAGGCTTGAAGTCATCAAGCGCTCCTTCTGCATCGAAGGTGCCCGTAGGGCCCTTGCCCGTGCTAAGGTGCACTGGGGCAAGCTGGACGGTGAGAAGCTTGTGAAGGACGGACCACCACCGGGCAAGGAGCATCGCAAGCCCGAAATGTATTATGAGGGCGTCCTGAAGGGTGCCCGCCTTATAGCAGGTGAATGCTCCAAAGATGTAATTTTTGAATAGACTCGCATTTGTTATCCTGTACGCTGAACACTTGTTCATATGCGCTAAGCAACGCTTGTGAATTTAAGATATTACCTTCTGTGCGGCTGTATATCAAATCTGAGAGATGGCAAGTCGTTGGCTTCAGCCCCCATGCCACGAGTGCTGGGGTGTTCGGGATAAACTTGAGCGCTCTTGTTCCCATTCTTGGGTCCTTCGAGGGAGGCGCTCAACGCAACGAACCAGGCAACCAGACTTATAGTGCTTGAACACTCTCACTTAGCCATAGAATTCTATAGTTTTAAATTTCGGCGAAGCCCCTAGTATTCGGAAGACCGAGTTCGGGGCGCTATCCACGCCTTGGCCGGACAATGTCGGCTCCTCGCTCTAAGTGGCATAAGTCTTTAGGGGCCCGAAAAAACCTCTCGAACATCGACCGGCTCTCGCCTTATCATGACGGTCAGTTTTAGCTTTCTCCACTGAGGTGCTCAACCCGGCTCAACCGGGGCACAATCGCAGTGGTTCTCCCAGCGCTACCTTAGCCGATATAACGGAACGTAAGGTACCAAAACATGGGAGCCGGGCAAACCCAACTATTGACCCAAGACATGATTCGGAGCCGATGCATATAATGCTACAAGTTCGGGGTGCCGCACTTGTGAAAGTGTTCGGAGTTATCACACCATATTTTGGGGTACTTACGCCCCTGGTGTATTGGCCGTACCAAAGTGTACGGGTGCAACATGTCATAGATGAACATATATGGAAAAAGGGAATGCAATAATAAGCAGAAGCTATGTATTGTCATTGAGTTCGGCATTTAACTTGCCTGCCTGCTTGAACGCCTCATACGGTACGCCCCATACTGGAAATCGAGCCAAGTCTCCCCGATACACCTTCTTCTAGTGATGAACATCAGTGTACAGCGGTAGTACAAGGAGGGGCCTTGAGACATTCCAGTCTCTATTTTTGTGCAAATCAACTAAAATTAAGCACCCCAGTTTACAGAAACGCTTAAACATTAACAATGGGACTAGTTGATGAAACATATACTAACAAAGGGAAGCACTTTCTTTATCTACATTGAAATGAAATGATAGAGAGGACACTCGCTCTATTTTAACTGTATTATTACTTCATTTTATCAGTGGCACTAGGGTCGAGCAGGTGGCAAACGAGGTGTACCGTGCGTTGCAAGGATGGAAGCCGGGGGTGCTTAGACTGGGATGCTGAAGTTGGCTCTATATTCCCCCCTGATGTTTCTGTGGTAGCATTTGTGTTCTAATCCAAACTTGGTCGAGCTGGTGCTGCTCCCCCTACCTGCCTAGCTTATGTGGCGAACTTGTCTCCTGCTAGTACTCAGTCCTTTCTCTAGTAGTAGTTGCATAACTGCCCGTTTACACTGAGATGTTGTCGGGCAATGATTCTCTATGGTAGTATTTCTTTAATGAAATCGGAGGAAACCCCCTCTTTCGATATATAAAAAAAATTAGTGGCACTAGCGGTGCCAAAACATCGCCTCAAATTAATAGTGCCACTAGATTAAGGTGCAAAATAATAACATTGCTTTATCATGGCAGTGCCAAAACAATAGCACAAGAGCAGACTCAACATGCAGGATCTTTGGCAAACGGTCAGACCAAAAAGGAACATACCTCGTGATGGGAACCATACCTGCGGTCAACACCATCATAGAAGGGATGACACCAGTCACCAACATGGATAATTCAATTCATAGGACCTTTTGGTGCAGTTCACCTAAAATGAAGAAATGTCCCACGAGCTAGTAGCTTCTTCTTCATTTTTTTAAGAAAAGGGCTCCAGCCCTGGTTCCATTTCCACTAGACAATGAAACCCACAGATCTTCTTCTGCATTAATTGCAATAAAATTGAGCAACATCAAGGTTGGTTGTGAAGCTCCTGGAATGTTCTACTATAATTGGGATATCATTTGTGCAGTTCAACTAAGATCAAGTGTGAAATGTATATCTCTGTTTGCACAAAAAAGGTGGAAAGGAGGGTTACTAACAAGTGATGAAACAGACATCAAATGAAAAGAAGCATGTTCCTTATCTGAATGGCAATCTTACAAGGACAGTAGCAATTTCTAAAGCAGCAACATTGCTAGATATTAGTGTGGGCATTAGGATTAACTATGACAACCGTTAAATACGACATTACTTTAATGGTGCCATTGCTTCATTTTACCAGCAACATTAGATTAACAGCTGCTACAGAGTTGGTATTTGGGCACGGGAGAGTGGGCGGACCAGGACAGTTGCATTTCTAACGAAAAGAAGCAACTTATCTTAATGGGAAATTTAGCAGGACATGAAAAAAAGTGCCATTGATTCATATTACTGGAGGCATTACATTGAAAACAACATGTGTTTAACGTGTCCTTACTTTTAACAGTGCGACTGCTACATTTTACCAGTGGCATTACATAAGAGTGGCTCGGGGCAACAAACATCAGAACAGGATCTCTGGGTTGATCCCATTTTTGTTCGGTATAGCCACCTTATACTGTGTGAGGCTAGCAAATCTAGTGCCAGACTTACTCTATTGACTTGTCCCCCAGTCCCCACTTTCTTTCCTTTTTCAACCAATACATCGGGTTTATATTGAGTTTGTATTGCGTTTCCCTTTATTTCCCTATTAGACCAAGAGACCAGTTGGATAGCCAGTCTCTGCTACTTTTTGCCCCCATTATTTCTTTTTTCGACCAAGTCCTAGATTCAGTAATGATCTTCCCCACCCCACCCCTTTCTTCCTTGTTTGAACCAAGTAGTACTAGATTCGAGTGCATGAACTAGTTTTACCTCTTAACAGTAAAAATTTAGGTGGCTTTCGAATAGCCGATCGATCCTATCTACGAGGGGGACTGAGAAATAGTAAAAGATACAAATGTAGTGACGTCAGGAGCTCGGGAAGTAGAGCAAGGCCGGTTTCGAAGGAAGTTATACCCGAGGGTCACCGGGATGTCGCTAGGTGGGTGATGGGAGGCCGGATCTGCGCATCGAGGAAGAAGGGGTAGGAGGCCCTCCCTAGCCAGCGGTGCTTGGGAAAGAACGACAAGGCACGCTGATCGGGACACGCCGGCAGTGGGTAAGAGCCGTCGCCGAGGACGACCGTGTGAACGTTGCACCTTCTCACATTCCCTGGCGGAGAGGATCCGGCTGGGTCTGTGACCAGCGGGAGCAGAGAGAGAGAGTGTGGCCACCGCTGTCGTGTTGAGATCTACAGAGGACGAGAGAGTGTGAAGAGATAACACTAGCAAGCAAGCGCGGAGGCTCCTGCCTATATAGTGGAGTACTAATTTTCCTTTGTCTACTAGAGCCAACTTGACCTCGTCAATGACTGTCGAGAAGTCTTCATGCATGTGCCCTGGAGACGCAGTTGTCGTCATTTTGATCTGAAGCACCGGATTATAACATATAACACGAAAAAATGCCACATGACAAGAAACCATAACCTCACTGCCCAAAGTATACAACATGAATACCGACGGACAAACTAGAAGAGGATCAAATCTCAAATTAAAGATAAGCTCGTAGGAAAGGGGTCCACCAATAGATGCCCTAATTAACATAGCCGGCTTGACCTAGATGGCAGCCGAGTAGTCTTCGTGCATGTGCCCCCAATGACCAGCGCCTTGGAGGAACTCAGTTGTCATTGTTTAACCCTCGCAGTGATCCGAAGCACATGACACCTAATATTGCGAGATGACAAGAAACCTTTTTTTAGATTTCTCATCAGAACAACAGCCCTGTACAACACAACCTGCACGATATGTAGACGATAGCCAATCCAGTTGTGTATGCTAGAGTCTGGTCACATGCATGGACGAACTGATCTTTCGTGTCATGCAGGGATCGTCCAGGCACCAACGTCTGTACAACACTTCTCGAGTACTATCGCTCGTCTCTCTCTTCTATTAACTCACCCGAATTGCGGGGCCGAGGAGTGTGCCTATAGTCGGTTCTAGATTGTGGTCCCACATGTGTGTGCAAATGCAATATGACGCTCGTTCCATTTGAAGAGCGGCGTGCCAGACCGACTGACCGTCTGGGGTACGACGCGAATGCGACGGGTGTCGGTGTTCTGGGAATGGGGGTCCCCACACTGGCCTGCTAGCGGCCCACGGCATGGCTATGCTAGCAGGCCTGTATGGCCCATATTCATCAACAAGGTATTCAAGACCCTCGCGAGGGGCCAAGCCTCGCGAGGCGGATGACGCAAGACCTCCTAATGAGCGGCCTCACTAGGTTGCCTCGCGAGGAGCAGAGAGATCAAGGCAGGGCAAACCTCGCGAGGTTCTCGTGACGTGAGCCATGACGATCAAGATCAGGCGGGCGCCAGCGCGCACAGTGTCCTTGTTTCCTCTTTGGTGCTAAAGGGGGAAGCGCAGGCGTAGAGTACCGAGGCATCAAGCAAAGGTTTCCATATCAGTGCAACAAGAGCAAGACCAGCAGGACGGCTAGACGGAGGTCACCATGGAGCCCAAGACGGCGTCACCACCAGAGCCTTTTGCAGGCGAAGACCACTTTCGTCAAGATAAGCTGTACTAGTTGTCCCTTTTCGAATTGGCCGTTGTTGGCTCCCTTCCCGCTCAATATTTGGGGAGAGGACAAAGGCCTATATAAGTAGAACTAGCCACCACAGTAGGGCGGAATCGGATCGAGAGCCAACCCTTAGCCACACACCGAGCACAAGAATGCCTCAACCTCAGGAGGTTGTTCTTCCCCTTGTACTATTCATCATCAGCCCAAGAAGCAATCCACCACCACAACACTTGTCGTGGTTTTGTCACGGCAGATGTCCTCATGAAAGGACTTAGTTGTTGATATGTCTCCAATGTATCTATAATTTTTGATTGCTCCATGCTATATTATCTACTGTTTTGGGCTATATTGGGCTTTATTATCCACTTTTATATTATTTTTGGGACTGACCTATTAATCGAAGGCCCAGCCCAGATTTGATGTTTTATGCCTATATTAGTGTTTCGAAGAAAAGGAATATCAAACAGAGTCGAAACGGAACGAAATCAACTGGAGAAGTTATTTTTGGAAGGAAACCTACCGGATGGACTTGGACCCCACGTCAGGAGCAAAGGGAGGTGCTCACGAGGGTGGGGGCGCGCCACCTGCCTCATGGGGCCCCCGTAGCTCCAGCGACGTACTCCTTTCACCCATATATACCTACGTATCCTAAAACTTCCAGAACAGAGATTAGATCGGGAGTTCCGCCGCTGCAAGCCTCTGTAGCCACCAAAAACCAATCGGGACCCTGTTCCGGCATCCTGCCGGAGGGGGGAACCCTCACCGGTGGCCATCTTCATCATCCCGACGCTCTCCATGACGAGGAGGGAGTAGTTCACCCTCGGGGCTGAGGGTATGTACCAGTAGCTATGTGTTTGATCTCTCTCTCTCTCTCTCGTGTTCTTGATTTGGCACGATCTTGACGTATCGCAAGCTTTGCTATTATAGTTGGATCTTATGTTTCTTATACCCCTCTACTCTCTTGTAGTGGATTGAGTTTTCCCTTTGAAGTTATCTTATCGGATTGAGTCTTTAAAGATTTGAGAACACTTGATGTATGTCTTGCGTGGGATACCCGTGGTGACAATGGGGTATTCTATTGATCCACTTGATGTATGTTATGGTGATCAACTTGCAGGTTCCGTCCATGAACCTATGCATAGGGGTTGGCACACGTTTTCGTCGTGATTCTCCGGTAGAAACTTTGGGGCACTCTTTGAGGTTCTATGTGTTGGTTGAATAGATGAATCTGAGATTGTGTGATGCATATCGTATAATCATACCCACGGATACTTGAGGTGACATTGGAGTATCTAGGTGACATTAGGGTTTTGGTTGATTTGTATCTTAAGGTGTTATTCTAGTACAAACTCTAGGGCCGTTTGTGATACTTATAGGAATAGTGTAGCGACCCGACCCGAATGGATCAAGTCTCTGTGCTCAGTGTCATCCCTGGATCAGTAATGCTGACACCACACAGTACTTCGAAGGATTTATAGCAGAGTAGCAATCACACACTCATTACAGCGTTGTCCAAAAGAGGACTTATTACAATAAATATGGCTTAAGGCCATCTAATAACAATAACAGCGGAAGGCTTGGAAGATAAGTGAGTCCATCAACTCCATCGGCATCACTGAGTATAGAACCACGACCTAACACCTTACTCGTCGTCTGAAAAGTCTGCAACATGAAAGTTGCAGCCCAAAACGGGTCAGCACATGGAATATCTTGGCAATGTAACACATAGAGAAAAATGAAGCAATAAGCCTATACCACATGCATATATGGCTGGTGGAAAAGCTCTCTGATTACAGTTTTGCATAAAGCTAATTTTTCCTACTGCAAAGGAATAATTTTATTTAACTATCATGGTGGTTGTTAAACATTGAGAATGGTTGACAGCATCCTCAATCCCAATTAAAAGTACTCATTAAAACCCAATAATATTAATTAGAAGTAACATGATGAGATTCACATGATATTCAAGTACTAGATACTCAAGACGTCCATAACCGGGGACACGGCTAATCATGATTAGTTTATACACTCTGCAGAGGTTTGCGCACTATTCCCCACAAGACTCGATCGCCTCCGTTTGGTTCTCGTGACTACATGGTGTTTGAGAGACGGATGACCGAGACACGATCTTTCGAAGCACTAGCACCTTACATGTGGGTAGACCGTACCAACCTACATCCCCTACATCAGCTAGCCTACCCGTAGAGTTCGCACAACTTACTCAGCTATGCGAGCCCATATTGGCTTGTGGCTGCACACGGAAGTTTCTAGTTTGAAAAATCTTATGATCCCTTAGAGCACAGGTGGCGGTCCAAGAAATACAGAGCAAGTCTGATAGAAACCAGGTGCCTCAATCCACCCAGGATGTGTGTTTAAGTTGCCACCTTAGATAAACCATTAATTAACAATCTCACATCTGTCATGGATATTCACTCACCCAATCCCCGTCTACTGGCATAGCATGGCATAATGAGCAAACGTAGAAGTAACTCCCGAGGTTTCATAAGTAAAACAGGTAGTAGGTACTACCTCAATCTACTTCCCATCCCACAATTTAATTAGATCCTAAACATGCAAGTGTTTGAGGAATAGAGCTAATGCATAAAACTGGGTAGTAGAAAAGGTATGATCAAGTGTTACTTGCCTTGCTGACGATCCGCGAAACCTAGAGACTCGAAGTAACAAGCGGCGCACTCCGGGTGATCTAACGCAGACAAACAACAAGCATACAATAAGTACTCATCTAATGCACAGGGAAAATCTCGAATAAAGGATCTAACCAAAAAGTTCAACTTAAGAACCCTGGTTGCGAAAGGAATCGAATTAAATAAAGCAACGAAAGTCGAATGTCAAAAGAAAACGACTCGGTTTTAGCAATTTGAAACTAGGTCAAATTTTACAGTAGCAAAACTTTGTTTAGGTGGATTAGTCGGAACGGCGGTTTCGAAATGAAACTCCAGGCGCTTGAATCACCTGATTCCGATAAACGAGCGAGAAAATAAACTGATTCGAAGATTGGATCAGAAATCGAAATCGGAAAATAACGGATTAAATCCGATTAAAAGAAAGACGACGAACGGTTAAACGAACGGACGTTCATTAACAGAAACTAACCGGCGAACGCGTTCATTAGAACGAACGGATCGGTGAACGTTCATTAATTAACAAAACCGACTAAAAAAATAAACCAATCTAGGGTTTTTTTAAAAAAAACCGAACAACGAAAGAAAAACCGGAACGGTTTTTAGAACAAAACCGAACCGGGGAGGGTGGCGCGGCGACTACCTCCGGCGAGGTCGCCGGGCGGGCGGTCGGGGCTCAAGCGAGGTCGGCGAGGCTCGGTGGGGTCGGCGGCGGCGGCGGCACACGGCGTCGGGCGACAATGGCGGCTCGGGCGGCGTCGGCGGCGTCAAGCGAAGTCGGCAGCGGCGGGTCGGCGGCAGCGTGGATTGGGAGGAGAGGGGGCGGCGGCTTTAAAGGAGGGGAGGGGTGCTGCCTTGGGGAGGGGCCACGGCGGCGGGCGGCGGCGTCCCCCGAGCCGGACTCGGCGGCGGCGGCGGCCAGACTCCCAGGCGGGAGGCGGCGGCGGGGTGGGCGTCGGCTGGGCCTTGGCCCGATCGGTAGCCAAGAGTCCTCTTTTTTAAAAATTTCAATGAAAAGCGAATGAAATAAAATCTAAACGAACTCCAAATTAAACAAAATTAATTTTCCCCGACTCCTAAAAATGAGTCGAACAAAATGAACTTTAATACGGGGCCAAAAATGCATATTTTTAAAATACTCATTTTTTTCTGAAGCAAATAAACTTCGAAAAACCAAAAATTGATTTATTTATTAAATCTTCATTTTTCCTAAATGTTGGGAAAGTTATATTATTCCCTCTCTTATATTTTTTTTATTGGAGAAATATATGAAGATAAGTAAATCCAAATGATCCCATTTTCAAAATTTGAGAAAACCCAAATATGAAAATAATGAAATCTCCAACTCTCTCCGAGGGTCCTTGAGTTGCGTGAAATTTTCTAGGATCGGAAAATGCAAGAAAATATGATATGCATGATGACTTAAAGTATAACATTCCAAATTGAAAATTTGGGATGTTACAAACCTACCCCTTAAGATGAATCTACGCCTCGAGATTCGGGTTAACTAGAAAATAGGTGGCGTGGTCCTTGAGCAAATCTTCCTCTCTTTCCCGGTGGCTTCATCTTGATGTGGTGGCTCCAATGAACCTTGCAAAACTTGATAACCTTGCTACGAGTAACTCTGCTGGCATAATCGAGAATCTTGACTGGTTTTTCCTCATATGTTAAATCATCCTTTAACTGAATTGCTTCCAGTGGCTTGTGTCTCTTAGCGGTATCTCGCTATCTCGGAGTGACATTTCTTCAGCCGAGAAACATGGAATACATCATGAACTCCTGATAGTCCCTCCGCAATTCCAGCTTATAAGCAACTTCTCCCATGCGTTGCAAAATCTTATACGGTCCAACGAAGCGTGGTGCTAATTTTCCTTTAACTCCAAAACGCTTAACTCCTCGAAGCGGGGATACTCTAAGATATACTCTGTCTCCAACTTCATATTCAATCGCCTTGCGCTTTGAATCCGCATAGCTCTTCTGTCTGGACTGGGCTACCTTGAGCCTATCTCGAATCTATTTAACCTTCTGCTCAGACTCCTTAATCAAATCTGGTCAAAACAGCTGACGATCTCCGGTTTCGTCCCATGACAACGGTGTCGTGCATCTCCTTCCATACAAAGCCTCGAAAGGTGCCATCTTCAAGCTGGTTTGGTAACTGTTGTTATAAGAAAATTCTGCATACGGCAAATTATCATCCCAACTAGATCCGTAATCTAGTGCACAAGCTCTCAGCATATCCTCCAAAATCTGATTGACTCTCTCAGTCTGTCCATCGATCTGTGGGTGGAAAGCTGTACTGAATTCCAGTCTGGTTCCTAATGTTTCGTGCAACTGGTTCCAAAACTTTGAGGTAAATTGGGTTCCTCTATCTGATACGATACTCCTCGGAACTCCGTGTAAACACACAATTCTAGTCATGTATATCTTTGCCAACTTAGCACTGCTATAGGTGGTCTTGACTGGAATGAAATGAGCTACCTTCGTCAAGCGGTCGACTATAACCCAAATCGAGTCATATCCTAAACGAGTCTTTGGCAAACCTGTGATGAAATCCATGCCTAGTTTATCCCACTTCCATTCGGGTATCGGAAATGGTTGTAACAATCCTGCTGGCTTCTGATGTTCTGCCTTTACTCTCTGACATACATCGCAAACTGCTACATATTCCGCAATATCCTTCTTCATTCCGGTCCACCAGAAAGTATTCTTCAAATCCAAATACATCTTGGTATTTCCTGGGTGAATCGAATAGGGTGAATCATGGGCTTCTTGCAAAATCAACTTCCTGATCTCCGGGTTATTTGGCACATAAACACGGTCCTCAAACCATAGGGTATCGTGCTCATCCTCACGAAATCCTTTAGCTTTTCCTTTGCTCATTTTCTCCTTTATAGAGACAACTTCCTTATCTGCCTTTTGGGCTTCTCTGATTTTGTCCATCAGTGTAGACTGAATCTCCAATGCTGCTACATAGCCTCTCGGAACTATTTCCAAACATAGCTCTCGAAGGTCCTCGGCTAACTCATTTGGTATTCCTCCCATCATTAGGGTATTGACGTGGCTCTTACGGCTCAATGCGTCTGCTACAATGTTAGCCTTTCCGGGGTGATAATGCAATCTCATATCATAATCCTTGATAAGCTCTAACCATCTCCTCTGTCTGAGATTTAATTCTTTCTGTGTGAAGATGTACTTCAAACTCTTGTGATCCGTGTACACTTCACAATGATTTCCTATGAGAAAATGTCTCCATGTTTTCAATGCATGCACAACGGCTGCTAATTCCAAATCATGTGTGGCATAATTTAACTCGTGAGGCTTAAGTTGTCGTGAAGCATACGAAACAACTCTTCCTTCCTGCATAAGCACTGCTCCAAGTCCTCGGCGTGAAGCGTGTAATACACCTCATAATCCTTGGTCTGATCCAGCAATATTAATACTGGTGAGGTAACCAATCTTTTCTTCAACTCCTGAAAACTTGCCTCGCAGTCCTCAGTCCATATGAATTTGGTATCCTTCTTCAACAATTCTGTCATAGGCTTTGCAATCCTTGAGAAATTCTCAATGAATCTTCGGTAGTATCCTGCGAGTCCAAGGAAACTCCGAATCTCTCCTACTCTCGTTGGTGCTTCCCATTTGGTTACGGTCTCAACCTTTGTGGGGTCAACTGCTATTCCTTCTCCGGATATAACATGTCCAAGAAATCCAACTTCCTTTAGCCAAAACTCACATTTGCTGAACTTGGCATATATCTGGTGTTCCCTTAGTTTCTCCAAAACCAATCGCAAATGTTCCTTATGTTCCTTTTCATTCTTCGAGAAAATCAAAATATCATCAATGAACACCACGACGAACTTATCCAAAAACTCCATAAACACCTTGTTCATCGGGTTTATGAAATAGGCTAGTGCGTTAGTTAGTCCAAATGACATAACGGTATACTCATACAGTCCATATCTCGTGGTAAACGCTGTCTTAGGTATGTCCTGCTCCTGAATCTTCAACTGATGGTACCCTGATCGTAAGTCGATCATGGAAAACACTTTAGCTCCTTGCAAACGATCAAACAGATCATTTATCATTGGTAGTGGGTACTTGTTCTTGATTGTTACTTCATTCAATCCACGATAATCAACAACCATCCTTAACGATCCATCCTTCTTCTCCACTAACAGTACGGGTGATCCCCAAGGTGAAGAACTTGGGCGTATAAAACCTTTATCCAATAGTTCCTTAATCTGCTTCTTGATTTCCGCCAAATCCTATGCGGGCATCCTGTATGGTCGCTTTGATATTGGACCTGTTCCTGGTAAAAGTTCAATCAAAAACTCAATGTCTCTATCCGGTGGCATTCCTGGCAACTCTTCCGGAAATACATCAGAGAAATCCTTTACCACCGGTACTTCTTCCTGCACAACTCCTGATAAGCAATTTACTTGCGCTCTCCTCGGCTCGTGTCATGATACGTACTTGATCCTTCTTCCTTCTGGTGTGGTGAGCAAAATTGAATTAGTGGTGCAATCTATGTTCCCTCCATACTTCGATAACCAATCCATTCCTAATATCACATCCAATCCTTGGGATTCCAGAACTATTAGGTCTGAGGGAAAAACATAGTGTCCAATCCTTAATGGCAGTCGATCACACCATTTACCAGCCATGTATTCTGCTCCGGGTGAGGTTACTAGCATGGGTGGACTAAGGGCTTGGGTCGGTAATTTGTACTTATCCACAAATCCCCTTCATATGTATGAATGCGATGCACCAGTATCGAAAAGAACAACTGCAGTAAATGACTTAACCAAAAACTTACCGATTACTGCATCGGGCTGATCTTAAACCTCCTCCACATCAATGTGGTTCACCTGTCCCCTGTTGAAAGGGTTTGGCTTCTTTCCAGAGCTTCCATTGCCATTTCCATTCTGGCCTTCTGGACAGTCATTTGCATAATGTCCAGTCTTGCGGCACTTAAAGCAAGTGATGTGACTCAGATTTACCTTGGATGGTGTTGACGGGTTGGTGCGGTTTTGTCCATTGCTTCCTCCATTCCCGTTCCCATTCTTAGTGCCATTATGGTTGTGCGAATTACCTCCTCCATGGGTATGCTGAAACTGAATTCCTTGTTTAGGGGTATAACGAGGCTTCTGCTGAGCTCCAGAGTTATACTTTCCCTGTCCATACTTCCTCTTGCGGTTCTCAATTTGCTGCTGCTTTCCTTCAATCATGAGGGCTCGGTCTACCAACTCCTGGTAGTTATTGAAACTTGCTACCATCAACTGCATGCTGAACTCATCATTCAGTCCTTCCAGAAACTTCTCCCCTTAGTCAGATCATAGCAACGTCATCCGGGGCATAACGTGCTAACTTACTAAAATCGTCGACATCTTGCCAACAGTCCTTCCTCCTTGGCGTAAGTTGCGAAACTCACGCTTCTTCATGGCCATAGCTCCTGCTGAAACATGGGCAAGTCGGAAAGCTTGCTGGCCCGATCCCATGTGGCGGTGTCTCTGAGGTAAGTGGCTGTAAAATTTTCCCACCATGCTGTTGGGGGTCCTTCAAGCTGGTGTGCAGCAAACTTCACTTTTCTCCATCTGTGCATCCTGCGTGGGTCAACTCCTTCCTATCTTGCGGAGCCAATCATACTGCTACAATCGGCTCGGCGCTCTTTGGAATACACCGCGGATTCAGTCTAAGGAAGCGAGTCAAGTGATCCGCAGTGGTGGTGGTGGTGGGTTGTTGTTGTTGTTGTTGCCTTGGTTACTGTACCAATGTTTGAATCAAAGTGTTACTGCTGCTGAATCAACTGGGTGATCTCTGGCGGAAAAACAAACCGAATTCGCGTCTTGGAGGCATCGATGGGTTTAGAAAAGGCGAGTAATTAAGAATAGAATGAGGTCTAAGGAGAAACACTACCCAAATGCACATGAGCAAATGCACACAAAATCACTTCATTCAATTCAAACAAAGGGCTTACAACGATCTAACTATCGCAAAAGTGCGTGTACTATAATGTTTACATGGAGGTAACACTACTAATGTGTGGGGGACTTCTACTAATTTGAACCGGTGGAAGACTCCATGATGTCTGCTCCAGCTTCGTTTTCAAAGTCGGGTTCACTTGGATCCGAATCGGTCTCGTCGATGATGATGTAGTTGCTTGGACAGCCGACGTGCTTGTCTTCATTCTTGAGCGCCAACTTCTTCTTGAGTTCTTCAATTTCGTACTTGAGATCGTTATTGTGTCTTGCTAGAGCTACGATCTCGTCCATGTAGTCCTTGCGTGTAGTCTTTAGTTCTTCTTCAAGTTCGATGATCCTTCCCTTTGCATTCTTCAACTCTAACATATCATTGCACATCTGGTTCTCCTGGCGTCGAATGTGCTGGTTTAACTCCTGGATGAAAGCTGCAATGGATCTATCCTTCTTGGTGCTGACTATCTCCCATTGTTCATCTCGGCGTCCACAAATCTGGTAGATAGTGTCCATGAGGTCTTCTTGATAAACTTCTCCAATGCGTCCCATGGTGATATGAGCTGCCATGCTCTTTCCCAGACTCCAGGTTGGTGCACTGAAAACACTATCTATAGGCTTGGTGATTGGGGCGAATGTCCTTCTGGAGCGTGAGCTTGAATCTTCCAGCGCTCCTCTTGAGCAGAGTGGCGTTGAAAGTCCGGTGAAACTTGGTAGTCAATGTTCGGTACTTGGTGACTTCCTTCAGTGAAATCCAAAAGGTGTGCCTTCATCTGGTTGGGCGTACTTGATCTTGGCGTCCTTCATCCTAAAGAGTAGAAAATATGAGGAGTTAGAAAATGGGAAGAGAGTAGTGATCTATGGCTTTAACTTAGTGGTCGTGTCCTACAGTCAGCGTGTGCTCTGATACCATCTCTGTAGCGACCCGACCGAATGGATCAAGTCTCGTGCTCGGTGTCATCCACGGATCGAATCTTGACACCACACAGATTTCAAGGATTTATAGCGAGTAGCAATCACACACTCATTACAGCGTTGTCCAAAGAGGACTTATTACAATAAATATGGCTTAAGGCCATCTAATAACAATAACAGCGGAAGGCTTGGAAGATAAGTGAGTCCATCAACTCCATCGGCATCACCGAGTATAGAACCACGACCTAACACCTTACTGTCGTTCTCGAAAGTCTGCAACATGAAAGTTGCAGCCAAACGGGTCAGCGCATGGAATATCTTGGCAATGTAACACATAGAGAAAATGAAGCAATAAGCCTATACTACATGCATATATGGCTGGTGGAAAAGCTCTACGGTTACAGTTTTTGCATAAAGCTAATTTTTCCCTACTGCAAAGGAATAATTTTATTTAACTATCATGGTGGTTGTTAAACATTGAGAATGGTTGACAACATCCTCAATCCCAATTAAAAGTACTCATTAAAACCCAATAATATTAATTAGAAGTAACATGATGAGATTCACATGATATTCAAGTACTAGATACTCAAGACGTCCATAATCGGGGACACAGCTAATCATGATTAGTTTATACACTCTGCAAAGGTTTGCGCACTATTCCCCACAAGACTCGATCGCCTCCGTTTGGTTCTCGCACTACATGGTGTTTGATAGACGGATGACCGAGACACAGTCTTTCAGAAGCACTAGCACCTTACATGTGGATAGACCGTACCAACCTACATCCCCTACATCAGCTAGCCTACCCGTAAGAGTTCGCACAACTTACTCAGCTATGCCAGAGCCCATATTGGCTTGTGGCTGCACACGGAAGTTTCTAGTTTGAAAAATCTTATGATCCCTTAAAGCACAGGTGGCGGTCCAAGAAATACAGAGCAAGTCTGATAGAAACTAGGTGCCTCAATCCACCCAGGATGTGTGTTTAAGTTGCCACCTTAGATAAACCATTAATTAACAATCTCACATCTGTCATGGATATTCACTCACCCAATCCCCATCTACTGGCATAGCATGGCATAATGAGCAAACGTAGAAGTAACCCCCAAGGTTTCATAAGTAAAACAGGTAGTAGGTACTTCCTCAATCTACTTCCCATCCCACAATTTAATTAGATCCTAAACATGCAAGTGTTTGAGGAATAGAGCTAATGCATAAAACTGGGTAGTAGAAAAGGTATGATCAAGTGTTACTTGCCTTGCTGACGATCCGCGAAACCTAGAGACTCGAAGTAACAAGCGGCGCACTCCGGGTGATCTAACGCAGACAAACAACAAGCATACAATAAGTACTCTTCTAATGCAAAGGTAAAATCTCAAATAAAGGATCTAACCAGAAAGTTCAACTTAAGAACCCTGGTTGCGAAAGGAATCGAATTAAATAAAGCAACGAAAGTCGAATGTCAAAAGAAAACGACTCGGTTTTAGGAATTTAAAACTAGGTCAAATTTTACAGTAGCAAAACTTTGTTTAAGTGGATTAGTCGGAACGGCGGTTTCGAAACGAAACTCCAGCGCTTGAATCACCTGATTCCGATAAGCGGCGAGAAAATAAACTGATTCAAGATTGGATCGAAATCGAAATCGGAAAATAACGGATTGAATCCGATTAAAAGAAAGACGACGAGCGGTTAAGCGAGCGGACGTTCGTTAACAGAAACTAACCGTGACGCGTTCATTAGAAACGAACGGATCGGTGAGCGTTCACTAATTAACAAAACCGACTAAAAAAATAAACCAATCTAGGGTTTTTTTAAAAAAAACCGAACAACGAAAGAAAAACCGGAACGGTTTTTAGAACAAAACCGAACCGGGGAGGGTGGCGCGGCGACTACCTCCGGCGAGGTCGCCGGTGGGCGGTCGGGCTCTCGCGGGTCGGTCGGCGGCGGCGGCGGGCGGGCAAGACGGCGTCGGGCGACAATGGCGGCTCGGGCGGCGTCGGGCGGCGTCAGACGAGTCGGGCGGCGGGGGTCGGCAGCAGCTGGATTGGGGAGGAGAGGGGGCGGCGGGCGGCTTTTAAGGAGGAGGAGGTGCTGCCTTGGGGAGGGGCCACGCGCGGCGGGGGCTCGTCGTCCCGAGCCGGACCGGCGGCGGCGGCCAGCTGACTCCCAAGGGGGGCGGCAGCGGGGTGGGCCATCGGTGGGCCTTGGCCCGGTCGGCCTACGCGGCCCTCTCCTTTTTTTTTTTTTTAAAATTCAGCGCGAAAACGGATGAAATAAAATCTAAACGAACTCCAAATTAAACAAAATTAATTTTCCCGACTCCTAAAATGAGTCTAACAAAATGAACTTTAATACGGGCCAAAATGCATATTTTAAAATACTCATTTTTTCTAAAGCAAATAAACTTGAAAAACCAAAATTGATTTATTTATTAAATCTTCATTTTTCCTAAATGTTGGGAAAGTCATATTATTCCCTCTCTTATATTTTTTTATTGGAAAAATATATGAAGATAAATAAATCCAAATGATCCTATTTTCAAAATTTGAGAAAACCCAAATATGAAAATAATGAAATCTCCAACTCTCTCCGAGGGTCCTTGAGTTGCGTGAAATTTTCTAGGATCGGAAAATGCAAGAAAATATGATATGCATGATGACTTAAAGTATAACATTCCAAATTGAAAATTTGGGATGTTACAAATAGCCCAACGGATTGATTGGAAAGAATAACTTTGAGGTGGTTTCGTACCCTACCATAATCTCTTCGTTTGTTCTCCGCTATTAGTGACTTTGGAGTAACTCTTTGTTGCATGTTGATGGATAGTTATATGATCCAATTATGTTATTATTGTTGAGATAACTTGCACTAGTGAAAGTATGAACCCTAGGCCTTGTTTCCTATCACTGCAATACCGTTTACACTCACTTTTTCCACTTGTTACCTTGCTGTTTTTATATTTTCAGATTACAAAAACCTATATTTACCATCCATATTGCACTTGTATCACCATCTCTTCATTAACTAGTGCACCTATACAATTTACCATTGTATTGGGTGTGTTGGGGACACAAGAGACTCTTTGTTATTTGGTTGCAGGGTTGCTTGAGAGAGACCATCTTCATCCTACGCCTCCCACGGATTCATAAACCTTAGGTCATCCACTTGAGGGAAATTTGATACTGTCCTACAAACCTCTGCACTTGGAGGCCCAACAACGTCTACAAGGAGAAGGTTGAGTAGTAGACATTAGTCGTGGAGCCATCGCCATGGGTTAGCTTAAAGGGGTTAAAGCGGACAAGGGACGCAAGAGAGTTTTATACTAGTTCGGCCCCTTACGATGAAGGTAAAAGCCTACGTCTAGTTGTGATGGAATTGATGGGGTTTCGATGACCAGGGAGCGAATACGCTTTGCCAGAGTCTTGAGTTGTTGTCTGTTGTCCTGAACCGCCGCCGGGTCGTCCCCTTATATACATGGGTTGACGCCCGTCGGTTTACTGAGTCCCGAGGCTGGCTCATAAACGTGTCCGGCCCGGTATCTGCTCTTTCTACCTTATAGTACAAGTTACATTGTCAATACCGGTTTATGTCTACAGGCCTTAAACTGGCTTTGGGCCCGGGCCTTCTTGAAGCGTCTTCATCTGCCTTCATGGGCTTCAAATATGATAACTACTGATGAAGTTAGCCCGGCCTCTCCTGGCCGGTTTACGCCCAGTAGTAATATCCCCAACATTAGGCCCCAGATTGATTTGAACAGATTCATGTCAATCCTCAGTACTTAATAAAACTTCGACTTCAACATCTTCTCATAATTTTGTAAACCGCTATGACGTCATCTTCCCGGACCATGGTAAATCGTCGTGACATCATCTGTTATTAAAAACTGTGTATAACCCATGTTCATTAATGGGCCTCCGACAATCGAGGCGACAGCTCCGCCTTACTTCCAAATTTTTGGCTCCTCGATTTTCACGCCTGACGCTTATCCCTTGCCTTTATAAATAGGGCCGAGGGGTCATTTTCACTTTTCCCCTTCGTGCCTCTTCGCGTCATCGTCTTCCTCGCGCTGCTCAACCATTGGAGCTCCACCGCCACCGTCGACCATCGCCTCTGCTTCGACTCTGGCCGTTGCATCACCCTGAACGCACCAGAGAACTGCGGTGCTTCTCCGCTCTCTCATCAGCACTGGTATGCTCTCTGTTCTTCCACCATAGATCTGTTCTAGGGTTTCGGTGTTCTTCGGTGTTCGTCGGTGTTCATTGCTTGTGTAATAGGGTTTTGATCCAGACCTTGATATTCATCCTGTTCAATGATAGCCATAGCCCTTCTTTTCCATCTAATGCACCTCGTTAAAATAGAAGATCCCATCTGAACCTTCATCCACTCTTTCGGTACTACTTCTTAGGTCTGAATATATTTTCCTTTTCTGATATGCGGCAGATCCAAAATTGTAATACCAACTTGTGAAACATATTTTCCTTCACTTATACATCTGTAGACTTGTATCATCAATGTCAGACTAGGCGGTTTAACTTTTTGAAAAATGATGACCCGGTATATACCATTAGTCCCCTTGTTGGACTGCCAATGTACTTCACATTTAGTCTTCATTTAGCAAACTCCGGCTTACAAACAATCAATTCCGGTTTAACAACATATTGTCATCCTTATATTGCTGTACAATTGCCCGCGGCAAATCTTAAACCGGCAACAATAATGTTTCAGATTTCCATTACCATGGCCAAGCAAGTGTATGAATGCAATTGGGTACCCTCTCGAGTGACTGAAGAACAATTAGACAACCTTGTCAAAACGGGCGCTTTAACCAAGAAAGATGTCATTCACTGGAGGGTCCCTGGCCTGGAATGTCCTCCTGCACCCAAGGATGGAGAGGTTGTTGTATTTGCTGATCACTTAGGCCGGGGTTTCAACCCTCCTGGTTCAAAATATTTCTGGGATGTACTGGCCAGCTTTCAACTGCGCCCACAAGACATCGGTCCTTACTCTGTGACCAACATCTGCCACTTCCAAGTTTTTTGTGACGTTTACCTTCAAGAGGAACCTACAGTAGAACTGTTCAGGGATTTATTTCACCTAGACTGTCGGACGGAATTCAAAGATGGACCCAACCCAGAATTGGGTGGAATGGCGGTTCAGAAAAGAAAAGAAGTCACCTTTCCTCATCCTAGTCTCCACAGTCACCCCAAAGAGTGGAACCAGACCTAGTTTTATTGCAAGGACACGTCTCCATCTGACGAAAACCCCCTGCCGGGTTACCGTCCTGAACGTCTGAGCAACACACATCCTCTTCCTCAAAGGCTGACCACCAAAGAAAGGGCCAAATATGTTCCTCAACTATCAAAGCTTAGGGCCTTTATAGCAAACGGTTTGACAAGAGTTGATCTTGCGTGCTGCTGGATAAGCTGGAGCGTTTTGCCCTTAAGCCGGCGCCCCGGTTTGATATGTGAGTATACATGGAATTTGAAGGATGCTCAGTGGCACATTGACATTCAGCTTACAGATGACAAAGTCACTGAAGCTGTAAAAAAGATGTTGAACGAAACGGAGGATGTCTGTGCTCAAACCGGACTACTCCCTTTCTGCACCACCAACAAACCGCCAGCTTCAAGAATCATATAAACAGTTTATCTGAAATTACTTCTGTCCCAATACTCTCTGAAAGCGTGATTATTTTCTTGACAGGGTGATGATCCGTTCTAGAACAAGAAACCCCCACAAGACAAACCGGTGAAGCCAACCCGTCAAAAAACCAAAGTTGTGAAAAAACCTGCCAACCGGAAGAGGACCACTGCATCCTCCGATCGACCAGCCGATGATGATGTGGGTAACCCGGATTTAGAGGTAGAACTTGACTCGCTTGGTTCATTTTTCATACGCCTTATTGATGATGATTATTGTCAGGACGACACTGAAGGCAGCCAAGCCGATGTTGTAGAGGTAATCACTCTTTCCTCTGATTCAGATCCTTTGCCAACACTAAAAATCCGTCGAGCAAACCGGAAAGTTAAATTTTCTTATCCTCTTGCTTACTTGGATCTGAACTTTCTTGTGAAGACACAATAGCACGAGGCTTGCCGCACAACCCGGCATAGCGGCCAGATAGTTACCTCCGCCGGTTTACCGAACAGTCCGGTTCAGAAACACCGTTCAGAGGTCTCTTATTCCCTTGACGCTTCACACCCCAAAGAGGGTTGTTTTCTTCAACCTCTTAATCCATCCGATTCCAATTATCAGGGTACTTCTCACTCATCATCTGGTGAATCGTCTGCCACAAAGCTTGCACTGCTTAAAACAGTGCTTGGGTGAGCCATACTCTTACTTATATCCTTGATACGTTACTTAATATATACTGTATTGATCCTTATTTTCATTTTTCTCAGTGCCAAGCCCAGACCCAGTAAGAAAGCTCGTCTGAACAAACCAACAGAGGAAGACACGGCTGCTGAACCGGAGGAAACTCCCGATTTTGAAGAGGCAAATATTGATGATATGCTGAATGATCCACCGCCTCAAGATCATGACTTCGTTGCTGAGCAGGCAGAAGTTGATACCACCGGCCATGCTGACCAGCCAACATGCCCTATATGGACTGACAAACTGGTCAGTCCGGTAAAAGATACTTACAAACCGGCAACTCCCGTACGAGCTGCTAAGGAGAAGGATGATGATGTTCTGATCACTGGCATTGGCCATACTGATCCAGGAAATCCTGTCGCTTTGTCAAGGCATACCGCCAAAGAGGAATTCTCTGCAATTGGCAAAGGCAAATGGAATGCCGATCTATCCACCTACACCCATCTGAATGCTCAAGACCTTCATTCCGGCTATCTGAACTGTCTATATACCACTCGTGTCTATGAAGCCGGCTTGGTAAATATGATGAAGGAACAATACGAGGTAATTTCAGAAGTGTTGCACCTTTATTTTTTTTAATTGCAGCTTATCAACTCCAGTAGCCCCCAAGTGATGGTTTAAGATATCAATCTAAACCGGGACTCAGTAAAAAAATTATGCTTTGCAACAATGCATCTGAACTTCCCTGAAGTAGCCCCCAAGTGCCGGCTTAACTTGATAAAGATGAACCGGGACTTTGTAAAAGAACCTCCCGTATCAGCATTCTTTTGAACAAATATCCATTAGCCCCCAAGTGCCAAGTTGAATACTTGTATTATGCTTGGGACTTGTAGAAAATGTATGATGAAGAGCAAATATGCATTAGCCCCCAAGTACCAAGGGCATAACTTGTTATGTGCTTGGTACTTCAAGCATGTACTGTCACCTCATCATATAACTATCTCTTTGCAGGCCGAGCTGAACAAGAAAGAGAACCAAACCGCTGATCTCCAGGAGAACCTTAAATCGCAACAAGCTGAAACCTCCAAGGCAAAGGAAGAATTGACCAGCGCTCTAGGCTCTATGGAGAAACTGAAATAAGGCCTCAACAAGGAGCGGACGGATTGGGAAAGTGAAAAATCCGATTTGATCAAAAGGGCTGAGAAAGCAGAAGCCGCTCTTAAACCGGTGGTTGATAAACTGACCAGCGTGAAGCGGCAGGTTCATGCCATGACTGCAGCTGTGTTTGGTAAGCATCCTTGATTCCTGATTTCAACATATCCTTGCATGTGTTTGCCGGTTTACTAATCATCGTAATGATACAGGAAATCTTATTAGCCACTTAGGATGTGATGTTCAGAACAAACTGAAAGCAGCTTATACTCTGATAGAGCAGCTGTATACTGGCTCGCAGCGGATCATATATACTGCTTCTCACAACAATCCCCCTCCCACCTTGATTAAGGATACTTTAAAAAGGTTATCTATGCTTCCTGCCCGGGTTGACGAACTGAAAAAGTCTGCTGCTAGAACGGGCGCTTTAGCTGCACTAACCCGGGCAAAAGCATGGGTACCTGACTTTGATCCAATTGAAGCGGCCCAAGGTTATCCCTGTTTGAAGGAAGACGGAACATAATTTGGCGAAGATGATCTCCGGATCATAAACTAGGAGGTACGCCCATTGGCTTGTCAACTGGTTGAAGAGGCGGACCTGTCATACTATCAAGCAAGCTATGATGACAAGAACAAACGGGTTGCTGCACCAATTCCCGAAGCTCAGAATCTTATCCCGCTAATCCGTATGCACACTTATGCCCCTGATATTGAACCATCCACGCTGATAAGTGATGAAGCTGTATTCCAAGCCCTAACTGGGATCGACTAGGCAACTATTGATTTCCAGCCACTAGGTAGAGAAGAGGAAGCTGAACCGGCGCGAGATGATCTGCAACCGTCAGGCCAAGATGGTGACCAATCATGAACCGGAGGCCGGTTTAGTCTTCTACATGCTGCGACATGTATTTGAGAAAACAATTATCCTTTTGGGCACTGGAACGCCTTGTAATAGGCTAGTTAAAATACTTGGTCTGGTATGCCTTCGTGCATATTTATCTGGAATTGATGCTTGCTTGATTCGACATGCTTAAGATATAATATCCGTATCTATTTGTTCAAGCTGTTCCTGCAGATAAGAAGCTTAAAGCGCCCTGGCGGTTTACCGCCGGGCGGGTCATGATACCCATATATATATGACCAAGGATTACAACCTAGGTTGTGAAATATAACCAAATATGGAAATATATAATACCTGCAATTTTTAGGCATGATGTTGGCTGACCAACCTTGTAGTGAGGGTCATAATCCAACTCTTGGAGGAAAAATAACTCCTGTTTATATAAGGCCGGTTTATAGTAAAACCGTTCCGGGTTATGATAAACACCGGTTTATTCCATACTGGGATTTCGATTCAAAACCAGACCGGGCTGATAGTCTCCGGATTATGAGTTGATCGTGTACTGTCAATTTGTAATTGGCAGTCTAACCGGGTTGATAACACCGGTTTAAAAAACATCATAAATCTTATCAAAAAGAGAGCAAAACTCAATCAAAGGCAAATAAAACCGTTGTAGTCGAGGCTTTTCACGGGCTGCCAGGCCCCAAATTCGAGGCTTTTCATGGGCTGCCAGGTCACTGAGTTAAACCATTTTTGCAAAGCCTTTTAAGATGGTCCGCAATCCTTAACCAATCATCGTTTTAACTTAACAAGTCCAGGGTCTGTATTTTAGAGTAACTTGTCAAAGTTCGAAGGGTCATACCTGGTTTACCTGGGCAGCGTGACTTACTTAAAGAGGCAGGTTAACCCGGGGTTTTAGGTGTATACACCAGGCTTCCAAGCCATGGCTTGATAGCCCAATTACAAGTGTTGATTCTAAGTTCATTGCGATAGCAAAGAATCCCCAAGTAACGTTTTGAGCAGTGCTCAGTGGGTGCCTCTGTTTGAGTTGATGTTTTCTGACAACACTCTCTTTGGCCCCGGTTTTGGCGTTGAGCCGATCAAGAGGTGTAGCTATGGTTCGGATACGACCAAGCCCCCAAGTGATGATGTGGCATTGCGCCGATCAAGAGGTGTAGCTATGGTTCGGATACGACCAAGCCCCCAAGTGATGTGATATAAAGCTTTGAAAAGCTAAATCAAGGGGTAAACCGGACGCCGATTTAGAAACAGAAGCTCCATGTAACCACACATGATGGAAAACACAACGGATACCCCGCTTTAGCTGAGGTTCCGGTTTATTGTATTTATCACAATATATACATTGTCATAATATGTACATAAGTAGAGCCTATCGCTCAAGTATAGTAGGGCCGAAGATGAGCAATATTCCATGGCCGGTTGGTCTCCTCCTCTGATTTACGTGAGTCTTTGCGCTCTCGAACATCGATTAGGTAGTACGACCCGTTGTGCAGATTCTTGCTGACCAAAAAGGGTCCTTCCCAAGGGGGGATAACTTGTGCATATCCGTCTGATCCTGGATGAGTCGAAGCACCAAATCTCCTTCTTGAAAGGTTCTGGTTCTAACCCGGTGGCTGTGATAACGACGCAGATCTTGCTGATAAATCACCGAGCGGGCTGCCGCTATGTCACGTTCCTCATCTAACAGGTCAAGAGCTTCCTGTCGTGCCTTCTCGTTGTCAGCTTCAACATATGCCACTACACGAGGTGAGTCATGACGGATGTCACTGGGAAGAACTGCTTCCGCTTCGTAAACCATGAAGAATGGTGTATATCCAGTCGATCTATTGGGTGTGGTATTGATGCTCCATAACACAGAAGGTAACTCCTCAACCCAACAACCCGGCGTCCGTTGCAAAGGAACCATAAGCCGGGGTTTAATGCCTCTCAAGATCTCTTGATTGGCCCTCTCCGCTTGACCATTGGACTTTGGGTGAGCCACTGATGACACGTCAAGACGGATGTGCTCACGTTGACAGAACTCCTTCATGGCACCCTTTGATAGATTGGTACCATTGTCTGTTATAATGCTGTGTGGAAAACAAAACCGGAAGATCACCTTTTTGATGAATTGAACCGCCATGGCTGCATCACACTTACTGAGTGGCTCTGCCTCCACCCACTTTGTGAACTTGTCGACCGCCACCAAAAGGTGGGTCTTCTTGTCCCTGGACCTCTTGAAAGGCCCAACCATATCCAGCCCCCAAGTCGCAAACGACCAAGTGATTGGAATCATCATCAATTCTTGGGTCGGTACATGAGCGCGCCTTGAAAATTTCTAACAGCCATCACACCGTCTGACCAAGTCCTCGGCATCAGCATGAGCTGTCAACCAATACAAACCATGACGAAACGCCTTGTCCACCAAAGATTTTGAACCGGCGTGGTGACAGTCTCCTTCGTGGATCTCACATAGAATTTCAGAACCTTCTTCGGGAGACACACAACATTGAAACGCCCCTGTCACACTGCAATGATACAACTCTCCATTGATAATGGTCATGGACTTGGACCGCCGGATTATCTTTCTCGCCAAAGTCTCATCCTCTGGTAACTCGCCCCGGTTCATATACACCAGATAAGGAATCGTCCAATCCGGGATAACATGAAGAGCCGCCACCAACTGAGCTTCCGGATCAGGAATAGCCAAATCCTCTTCACCAGGGAGCTTGACGGACGGATTATGCAAACGTCTAAGACGTTAGGCGGAACCGGTTTACGTTGGGAACCCAGGCGGCTTAAAGCGTCTGCCGCTTTGTTCTTCCGCCGGTCCGCATGATCCACCTGATAACCTTTAAAATGACCTGCAACGATATCCACCTCACGACGATATGCTGCCATGAGTGGTTCTTTGGAATCCCAAGTGCCAGACACTTGTTGAGCTAATAGGTCCGAATCACCGAAGCACTTAACTCGGCTGAGGTTCATCTCCTTAGCCATCCGAAGACCATGGAGTAAGGCCTCATATTCAGCTGCATTGTTAGTGCAAGCGAACATTAAACGGAGAACATAACAAAACTTATCACCTCGCGGGGAAGTTAATACGACTCCAGCCCCCGAGCGCTCCAATTGCCCGGACCCATCAAAATGAAATGGTCCAA
Source organism: Aegilops longissima (assembly GCA_021605205.1). NCBI lineage: Eukaryota > Viridiplantae > Streptophyta > Magnoliopsida > Poales > Poaceae > Aegilops > Aegilops longissima. The sequence continues at coordinate 263,896,370 of CM038682.1, read as the reverse complement.
TAAGTGTGATCCGGCTTCTCTTCTAGTGCTTGTAATTCCGTCAAATCATTGATGAAATCCACAAGTGCCTGAGATTTGATCGCCGTTTGGGGTATGTATTTCAACCCGTGAGGCCCCAGCTCGATAGCCCACTTGGCAATCCGGCCAGTTGCTTCCCTGTTCTGGATTATATCTCCCAAAGGAGCAGAGCTGACCACCGTGATGGGATGACCTTGGAAATATTGCTTGAGCTTCTGGCTTGCCATGAAAACCCCATATACCAGCTTCTGCCAGTGTGGGTACCTCTGCTTGGACTCAGTAAGTACCTCGCTGATATAATAAACCGGACGCTGAACCAGATATTCCTTTCCTGCCTCCTTGCGCTCCACCACAATAGCCACACTAACCGCCCGACCGTTAGCTGCCACATATAGCAACAATTGCTCCTTGTCAACCGGAGCAGCAAGAACCAGCGGGTTAGCGAGCTGCCGCTTTAAGTCTTCAAACGCTTCATTTGCGGCGTCACTCCAGACAAAGTCATCCGTTTTCTTCAGCATCTGATACAAAGGAATAGCCATCTCGCCAAGGCGGCTTATAAACCGTCTCAACGCGGCAATCCGGCCTGCCAAGCGTTGAACATCATTGATACACTTTGGTTTTGCCAAGGAGGTGATAGCCTTGATCTTTTTCGGATTAGCTTCAATGCCCTTGTTAGACACCAAAAAGCCCAAGAGCTTGCCTGCCGGTACACCAAAAATGCACTTAGCCGGATTGAGCATCATTTTGTAGACCCGCAGGTTATCAAAGGTTTCCTTTAAGTCATCAATCAATGTCTCCTTCTCCCTTGATTTCACCACAATATCATCCACATCGGCATGAACATTACGGCCGATTTGTTTATGAAGACAATTCTGCACACACCATTGATAAGTCGCCTAGGCACTCTTTAGCCCAAAGGGCATGGACACATAACAGAAGGCTCCAAAGGGAGTTATGAAGGCCTTCTTCTCCTGGTCCTTAACTGTCATTTTGATCTGTTGATAACCAGAATATGCATCCAAAAATCTCAAACGCTCGCAACCCGCCGTAGCATCAATAATTTGATCAATACGGGGGAGGCAAAGGGATCTGCTGGACAAGCTTTGTTTTGATCTGTATAGTCCACACACATAATCCAAGTGCCGTTCTTCTTAAGGACCAGCACCGGATTAGCCAACCACTCAGGATGAAAAACTTCAACGATAAATCCAGCAGCTAAGAGCCTGGCCACTTCTTCTCCAATAGCCTTGCGTCTTTCTTCATTGAACCAGCGAAGAAACTGCTTGACCGGTTTATACTTAGGATCAACATTAAGAGTGTGCTCAGCGAGTTCTCTCGGTACACCTGGCATGTCAGAAGGCTTCCACGCAAAGATGTCCCAATTCTTACGGATGAACTCGATGAGCGCGCTTTCCTATTTCAGATCCAAGTTAGCGCTGATGCTGAACTGCTTGGACGAATCGCCAGGTACGAAGTCCACAAGTTTAGTCTCATTAGCCGATTTAAACTTCAGGGCCGGATCATGCTCTGTAGTTGGCTTCTTCAATGAAGTCATATCTGCCGGATCAATATTATCTTTGTAAAACTTTAACTCTTCTGTGGCACAAACCGACTCAGCATAAGCCGCATCACCTTCTTCACACTCCAGAGCAATCTTGCGGCTCCCATGGACGATTATAGTTCCCTTGTGACCCGGCATCTTGAGCTGCAGATAGACATAGCAAGGTCGTGCCATAAATTTAGCATAGGCCGGCTGTCCAAAGAGGGCGTGATACGGACTTCTAATTTTCACCACTTCAAAGGTCAAAGTTTCTGATCTCTAGTCATGCTCATCTCCAAAAGCCACCTCTAGAGCTATCTTACCAACAGGATACGCCGATTTACCAGGCACCACACCATGGAACATCGTATGGGACGGTTTAAGATTTTTATCTGCTAAACCCATGCGACGGAAAGTTCCATAATAGAGGATATTGATACTGCTCCCTCCATCCATGAGTACGTTGGTGAACTTATAACCTCCCACCTGAGGTGCCACCACCAATGCCAGATGACCCAGATTGTCAACCCGGGGTGGATGATCTTCTCTACTCCATACGATTGGCTGCTCAGGCCAACGTAAATAACGGGGCACCGCCGGTTCAACAGAGTTCACTGCCCTCTTATGAAGCTTTTGGTCACGCTTGTCTAAGATAGTGGTGAAGACATGATATTCCCCACTATTTAACTGCTTCGGGTTGCTCTGGTAACCCGACTGCTGCTGCTGCTGCTGATTGCCCTGATTATTGTAGCCACCTTGGTTGCCCTGATTACCTTGGTTGTTGTTGATACGTCTCCAACGTATCTATAATTTTTGATTGCTCCATGCTATATTATCTACTGTTTTGGACCATATTGGGCTTTATTTTTCACTTTTATATTATTTTTAGGACTAACCTATTAACCGGAGGCCCAGCCCAGAATTGTTGTTTTTTGCCTATTTCAGTGTTCGAAGAAACGGAATATCAAACAGAGTCCAAATGAAATGAAACCTTCAGTAATGTTATTTTCTCACCGAACATGATCTAGGAGACTTGGACCCCACGTCAAGAAAGAAAGGAGGCGGCCACGAGGGTGGAGGGCGCCCCCCCTAGGGCGCGCCCCCTGCCTCGTGGGCCCCCCTTTGCTCCACCGACGTACTCCTTCCTCCTATATATACCTCACGCACTCCCAAGCGATCGACACGGAGCCAAAACCTAATTCCACCGCCGCAACTTTCTGTATCCACGAGATCCCATCTTGGGACCTGTTCCGGAGCTCTGCCGAAAGGGGAATCCACCACGGAGGGCTTCTACATCAACATCATAGCCCCTCCGATGAAGTGTGAGTACTTTACCTCAGACCTTCGGGTCCATAGTTAGTAGCTAGATGGCTTCTTCTCTCTTTTTGGATCTCAATACAATGTTCTCCCCCTCTCTCGTGGAGATCTATTCGATGTAATCTTATTTTTGCGGTGTGTTTGTTGAGATCGATGAATTGTGGGTTTATGATCAAGTCTATCTATGAACAATATTTGAATCTTCTCTGAATTCTTTTATGTATGATTGGTTATCTTTGCAAGTCTCTTCGAATTATCAGTTTGGTTTGGCCTACTAGATTGGTTTTTCTTGCAATGGGAGCAAAGGCTTAGCTTTGGGTTCAATCTTGCGATGTCCTTTCCCAAAGATAGTAGGGCAGCAAGGCACGTATTGTATTGTTGCCATCGAGGATAACAAGATGGGGTTTTTATCATATTGCATGAATTTATCCTCTACATCATGTCATCTTGCTTAAGGCGTTACTCTGTTTTCTTGAACTTAATACTCTAGATGCACGCTGGATAGCGATCGATGACCGGAGTAATAGTAGTAGATGCGAGGAAGAGTCGGTCTACTTGTCTCGGACGTGATGCCTATATACATGATCATACCTAGATATTCTCATAACTATGCTCAATTCATCAATTGCTCAACAGAATTGTTCACCCACCATAAAATACTTATGCTCTATAGAGAAGCCACTAGTGAAATCTATGGCCCCGGTCTATCTTTATCATATTAATCTCCCAACACTTTATACTTGCTTTTGCTTTTTACTTTGCTTTTATTTTACTTTGCATCTTTATACCAAAAATACCAAAAATATTATCTATCATCTCTATCGATCTCACTCTAAGTAAGTGACCGTGAAGGGATTGACAACCCCTAATCGCGTTGGTTGCGTGGAGCTATTTGTTTTGTGTAGGTACGAGGGACTCATGGCGTAGCCTCCTCTTGGAATGATACCTTGGTTCTCAAAAACTGAGGGAAATACTTACTCTACTCTGCTGCATCACCCTTTCCTCTTCAAGGAAATCCAACGCAGTGCTCAAGAGGTAGCAGGAAGATTTCTAGCGCCATTGCCGGGGAGGTCTTCGCAAAAGTCAACATACCAAGTACCCATCACAATCCCTTATCTCTCGCATTACATTATTTGCCATTTGCCTCTCGTTTTCCTCTCCCCCACTTCACCATTGCCGTTTTATTCGCCCTCTCTTTTCCGTTTGCCTTTTTCTCGCTTGCTTGTCGTTATGTCTAAATTTGGGGAAATTATTGCCGATATCGACAATAATAATATCATGGAAAATTCTGATGCTCCTGCTGAAGAACCCCCTACCTTGCATACAAATTTTTTTCGAGTTGCTAGTGGTAATATTATTGGAAAAGGAGTTATTCAAGATTTCTTTACTTGTGCCGGTGCTTTGCCTTCTATGGGCGGTTCTATTCTTCATAGAACTAGTAGTCTTGCGGACGCTATTGCCATGCTTATAGTTGAACTTGAAAGGCAATTTATGCACATGCATCCTTGCATACAAAGAATTTTCTTAGAATTTTCAAATATTGAGCATTCTTCTGTTAAGCGTGCCGCCACTATCTTTTTGGCTCATGAGTTTAGATTTATAATAAAAGAGGCCAAAGAAATCTTTGCGCATTATAGGGTAGATTCTAGTCATCCTCCCATTGAAGCTATCCTTTTTAATCAAGAATACATGATGCGTTTACAATTTTAGATCATATTGCTTATAATGAAAATCTTAGGAAAAAGGTTCCTGCTGATGTTCTAGCTGATAAAATTTCCGAGCTTAATGATGATTTTGCTATTCATAATAATGGACTAGGTTTTCCTCTTGAACGAAGGCTCGTAGCTTTTTGCCAAAAGAATGCTCTTAATGATGAATTGGTTGTGCAATACAAAGGGCCTAGGGAGGATCCCATTCCTCCCGAGATTGATCTTCGGGACTTTGTCCCATTAAATTTAGCCCTTTTGATTATTTTTGCTTGCCTCAAAGAAAACTTGTTGCTGAACATAGAGAATATGAGAGAAGTTTTCATGATTTGCCATACTACTATTATGGCAATACCTAGATCTATCCTTTCTTTTATGCCTAGCTAGGGGCGTTAAACGATAGCGCTTGTTGGGAGGCAAACCAATTTTATTTTTAGTTTTGTGCTTTTTCTTATGTTTAGGAATAAATAATCCATCTACCTTCTGTTTAGATGTGGTTTTATGTTTTAGTTAGTGTTTGTGCCAAGTTAAACCTATAGGATCTTCTTGGATGATAGTTATTTGATCTTGCTATAATTTCCAGAAACTTTCTGTTCACGAAAACAATTGTTAAAAATCACCAGAACGTGATAAACTAGTGATTCCAATTTATGATGATCAATAAACAAATTGCCTAGGTCTTCCTATTTTTTCTGAATTTTTGTAATTCTATAAGTTTGCGTTAGTTACAGATTACTACAGACTGTTCTGTTTTTGACAGATTCTGTTTTTCGTGTGTTGTTTGCTTATTTTGGTGAATCTATGGCTAATAAAATAGTTTATAAACCATAGAGAAGTTGGTATACAGTAGGTTTAATACCAATATAAATAAAGAATGACTTAATTACAGTACCTTGAAGTGGTCTTTTGTTTTCTTTCGCTAACGGATCTCACGAGATTTCTGTTGAGTTTTGTGTTGTGAAGTTTTCAAGTTTTGGGTGAAATCTTTTGATGGATTATGGAACAAGGAGTGGCAAGAGCCTAAGCTTGTGGATGCCCATGGCACCCCCAAGATAATCTAAGGACACCAAAAAGTCAAAGCTTGGGGATGCCCCGGAAGGCATCCCCTCTTTCGTCTACTTCCATCGATAACTTTACTTGGAGCTATATTTTTATTCACCACATGATATGTGTTTTGCTTGGAGCGTCTTGTATGATTTGAGTCTTTGCTTTTTAGTTTATCACAATCATCCTTGCTGTACACACCTTTTGAGAGAGCCATACATGAATCGGAATTTGATAGAATACTCTATGTGCTTCACTTATATCTTTTGAGCTATATAGTTTTGCTCTAGTGCTTCACTTATATCTTTTAGAGCACGGTGGTGGATTTGTTTTATAGAAACTATTGATCTCTCATGCTTCACTTAGGTTATTTTGAGAGTCTTAAATAGCATGGTAATTTGCTTAAAAATAATAATATGCTTGGTATTCAAGATTTGTAAAACTTTCTTTTGAGTGCGTTGAATACTAAGAAAAATTTTGATGCTTGATAATTGTTTTGAGATATGGAGGTGATAATATCAAAGTCGTGCTAGTTGAGTAGTTGTGAATTTGAGAAATGCTTGCGTTGAAGTTTGCAAGTCCCGTAGCATGCACGTATGGTAAACGTTATGTAACAAATTTGAAACATGAGGTGTTATTTGATTGTCCTCCTTATGAGTGGCGGTCGGGGACGAGCGATGGTCTTTTCCTACCAATCTATCCGCCTAGGAGCATGCGCGTAGTGCTTTGGTTTTTGATGGATTGTAGATTTTTTCAATAAGTATATGAGTTCTTTATGACTAATGTTGAGTCCATGGATTATACACACTCTCACCCTTCCATCATTGCTAGCCTCTTCGGTACCGTGCATTGCCCTTTCTCACATTTAGAGTTGGTGCAAACCTCGCCGGTGCATCCAAACCCCGTGATATGATATGATCTTTCACACATAAACCTCCTTATATCTTCCTCAGAATAGCCACCATACCTACCTATTATGGCATTTCCATAGCCATTCCGAGATATATTGCCATGCAACTTTCCACCATACCGTTCATCATGACACATTCATCATTGTCATATTGCTTAGCATGATCATGTAGTTGACATAGTATTTGTGGCAAAGCCACCGTTCATAATTCTTTCATACATGTCACTCTTGATTCATTGCCTATCCCGGTACACCGCCGGAGGCATTCATATAGAGTCATACTTTGTTCTAGTATCGAGTTGTAATCATTGAGTTGTAAATAAATAGAGGTGTGATGATCATCATTTTCTAGAGAATTGTCCCGAGTGAGGAATAAAAAAAGAGAAAGGCCATAAAAAAAGAGAAAGGCCATATAAAAAAATGAGAGAAAAACAGAGAAGGGACAATGCTACTATCCTTTTCCGCACTTGTGCTTGAAAGTAGCACCATAATCTTCATGATAGAGAGTCTCTTGTTTTGTCACTTTCATATACTAGTGGGAATTTTTCATTACAGAACTTGGCTTGTATATTCCAACAATGGGCCTCCTCAAGTGCCCTAGGTCTTCGTGAGCAAGCAAGTTGGATGCACACCCACTTAGTTTCTTTTGTTTAGCTTTCATATATTTATAGCTCTAGTGCATCCGTTGCATGGCAATCCCTACTCCCTGCATTAACATCAATCGATGGGCATCTCCATAGCCTATTGATTAGCCTCGTTGATGTGAGATCTTCTCCTTTTTTGTCTTCTCCACATAACCCCCATCATCATATTCCATTCCACCTATAGTGCTATGTCCATGGCTCACGCTCATGTATTGCGTGAAGATTTATAAGTTTGAGATTACTAAAGTATGAAACAATTGCTTGGCTTGTCATCGGGGTTGTGCATGATGAGAGCATTCTTGTGTGACGAAAATGGAGCATGACTAAACTATATGATTTTGTAGGGATGAACTTTCTTTGGCCATGTTATTTTGAAAGGACATAATTGCTTAGTTAGTATGCTTGAAGTATTATTATTTTTATGTCAATATGAACTTTTGTCTTGAATCTTTCGGATTAGAATATTCGTACCACAATTACCTGATAGAGATATATTGGTTGCATTAAAATTATGCCAAGTAGCATTACGCATCAAAAATTCTCTTTTTATCATTTACCTACTCAAGGACGAGCAGGAATTAAGCTTGGGGATGCCTGATACATCTCCAACGTATCTATAATTTTTGATTGCTCCATGCTATATTATCTACTGTTTTGGACCATATTGGGCTTTATTTTTCACTTTTATATTATTTTTGGGACTAACCTATTAACCGAAGGCCCAGCCTAGAATTGCAGTTTTTTGCCTATTTCAGTGTTTCGAAGAAACGGAATATCAAACGGAGTCCAAACGGAATGAAACCTTCGGGAACGTGATTTTCTCACCGAACATGATCCAGGAGACTTGGACCCCACATCAAGAAAGAAAGGAGGCGGCCACGAGGGTGGAGGGCGCGCCCCCTGCCTCGTGGGCCCCACTTTGCTCCACCGACGTACTCCTTCCTCCTATATATACCTACATACCCCCAAATGATCAGATACGGAGCCAAAAACCTAATTCCACCGCCGCAACTTTCTGTATCCACGAGATACCATCTTGGGGCCTATTCCGGAGCTTCGCCGGAAGGGGAATCCACCATGGAGGGCTTCTACATCAACATCATAGCCCCTCCGATGAAGTGTGAGTAGTTTACCTCAGACCTTCGGGTCCATAGTTAGTAGCTAGATGGCTTCTTCTCTCTTTTTGGATCTCAATACAATGTTCTCCCCCTCTCTCGTGGATATCTATTCGATGTAATCTTCTTTTTGCGGTGTGTTTGTTGAGACCTATGAATTGTGGGTTTGTGATCAAGTCTATCTATGAACAATATTTGAATCTTCTCTGAATTCTTTGATGTATGATTGGTTATCTTTGCAAGTCTCTTCGAATTATTAGTTTGGTTTGTCCTACTAGATTGGTTTTTCTTGCAATGGGAGAAGTGCTTAGCTTTGGGTTCAATCTTGCGGTGTCCTTTCCCAGTGACAGTAAGGGCAGCAAGGCACGTATTGTATTGTTGCCATCGAGGATAACAAGATGGGTTTTTTTTATCATATTGCATGAATTTATCCTTCTACATCATGTCATCTTGCTTAAGGTGTTACTCTGTTTTCTTGAACTTAATACTCTAGAAGCATGCTGGATAGCGGTCGATGAGTGGAGTAATAGTAGTAGATGCAGGCAGGAGTCAGTCTACTTGTCTCGGACGTGATGCCTATATACATGATCATACCTAGATATTCTCATAACTATGCTCAATTCTGTCAATTGCTCAACAGTAATTCGTTCACCCACCATAAAATACTTATGCTCTTGAGAGAAGCCACTAGTGAAATCTATGCCCCCCGGGTCTATCTTTATCATATTAATCTCCCAACACTTTATATTTGCTTTTGATTTTTTACTTTGCTTTTATTATACTTTGCATCTTTATACCAAAAATATTATCTATCATCTCTATCAGATCTCACTCTCGTAAATGATCATGAAGGGATTGACAACCCCTAATCGCGTTGGTTGCGTGGAGCTATTTGTTTTGTGTAGGTACGAGGGACTCGCGCGTAGCCTCCTACTGGATTGATACCTTGGTTCTCAAAAACTAAGGGAAATACTTACTCTACTCTGCTGCATCACCCTTTCCTCTTCAAGGAAATCCAACGCAGTGCTCAAGAGGTAGCAGTTGTGTCCACCCTGATTACCATGGAAGCCTGAACTGGAATTTCCTCAACCATAACCTGGCCCATGAGAACCATGGCCCGAACCTCCACCCGGTCCATTATCATACCAGAAAGAATTAGAATTTTTGAACTCTTGCATGATGTAGCAATCTTTCAAGAGATGTGTGGACAGAATCTCCTTCGTCCCATGCTTTGGGCACGGCTGGTTCAACAGATAAGACAGGCGGTCCGGGTTAGGGCTAGGTGCTCCACCGTGCTGGGGCGGTTTACCCTTATGTCACTGGCCCTTGTCCTGCGCGTTGGTATTAGCCACAAAGTCCAAGCTGTGATCCGCTTTACGTTTGCCGCCGTTTCCCTGACCCGCCGGGTTGTGGTGTTGCCCCTTGGCGTTGCCACTCCTTTTTCCATTCCCTGTATTATCATCATCAGACTCGGGATCCGTGGTGCTATCAGAGTCGGCATAGTTCACTAAAGCGGCCATGAGGGTTCCCATTTCATTGCAATGGCGTTTCAGCCGTCCCAGCTTCAACTTCAGAGGCTCAAACCGGCAATTGCCTTCCAAGGTCGGAACTGCGGTATCAGCATTGATGCGGTCCGATGAATGCAAAGTTTCCGAAACCTGGCGCACCCATCGGGTTGTTGACTCTCCTTCCTCCTGGACACAGGCAGCTAAGTCCACAATCGACATAGGCTGCTTAGATGTATCCTTGAAATTCTGGATAAACCGGGCTCTCAACTCGGCCCATGACCTGATAGAATTAGCCGGTAAACTCTTTAGCCAAGTACGGCCCGTCCCTTCAAGCATCATGGTGAAGTATTTCGCACATGCCGCATCATCCACATCCAGCATCTCCATGGCCATCTCATAGCTTTCAACCCATGTCTCAGGGGACAAATCCGCGGTGTAATTCGGCACCTTGCGCGGGCCTTTGAAATCCTTGGGCAGGCGCACATTGCGCAACGCTGGGACGAGACACGGCACTCCCAAAGAGCTAGAAGTGACCCCTGGTTCCACTGATGTAGTTGGACGAACCGGAGTAAGTTGACGGGCTTCATGTTGCGCCGCTAGCTCAGCCTCTCTCCGTGCTCGAGCCCGGTCCACCACCTCCTGAGCATCACCCGCCGGGTTATTGCCACGGGGTGGATCACGGTTCCGCGCGTTGCTTGACACTGCCGGTTCATCCATACACCTGCTGTAACTCCGACTCGGACGAGGAGTGGAATGAATCCGATCGCGACTATGTGAATAAGCCTCCTGTTGCACCAAAGCAGTTTGAAGAAGCTCCTTAACCCAATGCGTCTCAACCGCCGCTGGAGAATCGCCTTCGATCGGGATGGCTACCAGCCGTCAAGCGGCAGCGACAAGATTGTCCATCGGAGTAGAATAATGACCCGGTGGTGTTAGGACAGGCTGCATCACAATGTTGTTCTGACGAGGCGGATCCGTCAAATGGGGCTGAACCGGCCCCCTGCTCCCGGCGCCTCCGCCCGGTCTGCTACCGGTGGATTACTGGTCCCTGCTCCTGGGGTATTAAAGAGGTTCCTAGCATCATAAACCGGAGGCAGGCGAGATCGGTGTCTCCTTTTTAGGACTTCGTGTGACGTATTGTGATCCAGCATAAGCCGGTAAGCCTGTGCATCTAAAGCGGCCCGCTCCGCGGCCATCCTGGTATCTTCAGCTGCCAGATCGGCTTTGGCCTGAGTAATCTAATCCTTCACTTTCGCGATTTCTGCATCGTGTACATCCTGATCCGCCGGGTTAACCTCTGCCATCAGCGTTGCCAACACATCAAATAAATTAGATAAAACCTAAGCCGGCGGTCGAACAGGGCCTCCTGCCCCGGCTGCCGTTGCCGCTACTAATCCAGAAATCATTGCTGCTGCGGTCGAAGAGTGGAGCGCCGACTGTGTACATGCCATGAAGATTCCAACCCGGTTTGGCAGATCAGAGGGGTCCGGAATACTGTCGCCATCGAAACAGCCCCCAATCCGGCCATCTTGTAGCTGATATAACGACTCAGTCTCTCCGGTCGATGACTCATCGCCGGAATAAACGACGGTTTCACCACCAGATTCCGATATGTCCTCGTATTCCCCTCCATGGATGACTCCCACGAAGGCACGCTTCACGACAGGCTTGACCCAGGCAGATCTCGCACGCTGAGCCGTTTCGACGAGGTCGGTGCAGATTTCTGGCTCAAGGCCTGGTTCGCCAATCTTGCCGATGAAAACGTGTATGCCACCAAAGGGGACCCGGTACCCGTACTCGATTGAGCCGGCCTCGGGGCCCCAGCCTACATCGTCGATGTAGAGCTTGCCGTGATGACTTTTGGTCATCTGGCCCACAGCGTAACCCTTGAGTCCTTCGAAATTGCCCTCCAAGAACTTGAAAACATCGTGCGATAGCCCCACGGTGGGCGCCAACTGTCGTGGTTTTGTCACGGTAGATGTCCTCATGAAAGGACTTAGTCATGGAGCCATCGCAACGGGTTAGCTTAAAGGGGTTAAAGCGGACAAGGGACGCAAGAGAGTTTTATACTAGTTCGGCCCCTTACGATGAAGGTAAAAGCCTACGTCTAGTTGTGATGGAATTGATGGGGTTTCGATGACCAGGGAGCGAATACGCTTTGCCTGAGTCTCGAGTTGTTGTCTGTTGTCCTGAACTGTCGCCGGGTCGTCCCCTTATATACATGGGTTGACGCCCGTCGGTTTACAGAGTCCCGAGGCCGGCTCATAAACGTGTCCGGCCCGATATCTGCTCTTGCTACCTTATAGTACAAGTTACATTGTCAATACCGGTTTATGTCTACAGGCCTTAAACCGGCTTTGGGCCTGGGCCTTCTTGAAGTGTCTTCGTCTGTCTTCATGGGCTTTGTATATCATAACTACTAATAAAGTTAACCCGTCCTCTCCTGGCCGGTTTACGCCCAGTAGTAATATCCCCAACAACACTGGAGTAGGGTATTACACCACAACGGTGGCCCGAACCAGTATAAATCTTCAGTCTTTTGTGTTGTGAGTCCGTCGAGTTCGTTCTCGAGATCATAGCCAGTTAGGACGTGGATCGGTGGCGAGGAAATCTTCACATGCACCCAGTGTGTGAACCTTATGGGTCTTGCCGGAACCCGTGACCCGACATTTGGCGCGCCAGGTAGGGGTGCGCCGTAGCTTTCCCTTCGCCAATCTACGCTCCTCCATCACCGCGCTCCGCCTTCATGGTAGGCGCCCCGCTACCAACTCCGATGGACGGCGCTGACAACGGGGCCAGGGGGCTCCGAGCCATGGCCACCGCCCTGCGGCAGGTGCGATGGCCGCTCAAGTTCAAGTCGGAGATGCCGCCGCGCTACGATGGCGCGGCAGACCCGTCAGCTTTCCTGCTGGCGTTCGAGGAGGCTGTCCTCGAGGCCGGGGGCGACGACAAGGTCATGGCTAACTGGCTCCCCATGGCCCTCGCCGGCGAGCCGCGCGCCTGGCTACTCAACCTTCCTGGATCCACGGTGGCGTCTTGGGAGGAGCTGCGCGGTCTCTTCGCCGCGCGTTACGTGGCACTGGCGCACCACGCGGTCGCGGCACTGCTAGGCGGCTCTCAAGCACCGCCTTCAGATCGCCACGTCAAGCCATTCCTCCGCTAGATTGGCGCCGCTTCCAAGTGCTCGGGGGCTCCGCCGGGCTGGGCTGCGCCTGAGGCCGACCTCACCTTCAGCTCAGATGACCACCCCGTCACCACCGCCGGCTCGGGCAGGCTTCCGATGCTCTACATGCCCACCATCTGCAACGTAGCCATCACCAAGACCCTCATAGATGGCGGCGCCAGCCTCAACTTGCTCTTCGTGGAGGCCTTCATCCTTCTTCACGTGCCGCTCGAGCGGCTCAGCCTCAGCAAGCCTTTCTCAGGAGTTGGTGGCAGCACCGCCCGTTCCCTGGTCCAGATCTGCCTCCCCATCACCTTCGGCACGCGCGACATCTACCGCACCGAGCTGGTCGACTTCGACATCTCCTGCATCGGCCTCCCATACAACGCCATCCTCGGGTACCTGGCGTTGGCCCAGTTCATGGCAGCAACCCATCCGGCCTACAACCTCATGAAGATGCCTGGAAGCAAGGGCGTCCTCACCGTCAAGGGGGACACCAAGGAGGCCCTGGCGGCGCTCAAGCTCGCCCTCAAGACCGCCGCGGCGGCGCAGCCCGCCGACGCAGGCACCTCCGAGCCCAAGGGAGCTGCACCAACCAAGAAGAAGAAGTTGTTCACACAAGACAAGGCGGAAACCAAGCAGGTGCCGGTCGACGAGGACGGGTCCTCAGGAGCCACCTTTACCATAGGTGCCAGCCTCGATCCAAGCCAAGAGGAAGCATTGGTGAAATTCTTGCGCGCAAAAAAGGATATATTCGCATGGGAGCCCAGTCAGCTGGTGGGGGTCTCGAGAGAGGTGATCCAGCATCACTTAAGGGTATGCCCCAATGTGCGCCCCATCAAGCAACGGGCAAGATGGTAGTCCACGGAGAAGCAGGCCTTCATCGTCCAGGACACCCACAAGTTGGAGGCAGCGGGTGCCATTCACGAGGTTCGGTACCACGAATGGCTGGCGAACCCCGTCGTGGTGCCGAAGAAAGGCAGGAAGGAATGAAGGTGCGTTGACTTCACCAACCTCAACAAGGCCTGCCCCCAAGATCTGTTCCCGCTTCCACGCATTGACCAGATCGTTGACTCCACCGCCGAGTGCGACCAGCTGTGCTTCCTGGATGCGTTCTCAGGGTATCACCAGATCAAGATGGTGGTACAAGATGTAGAGAAGACAGCCTTCCTGACCCCGTGTGCGGCGTATTGCTACACTTGCATGCCCTTCGGACTATGAAACGCGGGCGCGACCTTTCAGCAGCTGACGCACATCGCCTTAGGGCAGCAGCTCGGGAGAAACACGGAGGCCAACGTCGACGACATTGTGGTGAAGTCTCGGGAGGCAAGGACCTTGATCCAAGACCTGGAGGAGACCTTCGCGAGCCTGCGCCAGGTGAAATTGTGGCTTAACCCGGAGAAGTGCGTGTTCGGTGTCTGAGGGAGTCCTGGATTAGGGGGTCTCCGGACAACCGGACTATATGCTTTGGCCGGACTATTGGACTATGAAGATACAAGATTGAAGACTTCGTCTCGTGTCCGGATGGGACTCTCCTTGGCGTGGAAGGCTAGCTTGGTGATACGGATATGTAGATCTCCTCCCTTGTAACCGACTCTGTATAACCCTAGCCCCCTCCAGTGTCTATATAAACCGGAGGGTTTAGTACGTAGGACGACAAAAATCATACCATAGGCTAGCTTCTAGGGTTTAGCCTCTATGATCTCGTGGTAGATCAACTCTTGTAATACTCATATCATCAAGATCAATCAAGCAGGAAGTAGGGTATTACCTCCATCGAGAGGGCCCGAAACTGGGTAAACATTGTGTCCCCCGCCTCCTGTTACCATCCGCCTTAGACGCACAGTTCGGGACCCCCTACCCGAGATCCGCCGGTTTTGACACCGACATTGGTGCTTTCATTGAGAGTTCAACTGTGTCGTCACCATAAGGCCTGATGGCTCCTTCGATGATCGGTAACGATGCGGTCGAGGGTGAGGTTTTCCTCCCCGGAGAGATTTTCGTATTCGGCGGCTTCGCTCTGCGGGCTAACTCGCTTGGCCATCTGGAGCAGATCGAGGGCTACGCCCCTGGCCACCAGGTCAGGTTTAGGAACCTGAATTACAATGCTGACATCCGCGGAGACTTGATCTTCGACGGATTCGAGCCCATGCCAGGTGCGCCGCACGATCACGACGAGCATGATTTAGCTCTGTCGTCGGACAGTGTTCGGGACATCGCACCGGCAACTACTCCGGCCTTCAATCCGGAGCAAATTGCACCATCCAAGGACGGGTGGATAGACCCCGCCATGGAGGCCGTACTCTTAGCAGCGATAGAGCCGGATACTGACTTCACTCCTCATGAGAGCCGTGATGCCGAACCACTGGATTCATCTCCGGCCACGGACTCCGAGCCGCCTGCACCCGCGCATATCGAATCCGATTGGGCACCGATCATGGAGTTTACCTCCGCGGATATCTTTCAGCACTCGCTGAGGGAGTCCTGGACTAGGGGGTGCCCGGATAGCCAAACTATCATCTTTGGCCGGACTCCTGGACTATGAAGATACAAGATTGAAGACTCCGTCCCGTGTCCGGATAGAACTTTCCTTGGCGTGGAAGGCAAGCTTGGCGATACGGATATGTAGATTTCCTATCATTGTAACCGACTCTGTGTAACCCTAACCCTATTCGGTGTCTATATAAACCGAAGGGTTTTAGTCCGTAGGACGAACAACAATGATACCGTAGGCTAGCTTCTAGGGTTTAGCCTATCTGATCTCGTGGTAGATCTACTCTTGTACTACCCATATCATCAATATTAATCGTGCAGGAGTAGGGTATTACCTCCATCGAGAGGGCCCGAACCTGGGTAAAAATATCGTGTCCCTTGTCTCCTATTACCATCCGCCTAGACACACAGTTCGGGACCCCCTACCCGAGATCCGCCGGTTTTGACACCGACATTGGTGCTTTCATTGAGAGCTCCTCTGTGTCGTCACCTATAGGCCCGATGGCTCCTTCAATCATCAGCAACGACGCAGTCCAGGGCGAGACTTTTCTCCCCGGATAGATCTTCGTACTCGGCGGCTTTGCACTGCGGGCCAATTTGCTAGGCCATCTGGAGCAGATCGAAAGCTACGCCCTTGGCCATCAGGTCAGATTTGGAAGTTTGAACTATACGGCCGATGTCCGCGGAGACTTGATCTTCAACGGATTCGAGCTGCAGCCGAGCGTGCCGCACTGTCTCGATGGGTATGATCTAGCTCTGCCGCCGAGCAGTGCCCTCGAGGCCGCACCAGTGCCCGCTCCGACCCTTAATCCGGAGCCGGTTTCGTCGATCGAGGATGGTTGGTTGGACACCGCCTCAGGGACTGGAATCTCTACGGCGATTGAGCCGAACACCATCCTGTCGCTTTGCGGCTCGTGACTCCAGTGCGGACTCCTTTCCGGACTCGAACCTCCAGCGCCCTGCCAAATAATCCGACTAGGCGCCGGTTATGGAGTTCACCGCCGCGGACGTCTTTCAGCACTCGCCCTTTGGCGATATCCCGAACTCATTAAAGTCTCTCTCTTTGTCAGGGGAGCCCTGGCCGAACTACGGTCAGGAAGGTTGGGATTCGGACGACGAAGAAATTCAACGCCCACCCACCACCCACTTTGTAGCGACCGTCGATGATTTAACCAACATGCTCGACTTCGACTCCGAAGACATCGACGGTATGGAAGACGGTGCCGGAGACGATCAAGAGCCAGCGCCCATGGGGCACTGGAAGGCCACCTCGTCATATGACATATACATGGTGGACATCCCAAAAGATGGGAATGGCGATGGAACAGCGGAGGATGACCCCTCCAAGAAACAACCCAAGCGCCGACGTCAGCGGCGCCGCTCTAAATCCCGCCATAGTAAAAACGGTGATTCCGGCACGGGAGACAATAATACCCCGGACAGTGCCGAAGACGACCCCCTCCAGCAGGACTCAGCACAGGAGGAGGGAGAAGCAAGTCCGCACGACAGTGCGGCAGAAAGAGAGGTAGAGGACGATAATTATGCGCCCCCCTCCGAAGACGAGGCAAGCCTCGACAACGACGAATTCGTCATGCCAGAGGATCCTGTCGAACAAGAGCGTTTTAAACGCAGGCTCATGGCCACGGCAAGCAGCCTCAAGAAAAAGCAGCAACAGCTTAAGGCTGACCAAGACCTGCTAGCTGACAGATGGACCGAAGTCCTTGCAGCCGAAGAGTACGAACTCGAACGCCCCTCCAAAAGCTACCCCAAACGCAAGTCGTTGCCTCGATCAGAGGAGGAAGCACCCGCGTCACCAGCGCACGACATGGCAGACTGGCCACCCCGTGGCTGCGACAGAGAAGCCTCTCGGCCCTCCACTCAAGCCACGCCCCGACGCCGCTCAAAAAGTACCAAGGCACGGGAGAAAGCTCCGGACTTGCGAGATATACTGGAGGATAAGGCAAAGAAAACAAGATCGATCTACATATCTCGTGGGCGCCCAACGACTCGGGATGATTACCGTCACGCCGGATACAGCAACCCCGGCCGGGCCGAACACCGTAGACAAAGCTCATATGAGCTACGTTGTGATATAGCCCAATACAGAGGCGCCCCACACCCACTATGCTTCACAGATGAAGTAATGGATCATCAAATCCCTGAGGGCTTCAAACCCGTAAACATCGAATCATACGATGGTACCACAGATCCTGTGGTCTGGATCGAGGACTATCTCCTCCATATCCACATGGCCCGCGGTGATGATCTACATGCCATCAAATACCTCCCACTCAAGCTTAAAGGATGTAACGCCCCGGATTCGATGCACCAGGTGTCTTCCAGTTATTCGTCAGCATTGCCATGTCATTTGCTTGCGTGTTGCACTTTTCCATGTCATCATCTGCATTTCATATCATGTCATCATGTGCATCGCATTTGCATACGTGTTCTTCTCTTGCATTCGAGCATTTTCCCCGTTGTCCGTTTTGCAATCCGGCGCTCCTATGCCCCCCGGCGTCCCCCTTTTGTCTCTCCTTGTGAGAGGGTGTTAAACTTTCTCGGAATGGCCCGAGGTTTGCCAAGCGGCCTTGGTATAGCACCGGTAGACCGCCTATCAAGTTTCGTGCCATTTGGAGGTCGTTTGGTACTCCAACGGTTAACCGGGTAACCGCAAAAGCCTCTTTTGTGTTGCAGCCCAACACCCCTTTCAAAGTGGCCCAAAACCCACCAAACTCCCCTCCACGCTCTCGGTCGTTCGATCATGATCGCGTGGCCGAAAACCGCACCTCATTTGGACTCTCCTAGCTCCCTCTACCTATAAATTCACCTTCCCCTCCGAATTCGCGAATCAATTCTACCCCAAACCCTAAAATTCTCCTCCGCGCCGCGCCGGACATGTCCGTCCGCGCCGGACGCATTTCCGCCGCCGTCCGCAGCCAATGGCACGCCGCCACGTGGCCTCTCCGCCGCCAGCCACAGCGCCCGGCGAGCCATGATGAGCCTGCCCGCCCATCGCCGCCGGCGCGCGCCCGCCCGCGCCGCTCCGTTCGCCGCCGCTGCCGGCCGGAGCTCCACCGGCGCCGCCCGCCCAGCGCGTCACGGCTGCCGCGCCGCCGCCCTCGCCCGCGTCCGCGCCGAGCCCCTCCGCTGGCTCGCCCGCGGACGCCTGTCGCCTCCGCGCCCTCCTCCTCCTCCCGCCTCCCAGCGCCCAGGCCACGAACCGCCTCGTCGGCCGACGCCGCCCTCGCCGGCCGGCCCGAAGGTCGCCGCCCAGCAGTCGGCCCCGCCTGGCGCCTCCCGCGCCTCGGCCCCTCTGTCGCCGCCCGTCGCCGGAGCCGCCTCCTCCGACCCCCCTCCGGCCGCTCTCCGGCGTGCATCGGCGTCCGTGCCTAGATCCAATCTGAGAAGGTTGACCCCCCGAGTTTTCCCTAAGTCCCTAGTTTTTGTTATTTTCATGCATTTTCATCATGTCATAACTTTGCATCCGTAGATCCGTTTTGCGCGTGTAATATGTCAAAATGTTCATCTCGATGAGTAGACCATTTCATCTCAATTCATCATTTTCATTTGAGCTCATGTTGATGCCCGAAATGCTGTTAGAAGAGGGCTATGTGATGTTAGTTTCAGATTCTTATCAGAACATGCACTTTTGTCATTTTTGCCATGATTGATGTGTGCATCCTATGAACTTGACTCCTACATGTGTTTTGTAATATGCCATGCCATCTTTACAGGGGTGTATGCCATGTATTTTTGTGATCTCTGTGGTGACTAGCACAAGCATGCAAACTAGGCTTCATGATGTTGCTGATTTCAGCCCTGTTTTGCTGATATTTTTTATGCCATGTTAACTTGATGCTACAGAGAGATCCATGCTTATTTTGAGATACTTCAGTGAGGATGTTTTGTTATACATGTCTTGATCTATCCATCCATGCCCTTTTTTGCAATTATGGAGTGCCATAGCTTGAGTCAATCGAGCTCTACTTTTGCTATAAAATGTTTCCTGGCAGATTGTTTACATGTTATTCAATTCCAAGGTTGGTGTAGTTGATTCGTGTATGCTATGATGTTGTTCTTGTCATGTATATCTTCTATGCCATGTATTCTTACTGTTGGTTGCCTTGCCATGCCATGTATTGCTCTGTGGTGAGTGGTTCAAGCTCACCAACATGCATACTTATCGTTGTTCCTGCCATGTATGAATCTGTAATATAACTTGCCATGTTTAAATAGGTGCCATCATATTTTCTGATCCTTTTTGGCTTATGGTCAGTAAAGGAAATTTGTTCTATGCAATTAGTAGATTCATTCCATGCCTTTGTTTTCCATGATAAGTCCCTGTAACATGTTGTTTCATAGCTCTAAACATTGCAACCTGATGTTATTTCTGCTAAAGTCTGAAACTGTTATCATTTGCAATCTTGCCATGTGTGTTTGAGCATGTTCTAGTGATTTCTGGAGATAGCTCAGTGTTCATGTTTTGTCATGCTTTACCTGTACATCATGCCCATTCCTTTTGTTATCATATTGAGGTCCTGTAGCATATTGTTTTGATGCTTGCATTATGCCTAGTTGCTGTTTTGGACAGATTGTTGTCATGACTTGTATAGGGTGTATGTGTTGAACCGTTGCTCCGTTTTGAGTGTGCTCTGTATGAAACTTGCTTGATTTCGCATGTAGTTTCATATTATCATGTTGCATCCTTGTTTTGAGGTGTTTGCTTGATGTTTGTATGCATTTTGCATCAATGCCATGCTTAACTTGTTTTGCTCATATCTTCTAGGCCGTAGCTCCGAATCTAATGAACTTTATATGTAACTTGACTAGAATTTCGTGTAGATCATCATGGTGCATCTTAACTTGCTGTTTAACAACTTGAACATAAGATTTATTCAGATCTGGACCAATTTTGAAATTTGCATATGAGGACTTACCGGAATTGTTATAGGTTGTTCCCGGCCTCATTTAAACTTGCCTTGATGTGTTGCTCTTGTTTGCATCATCTCTTGCCATGAGTAACTTCATCTAGATTTGTCATGCATCATGTTTGTTGTGCATCTTGTCATGTTCATGTGTGGTGTGTTTACCTTGTTGTGTGCTTCTTCTTGTTAGTTCCTGTTTCGTTGCGATCGTGAGGATTCGTTCGTCTACACTTGGTTCGGCTTCATCCGTTCATCTTCTTCATGGACTCGTTCTTCTTCCTTGCGGGATTTCAGGCAAGATGACCGCTACCCTGGATCTCACTACTATCATTGCTATGCTAGTTGCTTCGTTCTATCGCTATGCTGCGCTACCTATTACCTGTCTATCAAGCCATCCCAAATTGCCATGTCAGCCTCTAACCTTTTTCCCCTTCCTAGCAAACCGTTGTTTGGCTATGTTACCGCTTTGCTCAGCCCCTCTTATAGCGTTGTTAGTTGCAGGTGAAGATGAAGTTTGTTCCTTGTTGGAACATGGAGATGTTGTTCCTTGTTGGAACATGTTTACTTGTTGGGATATCACAATATATCTTATTTAATTAATGCATCTATATACTTGGTAAAGGGTGGAAGGCTCGGCCTTATGCTTGGTGTTTTGTTCCACTCTTGCCGCCTTAGTTTCCGTCATATCGGTATTATGTTCCCGGATTTTGCGTCCCTAACGCGGTCGGGTGATTTATGAGACCCCCTTGACAGTTCGCTTTGAATAAGACTCCTCCAAAGAAGGCCCAACATTGGTTTTACCATTTGCCTCACCTAGCCCTTTTTCCCTTGGGTTTCCGGAGCCCGTGGGTCATCTTTATTTAGCCCCCCCCCCCCCCGACCAGTGCTCCTTCGAGTGTTGGTCCGAACCGAGCAGCTTGCGGGCCACCACGGGCAACTCGAGGGTTGGTTTTACTCGTAGCTTGACTTATCCGGTGTGCCACGAGAACGAGATATGTCAGACTCCTATCGGGATTTGTCGGCACATCCGGGCGGCTTTGCTGGTCTTGTTTTATTGCTGTCGAAATGTCTTGTAGCCGGGATTCCGAGACTGATCGGGTCTTCCCGGGGAGAAGGAATATCCTTCGTTGATCGCGAGAGCTTATCATGGGCTAAGTTGGGACACCCCTGCAGGGTATAAACTTTCGAGAGCCGTGCTCGCGGTTATGTGGCATATGGGAATTTGTTAATATCCGGTTGTAGTAAACTCGAAGTAAACTCTTCTAAAATACACCAACCGTGTGCGTAACCGTGAGTGTCTCTTTTCGGGGTTGATCGAGAGGAGAACACGGTTTCTTGGGTTATGTTTGACGTAAGTAGGAGTTCAGGATCACTTCTTGATCATTACTAGTTGACGACCGTTCCTTTGTTTCTCTTCTCGCTCTCATTTGCGTATATTAGCCACCATACATGCTTAGTCGCTGCTGCAACCTCACCACTTTACCCCTTCCTTTCCCATTTAAGCTTTGCTAGTCTTGATACCCATGGTAATGGGATTGCTGAGTCCTCATGGCTCACAGGTTACTACACCACCAGCTGCAGGTACAGGTTGTGCGATGATCTTGATGCGAGAGCGATGTTTGCTTGTATTGGAGTTCTTCTTCTGCTTCTTCTTCGATCAGGGGATAGGTTCCAGGTCGGCAGCCTGGGCTAGCAGGGTGGATGTCGATTGAGCTTCTGTTTATGTTTCATCCGTAGTCGGATGTTGATCTTGTATATGATGTTGATGTATTCTTGTGGCATTTGTGCCTTATGTATGTATCCCCATATATTATGTAATGTTGATGTAATGATATCCACCTTGCAAAAGCGTTTCAATATACGGGTATATCCTTGGTGGGACCTTCGAGTTCCTTTTGGATAGGGTCGCATATTGGACGTGACAAATTGGTATCAGAGCCTCGACCGACCCTAGGAGCCCCCTTGATTGATCGTGTAGTTTGGTCGTTGTTGAGTCTAGAAGAAAACTATTTTCAGAGTCTAGTTATATCGGAGAGTAGGATTTTTTTTACTCCTCTGCCCCTTCGTCGCTCTGGTAAGGAATCTTGACGTAGGTGTTTTGTATTACTCCTCTTCCCGTTCAATTTTTCTTTAGGATCACGCAGTTGGTTTTCCGATCGTTGGTTCTCAACTCTTTTCATCCGGTGCATTTCTCGTCAAGTCGACTCGAGCCTCTTCATCTTTGAGTTCAATCCTCAGTTGTTTTTCTTTTCCCACCCGCCCACCCTTCTTCTTCTTGGAACCGGAGTCCGTAATCGAGAATCCATCCTACTCGTGCGAAGTTTTTGCTCTCTTTCCTCAATGATTTCAACCGGTGTTTTCTCTTCAAGATATTTGTTGATTTCCCCTTCCAAGTTGCCTTTGTTTTTCCCGCCCTCCCACCCTTTTCTTCCCGGAGTTTGCCTCTCTCTCGACCATCTATTTCATTCGTGTGGAGTCTCTTCAGTCTTTCGTCAATTGTTTCAACCGGTGAATTCTCATCTTGTTCGTCATTCTTCATCCCTTTCTTTTTCTGGTGGACTCAATTCAAGTTTTTCGGGTTGATCATATTTTTTTCCTCGAAGTGTTCTCCTTGCTCGTTCGCCTCTCGCCAGTTTATCATTCCGGAGTTCGGAAGACATCTCAGAAGATTCGTCTGTGTTCCAATTAATTCGAGGTTGTCACCTCATTCAAATATTTCAATTGTTTCGGTGCATCATTTATCTCTTCAACATCCTTTTTCAACGGTGTTATCTCTTCAGTGGGCCCTAACCCACAGGTCTTTTCCCAGGATCTTACCTGACTCTTCTATTTCCGCGGAGCTATTCTCAATTATTTTCAAGTGTGACGTAAGAATGAATTTCATCAGTCACATGCCTTCTCCAAGATCGATTTCAAATTATTTTCATTGTTGGCTCAACCTCTCTGCTTTTCATTCTCCCGGAGTATCCCAGTAATTTTGGTGGTGTTTCTCGTCGTCATTTGAAGACCGAAGAAAAGTTTTTCCTCTAAATCTTGCCCGTTCTCTCGAAGATTCGTGGTTCTAGCTTCATGCTATCCTCTCGAATTATTCCGTTTGTCAGAGATTCTTTTCATCCATCCAGAGCATTTCAGGAGTTGCTTTCTCTCTCGATCATCCGAGGCCATTTTTTCGGAAGATTTCTTCGTTCTAATTCTTCAGCTTCGCTCTCTCAATTATTCCATATTCGTGCCCCTTCGTTCGTCTCAACATTCTTCCGGTGATGCGTTCAAGCATTCGTCAATCAGTTCACGATCTCTTCGATCTCTTTTCTCTAAATTCCCTCAAGCATCTTTGTGCTTTTCTAATTCTTCCCGGTGATTCATTCTCTTTCGTCAGTCATTTCCGAATTTCTCACGGTGGTTCGTTCAAGATTCTTTTTCCTTGATTATCATTTAATTCAGTCGTTCTTTCCAATCCTACCGGTGGTTCATGAAGACTTTCTCAAGTTTGCGACATGTCACTTCTCAATCCTTTTCAAGAAGAATAAGTAGTATGTAAAATCCATTGGTTGTCATCAATTAATTTGATGAAGGATAACCATACAATAAATCTTATTCTTATTTCGTCCAAGTGAGTAATCCTTTCCTTCGGAGTTTGTTCTTAATGAATAAATTCTAGTTCCAAGTGTTTTCATCTTTTATTATCCGGAGTTTAATTTTCCTCGTCTATTTTGTCGGAACCTCCATCGGAATCATCGCAAGGCTCATCTTATTCTTTCTTCCTTCATTCTATCTCACCATCCTTTTTGTTACCGGAGTTCTTCATGGTGGTTCTTCATGATTTAATTCATTCTTCAAGAGTTCATCAAGATTCTTGCTCAAGGAGTTCAAGTATCTTTTCTTCTCGCGTCTCGAAGTGCAATTAATTCTCCTTATTCCTTTGAAGTGGAGTTTTGCATTTCTTCGTTCTTCTCCGCTATCTAATCATTTCCGTTTGTGGCTGGTTATCACCTCATAATTTCTGAGATGTTATCCATAAGTCCACAACAATCTTATTCTTTTCGTTGGTGATTTTTTTCAACAACTCCGTTCAATCCTTCCTTCTAAGTTCTTTTCATTCAATTCTTTCAATTCTTCCGGAGGCATTGTGTTGATCCTCTCGTCAACTATCGTTCCATTTTGTTAAACTCAGTGTCATTCCATCGTCTGAAGCTCATGTTCTATTCTTTCCTTGTTCAACCGGTGTGCTGCCTAAATCCTTTCAGTCTTATTCGTTTCTTTTCTCATTCTAACCACTCCGGTTAGAACGAGTGCTTTCATAGTCTATCTGATTCCGTGAGCTTTCGAGTCTCGTCATTCTCGTCGTTCCTCTCTTCTTCTCGAGTGCTCTTGATTCCTTGCTTTTTCTTTGAATTCTTGCTTCATCTCATCCCTTTTCTCTTCCATCTCGGTCCTAAGATCTCGGGACGAGATCTCTTGTTAGTGAAGGAGTGTTGTAACGCCCCGGATTCGATGTGCCAGGTGTCTTCCAGTTATTCGTCAGCATTGCCATGTCATTTGCTTGCGTGTTGCACTATTCCATGTCATCATCTGCATTTCATATCATGTCATCATGTGCATCGCATTTGCATACGTGTTCTTCTCTTGCATTCGAGCATTTTCCCCGTTGTCCGTTTTCCAATCCGGCGCTCCTATGTCCCCCGGCATCCCCCTTTTGTCTCTCCTTGTGAGCGGGTGTTAAACTTTCTCGGAATGGCCCGAGGTTTGCAAAGCGGCCTTGGTATAGCACCGGTAGACCGCCTGTCAAGTTTCGTGCCATTTGGAGGTCGTTTGGTACTCCAACGGTTAACCGGGTAACCGCAAAAGCCACTTTTGTGTTGCAGCCCAACACCTCTTTCAAAGTGGCCCAAAACCCACCAAACTCCCCTCCATGCTCTCGGTCGTTCGATCACGATCGCGTGGCCGAAAACCGCACCTCATTTGGACTCTCCTAGTTCCCTCTACCTATAAATTCACCTTCCCCTCCGAATTCGCGGATCAATTCTACCCCAAACCCTAAAATTCTCCTCGCGCACGCGCCCTTTATGTCCGTCTCGCGCGGACGATCTTCGCCACCGTCTGCAGCCAATGGCACGCCACACGTGGCCTCTCCTCCGCCAGCCACATCCGCCCTTGCCCGCCCCTGTCCGCGAGCCCAGCAGGGCCCCCCCCGCCCATCGCCGCCAGGCGCGCCCTGCCCAGCCCCGCTCCGTTCGCCGCCGCTGCGGCTGAACTCGCCAGCGCCGCCCGCCGGCGCGTCGCGCCTCACCGCCGCCGCCCTCGCCCGCCTCGCGCCTGAAGCCCCTCCGCCCGGCCTCGCCCGCGCCGCCCAGTCGCCTCCGCGCCCTGCCTCCTCCGCCCGCCTCCAGGCCCGCCCCGCCAGAGACCGCTTGTCGGCGGGCCGCCTCCGCCAGCCGCCCGGCGCCGCCCACCCGGCCGCCTCCCGTGCCTCCTGCCCCCTCGGCCCCTCTGTCGCCGCCCCGTCGCCGGAGCCGCCTCCTCCGACCCCCCTCCGGCCGCTCTCCGGCGTGCATCGGCGTCCGTGCCTAGATCCGATCTGAGAAGGTTGACCCCCGAGTTTTCCCTAAGTCCCTAGTTTTTGTTATTTTCATGCATTTTCATCATGTCATAACTTTGCATCCGTAGATCCGTTTTGCGCGTGTAATATGTCAAAATGTTCGTCTCGATGAGTAGACCATTTCATCTCAGTGCATCATTTTCGTTTGAGCTCATCTTGATGCCCGAAATGCTGTTAGAAGAGGGCTATGTGATGTTAGTTTCAGATTCTTATCAGAACATGCACTTTTGTCATTTTTGCCATGATTGATGTGTGCATCCTATGAACTTGAGTCCTACATGTGTTTTGTAATATGCCATGCCATCTTTACAGGGGTGTATGCCATGTATTTTTGTGATCTCTGTGGTGACTAGCACAAGCATGCAAACTAGGCTTCATGATGTTGCTGATTTCAGCCCTGTTTTGCTGATATTTTTTATGCCATGTTAACTTGATGCTACAGAGAGATCCATGCTTATTTTGAGATACTTCAGTGAGGATGTTTTGTTATACATGTTTTGCTCTATACATCCATGCCCTTGTTTGCAATTATGGAGTGCCATAGCTTGAGTCAATCGAGCTCTACTTTTGCTATAAAATGTTTCCTGGCAGATTGTTTACATGTTATTCAATTTTGCCAAGGTTGTTGTAGATGATCCGTGTATGCTATGATGTTGTTCTTGCCATGTATATCTTCTATGCCATGTCTTCTTACTATTGTTTGCCTTGCCATGCCATGTGTTGCTCTGTGGTGTGTGGTTCAAGCTCACCAACATGCCTACTTATCGTTGTTCCTGCCATGTATGAATCTGTAATATAACTTGCCATGTTTACATAGATGCCATCATATTTGCTGATCCTTTTTGGCTTATGGTCAGTAAAGGACATTTGTTCTATGGAATTAGTAGATTCATGCCATGCCTTTGTTTGCCATGATAAGTCCCTGTAACATGTTTCTTCATAGCTCTAAACATTGCAACCTGATGTTATTTCTGCTAAAGTCTGAAACTGTTATCATTTGCAATCTTGCCATGTGTGTTTGAGCATGTTCTAGTGATTTCTGGAGATAGCTCAGTGTTCATGTTTTGTCATGCTTTACCTGTACATCATGCCCATGCCTTTTGTTATCATATTGAGGTCCTGTAGCATATTGTTTTGATGCTTGCATTATGCCTAGTTGCTGTTTTGGACAGATTGTTGTCATGACTTGTATAGGGTGTATGTGTTGAACCGTTGCTCCGTTTTGAGTGTGCTCTATATGAAACTTGCTTGATTTCGCATGTAGTTTCATATTATCATGTTGCATCCTTGTTTTGAGGTGTTTTCTTGATGTTTGTATGCATTTTGCATCAATGCCATGCTTAACTTGTTTTGCTCATATCTTCTAGGCCGTAGCTCCGAATCTAATGAACTTTATATGTAACTTGACTAGAATTTCGTGTAGATCATCGTGGTGCATATTAACTTGCTGTTTAACAACTTGAACATAAGTTTATTCAGATCTGGACCAATTTCGAAATTTGCATATGAGGACTTACCGGAATTGTTATAGGTTGTTCCCGGCCTCATTTAAACTTGCCTTGATGTGTTGCTCTTGTTTGCATCATCTCTTGCCATGAGTAGCTTCATCTAGATTTGCCATGCATCATGTTTGTTGTGCATTTTGTCATGTTCATGTGTGGTGTGTTTACCTTCTTGTGTGCTTCTTCTTGTTAGTTCCTGTTTCGTTGCGATCGTGAGGATTCGTTCGTCTACACTTGGTTCGGCTTCATCCTTTCGTCTTCTTCATGGACTCATTCTTCTTCCTTGCGGGATTTCAGGCAAGATGACCGCTACCCTGGATCTCACTACTATCATTGCTATGCTAGTTGCTTCGTTCTATCGCTATGCTGCGCTACCTATTACCTGTCTATCAAGCCATCCCAAATTGCCATGTCAGCCTCTAACCTTTTTCCCCTTCCTAGCAAACCGTTGTTTGGCTATGTTACCGCTTTGCTCAGCCCCTCTTATAGCGTTGCTAGTTGCAGGTGAAGATGAAGTTTGTTCCTTGTTGGAACATGGAGATGTTGTTCCTTGTTGGAACATGTTTACTTGTTGGGATATCACAATATATCTTATTTAATTAATGCATCTATATACTTGGTAAAGGGTGGAAGGCTCGGCCTTATGCCTGGTGTTTTGTTCCACTCTTGCCACCTTAGTTTCCGTCATATCGGTATTATGTTCCCGGATTTTGCGTCCCTAACGCGGTCGGGTGATTTATGGGACCCCCTTGACAGTTCGCTTTGAATAAGACTCCTCGAGCAAGGCCCAACACTGGTTTTACCATTTGCCTCACCTAGCCCTTTTTCCCTTGGGTTTCCGGAGCCCGAGGGTCATCTTTATTTAGCCCCCCCCCCCCCCCGGGCCAGTGCTCCTTCGAGTGTTGGTCCGAACCAAGCAACTGCTGGGGCCACCACGAGCAACTCGAGGGTTGGTTTTACTCGTAGCTTGACTTATCCGGTGTGCCACGAGAACGAGGTACGTCATGACTCCTATCGGGATTTGTCGGCACATCCGGGCGGCTTTGCTGGTCTTGTTTTATTGCTGTCGAAATGTCTTGTAGCCGGATTCCGAGAGTGATCGGGTCTTCCCGGGAGAAGGAATATCCTTCGTTGATCGCGAGAGCTTATCATGGGCTAAGTTGGGACACCCCGCAGGTATAAACTTTCGAGAGCCGTGCCCATGGTTATGTGGCAGATGAGAATTTGTTAATATCCGGTTGTAGTAAACTTGAAGTAAACTCTTCTAAAATACACCAACCGTAAAGCGTAACCGTGAGTGTCTTTTTTCGGGTTGATCGAGAGGAGAACACGGTTTCTTGGGTTATGTTTGGCGTAAGTAGGAGTTCAGGATCACTTCTTGATCATTACTAGTTGACGACCGTTCCTTTGTTTCTCTTCTCGCCTCATTTGCGTATGTTAGCCACCATACATGCTTAGTCGCTGCTGCAACCTCACCACTTTACCCCTTCCTTTCCCATTTAAGCTTTGCTAGTCTTGATACCCATGGTAATGGGATTGCTGAGTCCTCGTGGCTCACAGATTACTACACCACCAGTTGCAGTGTACAGGTTGTGCGATGATCTTGATCGAGAGCGATGTTTGCTTGTATTGGAGTTCTTCTTCCGCTTCTTCTTGATCGGGGATAGGTTCCAGTGTCGGCAGCCTGGGCTAGCAGGGTGGATGTCGATTGAGCTTCTGTTTATGTTTCATCCGTAGTCGGATGTTGATCTTGTATATGATGTTGATGTATTCTTGTGGCATTTGTGCCTTATGTATGTATCCCCATATATTATGTAATGTTGATGTAATGATATCCACCTTGCAAAAGCGTTTCAATATGCGGGTCTATCCTTGGTGGGACCTTCGAGTTCCTTTTGGATAGGGTCGCACATTGGGCGTGACAAAGGACCAGCTCGGCATTGGCTCAACAGCTTGCCAGCAGAGTCAATCAGTTGTTGGGAGGACCTGGAAGCCGCATTCCTCGATAACTTCCAGGGCACATATGTGCGACCACCAGACGCCGATGACCTTAGCCATATAATTCAGCCGCCAGAAGAATCGGCCAGACAATTCTGGACGCGGTTCCTAACAAACAAAAATCAGATCGTCGACTGTCTGGATGCAGAGGCGCTAGCAGCCTTCAAACACAACATCCGCGACGAGTGGCTAGCCCGGCACCTAGGACAGGAAAAGCCGAAATCCATGGCAGCCCTCACCACACTCATGACCCGCTTTTGCGCGGGAGAGGACAGCTGGCTAGCTCGAAGCAACAATTTGGCCAAACACCCTGGTAGTTCGGATACCAAGGACAGCAATGGCAGGTCGCGTCGCAACAAGCATAAACGCCGCATTAACAATGACAATGCTGAAGATAAGACAGTAAATGCCGGATTCAGAGGCTCTAAAACCGGTCAGCGGAAGAAGCCATTCAAAAGAAATACCCAGGGCCCGTCCAACTTGGACCGAATACTCGATCGCTTGTGCCAGATACATGGCACCCCCGAAAAACCAGCCAACCACACCAACAGGGATTGTTGGGTGTTCAAGCAAGCAGGCAAGCTAAACGCCGAAAACAACGACAAGGGGCTACATAGCGATGACGAGGAAGAGCCAAGGCCGCCAAACAATAGAGGACAGAAGGGCTTTCCCACACAAGTGTGGACGGTGAACATGATATACGCAACCCACATACCCAAAAGGGAGCGAAAGCGTGCACTAAGGGACGTATATGCGATGGAGCCAGTCGCCCCTTAGTTCAACCCATGGTCTTCCTGCCCGATCACCTTTGATCGAAGGGACCACCCCACTAGCATCCGTCACGGCGGTTTCGCCGCATTGGTTCTTGACCCAATTATTGACCGATTTCACCTCACAAGAGTCCTGATGGATCGGCGGCAGCCTGAACCTGATTTATCGGATACAGATGCACAAAATGGGCATAGATCCATCAAGAATCAAACCCACAAAGACGACCTTTAAAGGCGTCATTCCGTGTAGAGGCCAATCATGCAGGCTCCGTTACACTTGAAGTGGTCTTCGATCCCGTGATAACTTCCGGAGTGAGGAGTTAATCTTCGACATAGTCCCATTCCGCAGCGGCTATCACGCATTTGCCGGGCAAACCGCGTTCGCAAAATTCAATGCGGTGCCGCACTCGCTGCACCTCAAGCTCAAGATGCCAGGCCCTCGGGCGTAATCACGGTCAATGGAAACACCGAACGCTCCCTCCAAACGGAGGAGCATACGGCTGCCCTTGCGGCAGAAGTGCCGAATAGCCTCTTAAGGCAATCCTCCAGTCCGGCCAATAAACAATCGGACACTGTCAAGCGCGCCCAGAGTAACCTACAGCAAGACCACCTGGCACGTTCCGAACAAGCGTAGTAATGCGGCCCCAACCCCAGCCCTCGCGAACTCGCGAAGCAAGTACTACGCGCACGTAATTGCCCTCTGAAGCACCATGGGCATAGGGGACGGGCCACGACCACAGCATGCCCAGAATGCGGCTAGACCGCACTAGGGGCTCCCATTTGTGTCATTTCTTTTTTTTCTTTTTCTTTTTACTTTCAGAACTCTGTTCTCTAGAAGCCCTGTCCGGCATTCGTGCCGACTACACGATGCAACAGCCAGGGAAGCAGAAAACTGCGTCAAGCGTCCAGGTGGTCTCTATTACGAGAAGTACACTTGTTTTACATACCACACCGCAAACTTACCCCTGGTTGGGGGACATGTCAAAAGTCCCGTACCTTGCTTATCGCCAAATTTGTATCGTTCTGCTTTTATTTGCAGTTTCTTTTGAATAAACAATATATAGCTCTTGCCTAACATTGCATTCTTTCCCATTGTATATGTTCATCTATGACATTGCGCAACCGTACAATTTGGTACGGCCACCACACTAGGGGCTTATGTACCCCAAAAACATGGTGTGACAAGTCCGAACACTTTCACAAGTGCGGCACCCCGAACTTATAGCATTATATGCATCGGCTCCGAATCATGTCTTGGGTCAATAGTTGGGTTTGCCCGGCTCCCATGTTTTGGTAACTTACGTTCCGTTATCATGTTTTGGTACCTTACGTTCCGTTATATCGGCTAAGGTAGCGCTAGGAGAACAACTGCGATTGTGCCCCGGTTGAGCTGGGTTGAGCACCTCAGTGGAGAAAGCTAAAACTGACCATCATGATAAGGGGAGAGCCGGTCGCTGTTCGAGAGGTTTTTTCGGGTCCCTAAAGACTTACGCCGCTTAGAGCGACGAGCCGGCATTGTCCGGCCAAGGCGTGGATAGCGCCCCGAACTCGGTGTTCCGAATACTAGGGGCTTCGCCGAAATTTAAAATTATAGAATTCTACGGCTAAGTGAGAGTGTTCAAGCACTATAAGTCTGGTTGCCTGGTTCGTTGCGTTGAGCGCCTCCCTCAAAGGACCCAAGAATGGGAACAAGAGCACTCAAGTTTATCCCGAACACCCCAGCACCCGTGGCATGGGGGCTGAAGTCAACGACTTGCCATCTCTCGATTTGATAAACAGCCGCACGAAGGTAATATTTTAAATTCTGGCGTTGCTTAGCGCATGTGAACAAGTTTTCAGCGTACAGGATAACAAATGCGAGTCTATTCAAAAATTACATCTTTGGAGCATTCACCCGCTATAAGGTGGGCACCCTTCAGGACGCCCTCATAATACATTTCGAGCTTGCGATGCTCCTTGCCCGGTGGTGGTCCGTCCTTCACAAGCTTCTCACCGTCCAGCTTGCCCCAGTGCACCTTAGCACAGCAAGGGCCCTACGGGCACCTTCGATGCAGACGGAGCGCTTGATGACTTCAAGCCTTGGACAGGCATCCACCAGCCGCCTTACCAACCCGAAGTAACACCCAGGCATTGCTTCCGTTGGCCACAGCCGAACTATGAGGCCCTTCATGGCCTGTTCGGCGACCTTGTGGAGCTCGACCAGCTGCTTCAGCTGGTCGCTCAGGGGCACCGGATGTCTGGCCTCAGCATACTGAGACCAGAACACCTTCTCCGTCGCGCTTCCCTCCTCGGCTCAGTAGAAAGCGGCAGCATCGGACACGCTGCGGGACAGATCTGCGAATGCTCCTGGAGAGCTCCGGATTCGGGTAAGTAACAGAAATTCACCTTCACATGCTTGCTTTGCATAAAGAATGCCTTACCCGCCGCTATCTTCTTCATCGCCTCAATTTCCTGGAGGGCTTTTTGGGCTTCGGCCTTAGCGGCTTGGGCACTCTCAAGAGCCAAGGCGAGCTCGGACTCTCGAGTCTTCGAGTGAAGCTCCAAACTCTCGTGTTTTTTCACAAGAGCCTGGAGCTCTTGCCGCACCTCCGCCACTCGCGCCTCCTGCTCCTCTCGCTTGGTGCGCTCCGCGGCCGCTTTGATTTCGGCCGCGGACACCGCTTCCTTCAGGGTCGCCACCTCGTTCGTGGCCCCTGCAATACTCACGTTATTCCTGTCATTTTTTGCAACCAAATCCTTTCTATAAGGTATTACTTTAATAAGGTATTACTTACCTTCCTTGTCCTCGAGCTGCTTCTTGGCAAGTCCGAGCTCGTTCTCGGACCGCTCGAGGCTCTGCTTCAATGCATTGACCTCCGCAGTCAGTGCGGCAGAGGTCAGCAGCGCAGCCTGCATTCCCATATCGACATATTTATGTTAGACTCCTGCGTATATCTTTTAGATCCTCAGTCCGGCTTTTCTTTCCGAACACCGAACTAAGCATCGAGGCTCTTGTCTGTCGGTAATCTTCTTACATATATTGAAAACTTACCTCAAAGCCTGTTAGAAGGCTGGTGCGAGCTTGATCAGCCCGCTCTTGGCGGATGAACTTTCACAGATCACCACACTCATAACAGTGGCGGTGCTCCTCCTCGATGGGCGCTGTTAAGAGCCTCCGATGCTATCTCGATGCCTCCGTTGGGCGGAGGACACCGGCGTCTTACCCTTCTTGCGAAGGGGCCGCTTGCCGAACTTCGGAACCGCTGAAGGTTCCGGTATGGAGTCCAGACAAGGGTCGGGCTTAGAGCCCCTGGGGGTCTCGCTCCCCTCGCGCCTGGAGTCCGGGAGGCTGCCTTGTGGCGCCTCCTGCGCCACCTCCTCTTGACGAGGCCCCCCTTGGGGCCCCACCTCGGCGTCGTCGGCAGCGCGAGGCGAGGAGGCGGTCGGAAGTGAAGTACTATTCATATCCGACGAATCCAGGGAGCCGCTCGACGAAGCGGCGAGCTCGTCCTTGGGCGGGCTACATGGTTATATTCGGCATTAGAAGACGCTATGCGACAAATAAAACGTCATTAGTTATTCTGGAATCCGGACACTTACGATCTCGCCAGGGGCTTGGCCCTTGATAGCCACTCCTCCTCTTCATTGTCGACGTTGGTGGAGAAGTCCGGAGGAAGGGTCCTTCCTTTCTTGGACCCTCCGGCCTCCCCAGTCGGGGCGGCCTTCCTTTTCTTCTCTTCCCCCGCTGGGGGAGAGGCTTCCTTTTCCTCCTCCTCGTTCTCAGGAGAGGATTTAGCCTCTGAGTCTGACAGCACCAGGCGCCGGGAGCTCCTCCCGTGGCCTCCTTCTTGGCCTTCTTCTCCGGCACCACGTGAAGTACGGAACCAGCAACCCGTCAGCGGGCGTCCGCTGGAGTCTTCGGCAAGGAGCCGACAGTTAATCTGTCCGGGCGTCTTCAGCCAGTCTGTCAAAGGTTAGGGAGTTTTAGATCCGCATAAAGTCAAACTATGGAAAAAGAGTCCCATAAAGGGTAAAATAACACCTCGCCGGGCTTGACGTTGCAAGCTGAATCCGCGATCTTGGTGGCGGATGCGGGGCTTGGCGCCCTTGAACAGCACCTTCCGGGCATCTTCGCACGTAGTGTCAAGAGCGGCTCAAATCGGTGCTGTGCTGGATCAAACTCCCACAAATTGAAGGCCCGTTCGGGCATGGGAGAATCCGGCGGATGAGCATAACCTGACTACGTTGAAAAGCTTGAGCTTCTTGTC
Organism: Aegilops longissima; assembly: GCA_021605205.1. Classification (NCBI taxonomy): domain Eukaryota; kingdom Viridiplantae; phylum Streptophyta; class Magnoliopsida; order Poales; family Poaceae; genus Aegilops; species Aegilops longissima. The sequence continues at coordinate 263,861,874 of CM038682.1, read as the reverse complement.
CACCGTGGTTTGAACGCAGGTTTGAGTCCGTCAGCTCTTAGAATCACCCCACGTCGGGCCCATCTCTTTCCATGATGTGAGCCGTGTGGGAAGCGGATCTGGTCGGGAGCCGCCGCCCATTTGAGTCGCGCGGCTCGGTGATGTAGAACCACCCGATTGCCACCCCATTATGGTCTCCACGAAGGAGCCCTCAAGCCATGTAACGTTGGGCATCCTGCCCGCCATGGCGCCTTCGCACTCTGCCTGTCGGCCGCCCACTATCTTCGGCTTGACGCTAAAGGTCTTCAACCATAAACCGAAGTGGGGCTGGATGAAGAGGAAGGCCTCGCACACGACGATAAACGTCGAGATATTGAGGATGAAGTTTGGGGCCAGATCATGGAAATCCAAGCCGTAGTAGAACATGAGCCCCCGGACAAATGGGTGAAGTGGAAAACCTAGTCCGCGGAGGAAGTGGGTGAGGAACACCACCCTCTCATGGGGCCTGGGGGTGGGGATGAGCTGCCCCTTGTTGGGGAGCCGACACGCGATGTCGCCGGACAAGTATCCGGCCTCCCGCAGCCTTTCGATGTGCCCCTCCGTGACGGAGGAGGCCATCCACTTGCCTCCCGCTCCGGACATGGCTGGAGAAGGTTGAGGAGGGATGTGCAGACTTGGGCGCTGGAGCTCGAGTGCACATGAATGGATGAGCAAATGAGGAAGAAGGCGTAGGTGGAAAGGTGGATCCTTATCCCCTTATATGGACGGACGAAGCTATGCGTCCCCCACCAGCCTGTTAAAACTCGCTTATCTTCCAAGCGCCGTAAATTAATGGCGCGGTTGGGTTACCCACATCCTTATTGATGAGAATCCCGGAATAAGGGGAGCACGATCTCTTCTTCGACAAGACGTGCCAAGGAAACCGCCTCGCTAAACGCGCTGAGGTGGTACAGTAAAAACGATTCGAATAAAAACTTGACCGCGGCGTGATTACATGCTGCGGAATACGTCAGCAGATTGATTTTGTGTTAATATTATTCTCTCTACGGTGGTATGTGGAACTTGTTTTGCAGAGCCGGACACTATCCTTGTGTTCAAAACCTTCTATGAAGTATTCGGAGGAGGAACCCGCCTTGCAATGCCGAAGACAATGTGCGCGCCGGACCCGTCGTCATTGAAGCCTGGTTCAGGGCTCTTGAGGAGTCTGGACTAGGGGGCGTCCGGATAGCCGAACTATCATCTTTGGCCGGACTCCTGGACTATGAAGATACAAGATTGAAGACTCCGTCCCGTGTCCGGATAGGACTTTCCTTGGCGATACGGATATGTAGATTTCCTATCATTGTAACCGACTCTGTGTAACCCTAACCCTATTCGGTGTCTATATAAACCGAAGGGTTTTAGTCCGTAGGACGAACAGCAATGATACCATAGGCTAGCTTCTAGGGTTTAGCCTCTCTGATCTCGTGGTAGATCTACTCTTGTAGTACCCATATCATCAATATTAATCAAGCAGGAGTACGGTATTACCTCCATCAAGAGGGCCCGAACCTGGGTAAAAACATCGTGTCCCTTGTCTCCTGTTACCATCCGCCTAGACGCACAGTTCGGGACCCCCTACCCGAGATCCGCCGGTTTTTACACCGACACTCGCCCTTCGGCGATCTGCTAAATTCATTAAGGTCTCTCTCCTTGTCAGGAGAATCTTGGCCGAACTATGTCCGGCTAGAATGGGATGCGGACGATGAAGAAATTCGCTACCCACCCTCCATCCACTTAGTAGCCACTGTCGACGATTTAACTGACATGCTCGACTTCAACTCCGAAGACATCGACGGTATGGACGACGATGCAGGAGAAGAACAGGAACCACCGCCCACGGGGCGCTGGACCGCCACCTCATCATACGATATATACATGGTGGATACCCCCAAAGAAGGCAATGGTGACAAGACAGCGGAAGATGACCCCTCCAAGAAGCAACCCAAGCACCGACGTCAGCGGCGCCGCTCTAAGTCCCGCCATAGCAAAAGCAATCACTACAAAAACATATACTTCCGTGATGATACGTGTTTTTCACAGTAGGTCGCTTTTTTGTCATGCATGTACATCCATGACAAATTTATGACAGAATCAAGATAGTCATACCTGTGCTGTCGTAGAAGTGTTCCATGACATTACCAAAATTATCATCACGGAAATGTCCAATTTCATGACAATAAATCACGCGTCACAGAAGTGCTTTCATCAAGGGTGATCGACACGTGGCATCCACCGTAACGGAACGCCGTTAAGCTATCGGGTCGGGTTTTGGATCCGATAACCAGTTAACAGCCCCGACCAATGGGAAATTTCCATGTGTAAAATTCTTATTGGCCGGACGAAACACGTGTCAGCTCGTCAATGGGTCAGATAGGCGCCTATGATACGTCGACACGTGGCACGGACCAACAGAGGCCCATTCCTGTGAAAAGGCCGGTCCGTTTGACTTGGTCAAAAGCTGGCGGGCCGGCCCATGGAAAGCCTGTTAACGGCCTGTTCGATTATTGCCCATATACAGCCCGCTAACCCAAGGCCCGTTACACCCTATATGAATTAGGCCCAGTAGCGTCATCTGGGCCATCCAATATGATTCCAGCCCGTTTTCACTTCTGGCCCATGTATGGCCCATGACGTCTTCCGGCCCATATGAGGCCCTATGTAACTCTTGGCCTACTAACGGCCCGTGGTGAAACTGGCCCGTAATGAACAGTGTATCACTTTACACCCATTAACGGCCCGTGGTGAAACTGGCCCGTAATGAACAGTGTATCACTTTATACCCATTAACGGCCCATTATTTCGTTGGGCCGTTTCCAGCCCATGTTATCTTTCGGCCTTCACAAAGCCCATCCATTCTTGGGCTCATTTCCAGCATTCGTTTAATTACGGCCCGTTAGTGTCATTTTCTGCTTGTGGGCCAAATTCAGCCCATGGTTATAGTCGGCCCGTTTGTGGTCCGTTAATACGTTGGGCCGATTTCATAGCGTCATCAAATACGGCGTATTAATGATGGCCCATTACGGTCGGCCCATGAACGGACGATTCCAACTCTAGCCCGCTTACGGCGATAATGCGGTCTGTTTGGCCCATGTTTGGCCAATCGATTATACGGCCCGTATAAGGCCCATTGATGATACGGCCGGCAGAAGGCCCATTGTTTCTACGGCCCGTAGAAGGCCCATTGTTTCTCGGCCCGTAGAAGGCCCATTGTTTCTCTGACCATAGGAGGCCCGAGGTCACTACAAGAATATTAGCCCATGGTTATTGTGGCCTAGTTTTAAAAAATAGGTTATTGCAGCCACTAGCTAACCGCGGAAAAAGAACTGTAATGACTACAAGCAAACAAATAAACAAGACAACAAAGGAAATAAATAAGCAAGCAACTAACGCTAGGCTATCACGGCTATTACACATATTACATCCACTGGGCATCAAAGTTCGCCACCAGTGCAAATATAGGGAACAACGCAGCATATCATATACACGGGTTGTCAAAGTTGGCGACCAGCGCAAATAAACGCCGCAGCAAAACAAATCCAGAACTGAAACCACTTCAGAAGATCTCAAGAAACAATATCTTGGGTACCCATAATGCTGGCAAGATGCGTAGCAAGCTTATTAACTTTCTCTTGTTTGGCGCTTAAATCCTCCAACGCTTGCTGTTGCACCGGAAAATATGCATCTGAATTCTGCAGGGACTTCCTCAGTCCTTGACTTCTGTCGCAAAGACATCTCGATCGATGTCTTTCAACTTGAAGTTGAGACTCAAGAAGACGAGCTGATTCAGGCAATGAGTTCAAGAGCTTGTGCCGCGAGAGTGGCGATAACTCGAACACTACATCAAGACAGGACTTTTGGGTTCCCTCACTATCGTCAAGATAGTTTTTATCGCTTTCTTGGAGACCAACAGGGATGTCTCACTATCTTGAACCTTATCTGCATTACTTCCTTTACCATTGGATAACGCTGTCTTCGTTCTCCAATATTTTGTCCGCATTCTAAAAGAGAAACAAGCAGACACATCACATGTTTACCATGTTGTATATGAAATTCATTTTGGTAAATGAGTTCAGTAGTAAAGTGGACAGGATAACAACATGAAACAAACATATATCTATGTACCATGGTCACTTTATGGTCTATATCATTCTAGTTTTTGTTGCCAAATCAAGATAGAGACAGAGTTCGAATAATATTTGTTCAAGACAAAGCAGAATAGACAGAATATAAGTGTGGGTAACTATAGAGCAATAACAACACTTCTAATGTGCATGACATGAGAACATAACTGTTTATTCAATTGAAACTGAAATCAACATAGAGCAGGTTACAACAGCAAACCAGTTAAAGAAACGGGTTTAAAACATACCTGTTCCGCCATTGGAGTTTCAATTCCATCCTTCAAATTTGAAAATAGTTGGTATGAGTAAATACAGTCATGCAAGAGCAAAGGAGTATGTACCATAGCTACAGAACCTGACTTGAGAACAAATCTTCTTCTCCTTTAAGCGTTGAGTTGGGATTCGGAGTGGTGGTCCTCGTGCTTTGGGCACTGCAGTTCCCTTACTAACTGCTCGTGTTTGGGTGCTCTGTGGTGGAGACGATGCTGTGTCAACTGGAACTGGGTTACTATTTGCCGAGGTTGGGGTTAGAAGGGGTGTAGCTGGTTCTCTGTCCAACTGGGTAGGGGTACAATCTGTGAGAGTCTGGGTTATGTGCGGTGGATCTGGTCGTTGGGCAAGTACAACCGTGGTTCTATCTGCATCAACTGGTAGCACTATCTTTTCTGAAGACCATGTTGTTACTCCCTTAGATACTGCCATCACACTCTCCAATTCAAATGGCTGATAAACAAGAAAAGTAATTGAAAGTATAGACATTGTATGATAGAAGGTGCAATGGAGAGTGGGGAATAAAAGAGGGCATGAAATAATTCATATTTATGTTGTCTAACCAAACAGGATAGCATGACACAATTTCACATATATGATGGCTAACTAAATAAGATAGCATGACACAATTTCACATTATGATGGCTAACTAACAAATATGGAAAGACGTAGTTCAAAATATGAGACTATGTAAACAGGATGACATGACATAACTATATAATATGTTTATTAAATAGGTTGGCATGCCATAATTCACATACATTCACGGATAGAATGCCATATTTCAAAATATGATGACTGTAAACACTAAACAGGATGAGATGATATAACTATATGATGTCTTTATTAAATGGGTTGCCATGCCATAATTCATATAGATGATGTGTATGTACTATGTAAACATGATGGCATGATATAATTCAAATATATGATTTATATAGTAAGCAAGTAAGCAGATGGCAATCCATATATGATGTAAAAACTAAGCAATGCAAGACAACATGCATGACATGGGTAATATAACCCTGCCAAGTTTGAGCATAGACCTCAGGGGGGAAATAGGACTGGTCATCAGTCTTTGAATCCTCCTCTGAGGAGCTCTCTATAACCAGCAAGATGTACGCTTGAAAGAGTAGCATTATCTGCTCTCTGAATACCTTATTTTCACTCCGGATATTTCCATCACCGCTTCAAATGGCTGATGCACAGGAAGAGTAGTTGAATATACAAACGTTGTCGACAAAAGGAACACGTAATACAAAAAAATGATAGCATGATATAATTCACATACATGATGATTGGCTAAACACCATGGCATTGCATAATTCACATATATAATGCCTTTGCAACAAGATAGCATTGTATAATTCACATATATAATGTCTTGCAACAAGATGGCAATGCATAATTCACATATATGGTAATTAGACACTGAACAGGTGGCATTCACACAAAGCATGTCTAAACTAATCAAATGACATAGCAATGTGAGACACCAGATGCATACGATATGAGCAACATAACCCTGCCAAGTTAGAGCATACACCTCGGGGGGACGACGGTGCAGCAGGAGAGGGACAAACCACACAAGGTTTTCTTTGACAACTATCTGTAAGAGAAGCAATTATGTAAGGGCTCATTTGAATTGGAGGATTCCAACAATGCAGGGATAGGAAATAGACAGGAATAGGATAGGAATGCACGTGCAAAACAGAGAATTTAAAAACACAAGATTTCTGCCAATCTGGGTGTTTGATTCACAACAATTGGAAGATCACGGGATGCAAAGAAGCATGGTGACATTAAGTCAAACCACAAGAAAATGTACGGTTATAATGCTATTATGCTACTATCTCTTAGTCTTGTGCTTCATGAATAGGAATTTGAAAAGAAGGACAAGTGAAAATTAAAATTCCTATGTTTTTTCTTTCAAGGAGACACTAAAGGAACAAATCCATGTGCTCAGTGGACAATATATATATAACATGTAGAGTAAAAAAGAGATGCAACAAGTGTAGAACCTCTTTGGCGAAGCCACGTCGATCTCAGCGTGATTGGGTTGGCCGGTGAGGATGCTCCAGCTGACTTGGCTGTCGGAGGAGGGGAAGAACATCTTAGGCGTCTGGAGATGGAGCCCGAGGTACTGCTCCGCTGTGATGGAGGGTTTCGTCATTGGAGCAGCTCCGGTGAGTTGTACGACGCCGAGGCTGAAGCAGGACAAGAGAGACAACGAACAATGTTAACCTGAGTGGAATTCTAATAGAATCTCCAATACATGACGTAAAATACATAACCACAAAGTCCTAGATGTAAAATACATCAGCCGCTCATCTCTGAACTTAACTGTCAAAACTGAATTTAACTGTCGAAACTGAACTTAACTGTCGAAACTGAACTTAACTGTCGAAACTGAATTTTGCTGTTGAAACTGAATTTTGCTGTCGAACCTGAACGCACTAGCAAGGTGAGGCTAGATGTCGATCGACTGACTTTTTCATCTCTGGTCAGTCGATTTTGCAGCCGTTGGATACGAAATCAAGGGCCTGCGGTTCATCTTCAACCTCCACCCCCAGAGCCGGCCAAACAGCAGCCCCCGCCGCCCAGCGGCCGTGCGCCGCCCTTCCGCCCGAAAACACTCCCCATCGACGGTCCGCCGCCCGCCCATCCTCTAGCCCCCCGTGCGAAGCTTTTTCCCCAGCGATCCCCACGCCACCGCGCCGCCAACACCCCGCCATCGCCGGCGACCACCGCCCCCATCCTGAACCCTAAGATAGATAGTGGGGTACCTCTCCGGCGAGCCCCCCTCCCCGCTGCGGCTGGTTCTTCCTTCACCCCGGCGAGCCCCCCCCCCTGAAAATCGACTGACCCAAAAGTCGATTCAGTCGACTGAAGTGTAGCTAAATCGGAGCAGCATCGCAAGCAAGAGCAAGAGCGAGAGCAGCAGCGCAAGCAAGAGCAATAGGAAGAGCAGACCAGGCAGGGGACCGAGAGCAAGAGCAGAGCAGCAGCGCGAGCGAGAGCTAAAGCAGCAGCAGGTCCTACTGATGTGGACGTCGCCGCCGAGGGAGCGACGCCGTGGAGGAAGTGGCCGGCGACGCTGCCGTGGATGAAGCCGCTCCGTGTCGGCTCGGGACCGAGCGCCGGCAGCACCGTGAGATCGAATCAAGAAGAAAATGCGGCGATTAGTGTACAACCTCTTTGGTGGCGCCGATTAGGCCGCAGCTTCATCCGAGGAAACGGTGATGATGATGCTCTTCCGGTGGTGCAGGTGAAGACGTCGGTGTTGGAATGGAGGTGAGGTGGTGCGAAAGACGAGGGGAACATTGGGGCAGCTCCTTGGAGGTGGAGGACGGGGTGGCTGAACCAGCGGGACGATGGGATAGACGACGAATCCTCATCCGGTACGGTGGGTGAGGGACGTCGAGGTGTTGCTGTGGACGACGTCGTCGGGGAAGAGGCTCCAGCTGGGTGGCGGACGGAGCAGGGTGTGGGGTTTAAATCGCGGGTTTTCGCGGCCTCGGTGTCTGAATGGGTGGGCGGATGGGATGGCAGTGGGGAACCATGGCTTAGAGACGCGCTTGTCCGAAATGTGGGGTAAGTTACGAAAGTACCCCCACCAATTTGAGGCGGTTCTTTCGGTTCAGGGGTACCACGGGCATTTCACGTGTCGAGATTTCACAGGAGGTGGGAGTTTTTGCGCGCGTAGTAATTTCGGAATAGCAAGGCGCGGGTTGAGATGGAGGGAGTTGTCGGAGCACAACGAGACAAAGATACATCTTAAATATTTCGGGCTAACAAGGCGCGGGTTGAAATTTCCGGACAAGCCTAACGTGTATTGTCCCAAATCAATGCGCCCTTCAAATGTCATTCAAAACTTTGAATTCATGTTATGTTCAATTAAAATATTTTGCTATGTGTATAATTCATGCAACCTACTACTCAAATGAATGTTTTAGTGCATTCCAAACGTATATACTACCGCATCAATATGAACTAAATTTGAATTCGTTTCTCTATTTGAATAAGATCTACAGTAATGATTGTTGTGAAGTCAAAGCATTTGAATTCGTTTCTCTGTTTTAATAAGATCTACAATCATCATTATTGTCAAGTTAAACCATCATTTGTGTATTATCTTCACAGCACAACACATGATTAGTCTCGAGTTACATATGAACTATGTGTACTCCTATATGAACTCCAACTAGATTTTTTGAATCCACTTTATTTTGATTTCAAATCACATTACATTTCTAGCTCTAGCTAGATCTTCATAATCTAAACCATGTCTCATATGTATAATGTGTTTATCACATTATGTATGGTGCCCCGCCCCCTACGCCTACAAGTATTAAGATGTGAGTTGCAAACACCACACATTACCACAAATTCAAATAAAATGTGAGAATGTTCGATATAAAGTATTGTTTAGATTGTTCGATATTTAGTTGTAAGCTACGAGCATACACATTATCACAAATTCAAATAAAATGTGAGATTGTTTGATGTATAGTATGGTTTAGATTGTTCGGCTTTTAGCTGTGAGTTGCAAATGCCATGCATTATCACATTATGGTATAACATGTGCACATCACGTGTATCACCGCTATATTCATGCATGCAATGTTTAAAACACTATGATCTCCTATTCAAATATATGAATCCGCTTTCATATCAAATTATGATGTTTGTTAGTCTCTTACACCCACACAATCCTCTAACCTTTATAGCTACCACTAACTTTCTCTCGTGCATGCACATGCCCTCCTCGCCCTCCCCCTCCCTCGGCATTCTATCCACCTGGCACATTCATTTTTTTCTTTAGGTCGTTCTCCCAGAGTCTCCACAACTCCTTTCCGACACACACCGATCGATAAACCTCTCCAGCGGTTCCTGCCTGCAACATACAAACACACCTTCAATCTCCTCCTTTATGTGTCCTTGCCTCGTGTCTCTCATACGGTCAGACACACGTGTAAACTCTCGCCCCTCTTTTCATCGCTCTCACAACCGCACACTCCTCCCCCTACCTAGCTAGTAGTTGGGCCTCTCGCACCACCTCCTAGCTCCATTCTCTCTGTCTATCCGTCTCGCTGGGCCTTATTTGCCTCTAACAAATGGACGTACACCGACCGATCTCTCGCTATACATATAGCTAGCTAGGTCCATATAACTCATTTTTACCGACACGTCAATCGATCTACCTCATTAGTTGTGTCTCTCCCTTCCTCCGACAAACAACAATTGATCTACCGATCTAGTTAGGTTTGCTTACCAAACACATGGTTCCCCTTCATCATCCATGGATGCGTCCCGACAGATCTATCACGCACAGGCACACACAGAAACACATCAACACTCTTATTGATAACATTGCAGTTCCATCCTCAGTTTGTCTAGTAGGCCTCTCCCACCATCTTCGAGAAGCAACTCCATCACCCATCCAGCACTCTACCCCTCTCCCTCCCTCTCCCTCCGTCTCTCCCTCCTCTCTCTCTCTCTCTCTCTCTCTCTGTCCCATCATATTTCCCGTCCTTCAGTTATGTATGGATGTCGACTGATCTCCCTCAAGACATAGCTGGGTCTCTCCTTCCAACACATATACGAGTCGTTCTACCTCTATAGTTAGGCCTCTGCCTACCCCTCCCACCACCCCCCCCACACACACACCGATACATCGAGCGCTCTAGTCATGTCTCCCTGCCACACACAAACTTGACGTGTGCCCTCTAACGTTCCGGTAGGCTAGTCGCCCTATATCTTTGACTTGTACACACAAACAATTTCGATGGCTCTCTTCATCGATCTCGCACCCACCCACTTGATCCTCTGTTTGACTCTATCGATAGCTATGACCCCTCCCTCTCTTCTCGTGGATTGCCCGACCCTCTATGTATGATATGGATAGGCCTCCATTTCACACACATTGCATGCAAAATTTTGTTTGAGATATCATCGACACATATTCCCACAAATAATTCATGAAATCAACCCCCCACCCCACCCCCACCCCAAAACAAAAAACACTCACGAACGCGGTTTGTATCTCTCACACACACGCCACGTAGGTGGGGGACGTGCACAAAGAGAAGAGGTGCATGCACGGCGCACGTACTCCGTCTCTTTCCCAACCACACCCGCGGGTACAGGTGGAGCTCATTTACTGTCTGAAAAAGGCAGCCCACGTGGTAATTTGGCGATGTCTTGGTTGTCCACTTGGTGGAGGAGGATCGTCTACCACGGGTGAACAAACAAATTGCAACTTGACATGTTATGTTAAAAAAAGAGGCAAACCATGTGGGGCCTACCTTAGAGGCAAGGATCTATACACTGGAGTACTTTTGATGTGTCCCGTCAACTCGCAGAACGAGGAGAAGCTTGCTTAGTACGCCATCTCCCACGCCCACGGGTGCGGTGGCTCGCAGGATGAGGTGAAGCTTGCTTACTACGCCTTACGCCCGCTCCCTCGCCCATGTGCGCGGTGGCTCGCAGGACAAGGAGAAACATTTACTACTCCCTCCGTTTACTCCTCGTCCCTACTACCTTGGTTATAGAGATTATACTATCATATCGTTTGGAATATATATGTCCTTTAGTAGATTTCAATATGAACTACTAGTACATACTCCAAACACTGATGTATATAGACGTATTTTAGAGTGTAGATTCACTCATTTTGCTCCGTATGTAGCACTCTCCCTCGCCCCTCGACCCTCGCCCATGTGGTGGACGTGCAGCAATTCATTCGGTCTCATATAGCTAGAGCGATATATCTTTGCACTACCATTATTGCTCGACTTCGAAGGCGAAGAGCCAATCGTAAGGTCAATATCTTGGAGATGCCAAGCGCAAGGTTATAGGAGAAGCAGTATTAGGTGTCGCATCATTTATAAATAAAGTTTTCTTTCTTGATGTACGTCACAAATATGATAGGTTCATATGGAGAAAAAGGAAACCGCTCCACTATATACATAGTCGGGGCGGGCCAGCCTACACGGTTGCTTGCGGGGTTGCTCTCTACACACTCTCTACACAAAACAAGCGTGGCCACATCTCTAACATCCGGCGGATCCGTCCCCTTGGGGAAGGGTGGATGCTTAGTGTAGATCACGGTGGCCGTCGCCGACAGTGAAAAACCACTGTCGGCACGTCTCGATCAGGGTCCCCCGCGTTCTCTCTCACAAAGCCGGTGAGGTTGCCTTCATCCCTTGCTCCTTTGCCGCGACGTGGGAAGTTGCCGCCTCCGCCGCCCTCCTCAAGATTGAGCTCGTCCCTCGGTACAACTCCCTTTACAGCCCGGCTTGCACCATTGCTCCAGCTGCCCACATCACTCCTGTGGATATTTCTCTAATTCTTTGCCCCGCACATACCTCTCTTGGCTTCTCGTCTTGTATTTGTGATGAGTTTATGTCTCATCAACTAGTCGATAATCTTATTCTAATCACGCTTGTTCAATTTCTTTGCCACGGGGATGCTCATCTCGATTTTGGTGAAACTGCACAAAATGATACGATGGTCAAAAGGCTGCAAACTTCATTTATTAGGAAGCTCGAACGTTGCCAGCAAATTGAAGCCTGGTCAGGGTCCACGGTCCAAGGGCTAGGGACTGCATGGATCGTTTTTTTCTTTAGCTACCTCTGTTACAAAATAACTGTCAACTTTAGTAGTAGTACAACTTTGTACCAAAGTTTGCACAAAGTTGAGAAACTTATTTTGGAGCGGAGGATACATATTGCTATGATCATCAATCATTGGGATGCAATAGCATGCATGTTAGTCTCCTTTGTATTTAATGAAATGTTGCAACGGGCAACCTTGGACGCAAGATACATGTAACAGAAGATGGAAGCTTCATAGCATTGTACAAATTTATCTCGCTGATAAATTACAGTACGTACTATACTAGTACTTCCTCCGTTCCTAAATATAAGTCTTTGTAGAGATTTCACCATGAACCACATGCGGATCACTGAGCCTGCGTGTTTTCACTGCTCTTGCACGCCTCCGCTGTAAGAATGGAGAAAATTGTAATCTAGTAGGTATACCTCCTTTCGCCGAAAGCGTGGGACATCCAGCAGTCCTACGACCTCAGTAATAAAGACCAATGAGCCGTCAAATCACATAGACCCAGCAGTAAGTTGGACGGACGAAGCAATCATCACTCTTGCGCCAGTGAGAGGTCGCGTCCGCTCTGCCCGGGCATGAATGCGGCACCGATTCTTTGGAGCGGCGCTGACCGTTTTGGCCGGGAAGCACGCGCGGGCGATGGAGGGGCTTTGGGTGGGCCAGGCTGGTCAGGAGCGGCCGTGGCAGCTGTCCGCATGTCCCTACCAGACACGCCCGGAAACGAGAGGATGCACCAACTCTGGCGGCTAAAATCGTACACTACACAACATCTCTCTGTCGGAGTAGGTCGATCTGTCGCTCTCTCTAACACACACATGGTGTTAAACACACACGCACACACACACACACGCGAGCGCACACGCATGCACCTTGGTCCCGTTGCACCTTCTAACGTGACTTATTACACCTAGACGGAGGGAGTAGTAAGTATACGAGATAACGTGGCACACTGACTTAAGTCGAATACAAGTGCCCAAAATTTGTGTGCATGTTATAATAAGGATTCAGGAATGTATAAAAGGTTATTTCCCTCTCGTTGAACATAACGGGAGGGTTGTGTAGCTGGTTAGCCTGTTCGCTCATCAAACTTGAGGTCTCGGGTTCGATAACTACACTTGAGCATAATTTGTGCCAGGAGGATTCTTTGACTGGTCAAAATGTTTTCTAGGGTTTGCACGCTTCACACTCTCTCTCCAGTATATATATACACGCTGGAGCCTCAGCGCTTGTAGTTGCTCTCTTCATACTCTCTCGCCCTCTCCCGCTGGAGCCTCAGCGCTTGTTGCTCTCTTCACACTCTCTCGCCCTCTCCAGATCTAAACAAGACTTCGTTGGCCTCTCTCTCCCCTCACTGTTGTCACCGTCGGCAAGGGACTACCGGCGCAGCTGTTCACTTTCCACCCAGCGGCGGGGCGGGAGGGCCTCCGACCCCTTCTTCTTCGCCGTCGTCCCGTCGCCCGCCAAACCACGCCCCAAGAACCTTAAGGTATAATTTACTTACTCCACATGCTTTTCTCTAGCTACATGTATACCATGAATCTCGGACGTGGTTCAAACAGGAAATGAAGGGGGAAAGTTGTATATCATTAATCTAGGACGTGGTTCAAAGAGGAAAGGAATGGGGGAAAGTAGTGGGGAAAGTTGTATCGCATAAATATAGGACGTGGTTCAAAAAGGAAAGGAAGGGGCGAAAGTACTAGTTCAAAAAGGAAAGGAAGGGACAAGGCTGTAGAGTTTGAGCAGGACTAGATTTGCTGCGCTCACATAGGGAAAGGCGTCTGATAACAAAACTGGGACCAACACGGACTGACACAGAGTTTTTTTAGTCCCTACACCAAAATGTCCCTGTAAACAAACACCCTCTAATAATGCCACTGCAAAAATTGATGCAATGCCACAGTTAAAAGCAAATTACATGTTTAACGAATTTTATTGTTAATATAATCTCTATGTTAATATTAATCAATGCCACCATTTGAGAAATGCTACTGTCTTGCTTTCTTTCCCCTTTAGATAAGGTAGATGCTTCTTTTTGTTGGCTTCAGTGTCATCCACCGTTATTGGCCACTAATTGTTTCCTTTGCACCTCTGTGTAAACAGGGTTATCTGCTTCACCTCGTTGCCATTGTGACCTTTTGTTGCCTTTGCACAAAACACTTTTGTTTTGAGAGTGTTTTGCAGATTCAACCAAAATGTCACACCGACAACGTTGCTTGATTGCTTGATCTTAGTGGAACTGCACAAGAGGAGATCTTACTTCCTATCCGTTAAGGCGAATTTGGTTCAGATCTTCTTCTTGTGAGTTGTTTGAATTCCGCATCATGAGAGGTCAGTACTAGCCTTCTTTCACATGATTCTGAAGTGTGCATTCATATGTTGTGCTACTTGTACGATAATGTTGCTTGATTTTAGTGAATTGCACAAATGGACACAAGACTTCCAATCTGTATGTGCACCGTAATATCCCATTGAGGTAAGATAAGGATATTTCACAACTGCTGGCCTGTATTTTGCCACTTTCATCAGAAAATCTTACATTGAAGGCGAAGCTTGTTTGTTATTGAACCAAGTGATGAAGGGGAAGAACAAGGGGAAGAAAAACCAAAATCAACTCCGGTCTTGTAATGAAGCCTTTGGGCTGTGATGGCACAAGTAATGATATAGTTTTGCATCTTAATTTATTGCTATGGCTGGAACGAGCAATTGTTCTGCCACTGATTTGATGCCACTCTTAATGTAATATGTAATTATCTCTACTTGTGCAAACAGGGATCTTCTTTGAAGATACCATATATTTTAGTGGAACTGCATAAGAAGATGTTGGGAACATTAAACTAATCGAGGAGTATATAGTAAGCTTGGCCACCACCGTAGACAGCAATAGATGGTTCCGGAGAAATGCTTCATCTGTATGCTCTACACAATAAGCCTCGACAAAGGTTGGTACTATGCCCTTGATTTCATCCATATGATTGAGCTTTGTCATTTCTATTGGTGTTGTGCTACTGTTTAGATACTGTCATCAAAAAGTGGTATTGTCCTTGAGAAGTGCTTCATTTGTGTTGTTTTAAATATTTCCTTTCCTTTTTTTCGAGCAGATGCTAGCATTTAGTAGTCCTCTTGTCGTTGCACAACAGGATCATCTTCCTCTGAAGAAGATATTGAGTACATGAAGTAACTAGTTCCGATTATGCCAGGATGAAGAAGCCCTGTCTATCTTATCATCAGAAGGAGCAGTTGAAGGATGGTTACATTACTCCCCACAAGACCAAACTAACTTCAGCTCAGAAGGACTGACAAAATCTCCATTTTTTTGCTGTTGTTCTAGGATTCTTTCTGGTGAGTTCCATTTTTCTAAAAGTGTGCTCTACATGGACCATGTATGTGCCTGTTGAAACTGTCAATTCATAGTACAGTTTGCTCTATACTAATCACTTTTTTGTATTTGTGCACACAGGGGTGCTCAGCTTGATTTCAATGGGAACTGCACAAAATATTCATGAATACATCAAATCATTCATTTCCACCACAAGAAAGGAGGTGCGGATAAGTTCAAGGCGTTGCAACATATAAGGGAGAAATCATACAAGCTACGCGCGAATTTGGTTGATTTTGGTGGAACTGCACAAAAAGAACAGCTAGTTTATTTAGCACGAGGTGCCATGTCAATGTCCGAACTGATGGCAAATCCTGCCCAGTCCACAATCGCAGGCATTTGATATTTTGGAATGGGACAACCATGTCAAATTTTGCTCATTGATTTTAGCAAGACATGCGTTTGATATTTTGAATGGGGCGCCCTTTCTTTGTCGGCGTCGATCAATTTTTCTTTATTCTTTAGTTGTGAAGTAAATATTGCCTCGACATGTGAGTCGCCGAGATGCATAATCATCGATTGTTTTGAATGTTCTCTATGGATTGCCAGGCCTGTGTGTTTGATTGCAATGTCTGAAGCGCTAAAAAGCTGCTCAAACTCTTTGTACTCATACATTCCTTTTACTTAGCACATTGTGTAAGTGCATACTTTTTGTATAAGATTGGTCAAAGTAGAGATACTTTGACCGCAGAATAAACTTGTATGCAAACTAGAAAGGACCAGAGGAGTACATGTGAAACTGCTGCAAACAAGGTGATCACCACAGGAATAATGCTAAATGCGTATTGTTTTGCATGTTCATCCAATGCCGATGATATAGAATTGAACTAATCGAAATAAATTCATTCATACACGGTCAGATTTCATATAAACATGCCGGATTTCATTACATTTCAACTAAAAAGGGGTGCGCTGGAGGTATAATTAATTAACCGTCCTAGCTTGTCATAGCGATTAGGGCAACTAGGAGCCCAATGATCAGGATCACCACATGACAAACACCTTTGTCGGTGTACAAAAAAAGGGGTACACTTTTTGTACCCCTATAACTGTGTACAGGTAGTCGGAACCGCGCCCACGACCACACCAAGCAAGGCAAGGGAGCTGAGCCAGGGTAAGACCGAAGCTCAAGGGAACTGGAGCAACGCCAAGGCCAAGACCACGAAGAGCCAAGGGACGAGGCGGGCTCCACCGGCAAGATCCTTGCCGGGGCCGGCTTCAGCAGCCCCGGCAAGACCCTTGTCGCGGCAACTCGCCCCACGCTACGGAGCAAATCACCCTTGAGTCCACTGCCCCCGTAGGGCAAGGATTCGGGAGACATCTCCGTGGTGGCATGCAGATCTTTGTGAAGAAACACTCAGGATCAGATATGCACTAAGAAGACGACCACCCTTGGCGAGATACCAGCCAAGGAAGACCACGAGACCCCCGGCAAGCGCCTTGCCGGGGATGACGGCAGGCGCCGCGACAAGACCCTTGCCGGGGCCTCGGCAAGGCCCTTGCCAAGGACATCTACAGGCCACCATCAGGCCCACGCCAACCAAGTCTCCACCACCGTTCGCATACAGCTGTCGACCCAACCAACTGGGCAGGCACCTGCGTGGCGGCATGCAGATCTTCGTGAAGACACTACCACCGCGCCACCTCAGCTGCCTGCCTGCCTACATGGCACCACGGACATCGCTGGCCAGGGCGCATGTCGACACGAGGAGGAGCAGCGATGGACGGGACGGACTTCGCCCCCGTCCCCGATAAAGCGAATGGACACCTAAGTAGATGCATTAAATGCGCCTTGTCATGTAATGCGAGGGATAACCTCGCATCACTGTACCCTTTCCACCTCCTGCGTGCCACTGTGGCAACCCTTTTTTCCTATAAAAGGAGGCCCGAGGCGACCAGGAGAGGGACTCGGCTTTTTGGAGCTCTTCACGCCCCATAGCTAGCTAAAGAACACAGATATACATCCACCAAAGCAGGAGTAGGGTTTTACGCATCCTCGCGGCCCGAACCTGGATAAACGAACCGTGTGCTATCTGTTTGATCCGCTCTTCTCTCAACCCCGCGCCCCGCCAACCGTAGTAGGGATTCTTGTGATCCCATAGGTGTCGTTCTCACCGACATCTTTGGCGCGCCAGGTAGGGGGCGTAGTTGTGAGAATCGGCTCTAGCAGTTAGTCCAGCGCTTCTTCGTTGTCATGGCGCCCAAGAAGAAGACGACGGTGGCGGTCGGCCAGTCGGGAGCCGGACAGCCCGTCCCGACACGGGCGAGCAGCGGACCGGTCGCAGAAAGAACACGAGGAGCCGTTCGCGAACACCAACACCGTCCCACCAGCCGGAATTTGGGAGGCGGCAATGTTCGTGCGCCTGGTAACGGGCCACACACCGCCAAATCCAAAGACGGAGCCAGGCCTTCCGCTGGTTGCACGGGGCCTTCCAAGGTCACTGCCGCATCACCCGAAGGCGACGTAAGGGCCTCCAAGACTCCCACGCCGGCGCCGACAGCGTGCTCCTCCCAGGCAGCGCGCGACGAACATCTTCATCACGCCGAAGATCCTGGGCGTCGCCGCGGGAAGGGCCCCGAGCACCACTCCCGGGACGTAGAAGACCTGCCCGCTCGCCAAAGCGCTGGTGAAAACGGCATGCGACCGCGGGATCGTGATAGACCTCCTTCTGACATGGTCAGAAGTCGAAGCGCGTCGCGATCCATGCTGGTTTCGCTGCCGCTACCGCCAGCAGAGGCCCTGGCGCACGCGCAGTTGCTCCTCGACTTTCCTCCCGCTGCGAGGAAACTCAACGAATGGAGAGCCACCATCCGAAGCCTTGTTGCAGTTGCCAACAAAGACGAACCAAGTCCGGTGGAGCCCCCGGGTCGACGCTCCGATGGAGTCCCATGCACCAATGGCGGAAGGGCCGGCGGCGCCGCGACCACGATGCATTCGCCTCCTCCCCATCCGGTACCGCGGACGCCGACTCGTCGCGACGTCACGGGCGACGACATCTCCATAGCGTCGTCCGACCCATGGACCCACTATGACCAGCGCCAAGTTCTTCGGCAACGAGCCCATGAAGACGCTCGAACCACTATCGAGCGCCGGCGCGGAGCGCGCCACCAGTCAGACATGCGAGCAGGGCCTGCTGTGAACCACCCGGCCCCGGAGATCCCTGGAGGCCTACCTTACGAGGTAGGCTGTCCGGCTTTTACCCGTGAGCTGCGGTAGTTCCAGTGGCCCACTCACCGCACCTTCAAACCTGACGTTGGCGAGAAGGACAACGGCAAGACCCACCCGTCGGAGTTCCTTAGCATCTACACCATCGCGATGCAAGCTGTCGGAGCCCGTGACGATAAGGTGCTTGCGAATTACTTTCCGTTAGCTCTTAAACCAAACGCCATGTCATGGTTGATGCACTTGTCGGTAGACTCTATTTCCTCCTGGTCAGATTTGTGCCATGAGTTTGTTGGCGCCTTTACTAGGGGTCACCAAGCCCATGGCCAGGCAAGCGACCTGCACGTCATCCCCCAGAAGGGAGGCGAGAGTCTGCGCAAGTATATACAGAGGTTCAGCTGGGTATAGTACAATATCGCTGATGTTCAGCCTGCCGCTATCATCAGTGCGTTCCATCAGAACGTGCGTAACCGCAAGATGCGCGAAGAGCTGGCAATGACCAAGGTGAAGGATGTGGCAGAACTCTACGTTCTTGCTGACAGATTTGCCCGGGCTGAAGAGGGAAGGAAGTACCCCGGCGAAGATGCTGGCGTGGAAACCGACTTTTAAGATGAGGATACTGCCGCCCCAGTGAAGAAAGGCCGGCGCCGCAACAGGAAACACAAGGGTAAAGTTGTGCTTGCCGTCGAGGGATCTGATGACGCCGGCTCCGCCAAGAAAACCAAAGCGGATGACCCCGGCAAGGAAATTGCCGGATGTGTCGCCTGTCGAGCCTTAGCGGCTGCCGAGAAGCCAGGGAACTCCGACAAGCAATACTGCAAGATCCATCGCACCAAAGGCCATGATCTCCAGAACTGCCGACAGGTTGAGCTACTTGCTGAGAAGCAAAAGGCTGAATATGAGAGGCGGGACAAGGAGAAGGGCCAGGACGGCGCTGAGGGGTCCGGCAAGAAGCGTGACGGCCAGGCGGGCCATCACGACAAGCATAAACAGCAGGAGATGCCCGCCCGGGGCCGCGACAAGAAGCCAGAAGACGATGATCACGAAGAGGACGATGAGTCTGGTGACCAAGAATTTCAGAAAGCTACAGAGGCCATGTGCGTCGACGGCGGCGCCTCGCTGCATACCACTCACCGCCATCTTAAACAGTGGGCACGTGAGATTACGGCAGCAGAACCGTCGTTCGATGCCCAAAAGCCGCTGAAGTGGTCCAGCACACCTATCATTTTTGACACTGAGGATCACCTTGATCGTACTACTGCGGTCGGGTGCTTGCCATTGTTGGTTTCAGCAACAATACGCAACCTCAAGGTGACAAAAATGCTAGTCGATGGCGGGGCCGGTCTGAACTTAATCTCGCCTGCCGTGATCGAGAAGCTGTAGATTCCTGACGAAGACCTCGAATAGACGGGCACGTTTCAGGGGGTCAACCCGGGAAGAAGACAACCAAAGGGGAAGGTCATGCTACCCGTGACTTTTGGGAGTGATCTAAACTACAGGACAGAAAGGATCGTGTTTGATGTTGCCAAGATACCCTTGCCTTACAACGGGATCCTTGGCCGCCGAGCGCTGGCCAAGTTCATGGCGGCGTCACACTACGCCTACAACACCCTGAAGATGCCAGGGCCTGTGACGATCATCACCATCCCATCCGACAAGAAAGATGCGCTGATTTGCGCTGACCAACTCTACCAACAAGCAGTTGCAGCAGCTGCCGCTGCTAAGGCACTTGCTCCTGCCACTCGAGCCCCGGGAGGGAAGAAGAAGAAGACCGGTGAGACCTCGGGCACCCACTCCAGTAAGCGCACTTCTTCGGAGTGTAGTGCTCCCGTCGAGGATGTACCAGAGAGCTCCACCGGCAAGAACAAGAAGTCCAGGGCCACGCCGTCGGCGACCAAGAAGGTATCCATCAAGGAGGACGGCACAGGAGGGGCTTTCACCATAAGCTCCACCCTTGGCGACAAATAGGAAGACGCGCTCGTCACCTTCCTGCGGGCGAATGTCGATGTGTTTGCGTGGCAAGCATCCGACATCCCCGGCGTTCCCAGGGAGGTGATTGAGCACCACCTTGCTGTCTGTCCTCATGCGCGGTCCGTCAAGCAGAAGGTCAGAAAGCAAGCTTTGGAACGGCAAGAGTTCATCACAGAGGAGATCCGGAAACTAGAAGCGGCGGGTTTGGTGAGAGGAGTGCTCCATCCAACGTGGTTGGCCAATCCAGTGGTAGTGCGCAAGGCGAATGGGAAGTGGAGGCTGTGTATTGATTACACATATATCAATAAGGCTTGTCCCAAAGACCCTTTCCCGTTGCCGCGCATCGACCAGATTGTTGACTCCACGGCTGGGTGTGATCTGTTGTCATTCCTTGATGTCTACTCCGGCTACCACCAGATCTTCATGACGAGAGAAGACAACATTCATCACCCCATGAGGTACGTATTGTTTTATACGGATGCCTTTCGGGTTGAAGAGTGCTGGCTCAACGTTTGCAAGGGCGGTCCATATTGGTTTTGAACCCCAGCTCCATAGAAATATGGAAGCTTATATGGATGATATAGTGGTCAAAACCAAAAACAGGGCAACCCTCATAACGGATTTACAAGAAACATTTGCAAACCTACGCAAGATCAATCTCAAGCTGAACCCTGAGAAGTGCGTCTTTGGCGTCCCGTCCGGCAAGCTTCTCGGGTTCTTTGTGTCACAGCGCGGGGGAGAGGCCAATCTGGACAAGATCAAAGCTATAGAGCAGACTGAAGCACCCAAGCGGGTCAAGGATGTGCGTCGGCTTGCTGGTTGCGTTGCCGCCATGAGCAGGTTCATTTCCAAGTACGTATTGTATTGCATGTTCATCCAATGCCAGTGATACAGGAATTTGAACTGATTGAAATAAATTCATTCATACACGGTCGGATTTCATATAAACATGCCAGATTTCATTACATTTCATACATTCTTCAACTAAAGAGGGGTGCGCTAGAGGTATAATTAATTAACGAAGCTACCCACCGTGTCCCGCCGAGGCGAGCAGAAGTTTGGTGACTTAACTGCAGTGCAGTTGCATAAGCGACATGTGGCCTATTGGGCCCGTGTCGATCGATACTACACCAGCGATTAAAATAAGCAGCGTTATTCTCGGCAGAACTCCCGACTCCACGTCGCCGCCAAGCTAACCGGCCATCAATGGTCAACCCGCCTAGCTTGGCGAACAGGAGGTAGCAGCGGTGGCCTTACTTGGACCAGCGGCGGCGACCTACCGTGTTCTGCTCTTCCTCGTTTTCTATGTGCACAGCCTCGTTAGCAGCGGGCGGGGCCTCGGCGGAGCCGGCGATGTCCTCTGTCTCGTTGCGGCGGCGGCGCCTCAGCGGGCGGTGGAAATCCTCCCCACGTTGCGGTAGGGTGGGGCCTCGGCTGAGCGGCGATGTCCTCTGCCTCATTGTTGGCGGGCGGGGCCTCGGCGAAGCCGGCGATGTCCTCTGCCTCGTTGTTGGTGCGCGGGGCCTCGGCGGGCGAGGCCTCGTCGGCCTTGCGAGCGAGGACTTCGTCGGGCCGGCATTGTCCTGTGCCTCATTATTGGCGCCCGCGGCTTCGGCGGGCGAGGCCTTGTCGGCGCCCGATGGAGCGGGGACTTCGTCGGGCCGGCATTGTCCTCTGCCTCATCCTCGATCTCGCCAAACAGCGCCTCGCCCGCTTCGCCGCCCTCTTTGCTAGCCTCCTTGTGGCGGCGCAGCCTCCGCCACCGCATGCGGTACCGCGGCGCTTCGGCGGCCCTTGCGGCGGGCGATGCGTGTCGACAGCGCCTCTGCTCCGCCCGCTCGCGGCGATCTGCTCCTCCGCTGGAGGTGCTCTGGGAGAACATGGTGGTTGTGGCGGCGTCGGCTGCGCCTCCGGAACTGCTCTGGCGCATCGCCTCACACCGTCCATATATTGAGCACGGGCCTCGCCGATGGTCATGGTGCAATGCACGGCGAGATGGCGCGGAGGAGGGGTTGGCGCGGATTATGCGACTATCATGTTCTCCATTGGGGCGTCGTCGTCCTCCGGCTGCTGCCCGGCCAGCGGTCGGCAGCAATAGCTGCCATCTCCTTATAGTCCGTCGTCCGCCCGTCGGTGCGCTGAGTGCGAGGAAGCCATGGTGGGCAGTAGTGGTGTGGACAGGAGAAAGGAGCGGATGCGGATGGCTGCGGCTATGGCGGCGCGGCGATTTATATAGCAATGGTGGCGGGCGGAGGGGCGGACGTGTGGCGCCGGTGTAGCCGCCTCGGCAACCGTGTATCATTAATGTGGGCGACAGATGGACGGACGGACGGCACTTGTGTCGTTTGAAAGCGAACAATCGCCTGCACGGGAAGCAGGGCAGGCGGCGATGATGTTTTGGCGGAAGCGCCGCGGCGAGGAGATGACTTTACTTGGAGGATGACAATGGGGACCCACCAGTCCATAGCCTCACGTGCATAAGTGCCTCCTTATTATATATATATATATATATATATATATATATATATATATATATATATATATATATATATATATATATATGTGTGTGTGTGTATAAAACTATACTCCCTCCGTCTAGGTGAATAAGTCGTATTAGAAGGTGCATCACGACCTAGGTGCAAGCAGATTGGTGGAAATGAAGAATATTTATGTCCACTAAACACAACATTTAATCACAATAGTTAAGAGGATGCCTTATTAGCTACCCATGCAGGCCATCGTAATTCATAGCATGCAAAGCACTTTTATTTCTTGCCTAATAACCGCATGGGCGTGCTGCATGCATTGGTCCTTCTTGAGCAAAAAAGGGAGGAAGGGGTTTCCACGGAGACAACAGGCCCGAGGTGGAAGCTTCGCTGGAGTAATTTATTTTGCTTCCCTGGTTTCCTAACATCACGGTCCCACACCATTGTCAACCTATGTAGTAGTCAATAAGCGAGAGAATTGCACAAAAGCGGCCGACAATTTGGGACCAAGCAGCTCGAGCGAGTATTTGTGTTTTTGAGGTGTGAGCACTGTTGAGGGATTTTTCGATGTTTATCCCAGATATTAATTTTCTCTTGAACAACAACGAAAACATCGCTGCAGGTATTAACTGGGCGGGCAAAAAAAAAAAACCAAAACGATTCGCCCCCCTGATTGCTGGGACCCACCAGCCCCCGATCTTTGGGACCCACGAGCTACATCTTCGCATGCAAGGAAGTGCGTTTGGGCCAAAAAATGATTAAGCCCGACTGCTGGGACCCACCAGCTACATCTTATGAGCAAGGAAGTGCACGACGGTCGGGACCCACCTGGTGAAGCGTCGTAGCATTGTCATTCTGGTCGCGACGGTATGCGTACATCTTGGTCGATGTAGAGGCGCGCGTGTCGTAGTAGAGCGCTGCGTAGCATGTACGCGTCACAGCGGCGAGGTGCAGAAAGAAAATACAAACGCGTATGTGTACATACGGGCAGGGTCTCAAACGCTGCTCGTGCATACGTCTGGCGAGGGCTCGTGTACATGGCTGGGTCGGAGCGGAGAAACAGCGTCGTCGTCATGTTCATGGGAGGCAATGGAATGCGTCGTGTTCATGGGGAAGCAGCGAATTCGTCATGTTCGCCGGGAGGCAGCGGCTGGGTGAGCGGAATGTGTGTCGTGTTCGCCGGGAGGTCTGGGCGGAACAGGCGATGGAAGCGAGGCTGGCGTACCGCAAAGCGGAGAAAGCGGCCTTGTGTTCGACCGCCCACGTTAAAGCAGGATCCGATTCATCGGGAGGGGTCTCGCGTACCGCAAAACGGAGGAAACGGACCTCCTACGGTCGAAACGGGGGTCCTGTTGATCGGGAGAGGTGTGGTTGTAGGACCTTGAAGTATGTCTAGAGGGGGGTGATTAGACTACTTGACCAATAAAAACTTAACCTTTTCCCAATTTTATAGTTTGGCAGATTTTAGCTATTTTAGGACAAGTCAAGCAATCATCACACAATTCAAGCAAGCATGCAAAGAGTATATAGGCAGCGGAAATTAAAGCATTCCGTGTTTTCTGCAGTGACACACGTTGCACGCTCATCCTCCTAAGCCCCAAATATTCCATGGCCACGTATTTCAACCCGGACCGTCAGTCGAACGTAGACTACACAAATGTCAAGAAGGTTCTTGATGATGTTCTCCCGGCTCGCCAAATCTGGAGGCACCTTCACGAGGCCTATTAAGTAAGTCACAGCAAGCCGTGTTCTCCCACAATATGGCGTTACGCTTTCGTCAAGCAGCCGCTTTGTGATCGAAGGGTGCCTACTCGCCATCCATCACATGCGAGGCGTCGTATGGGACCATCATCAACTTCGCTACGAGTAAACTCAAAGATTGGGCGCGGCGTGTCGGCAATCCAGGCCGCGGACCTCCGACAAAATTCTTTTCGCATCGATCGGAGTTTCCGGAAATCATCCATCAAGATGTCGCCATTACCTCGGGGCAGTTCTACCTCAAAATCAACCGTCCAGCGGTGACATCGACACAATGCTACAAATGCAGGATGACAACGCCCATTCTTTCATGACTCCCACGATAGACGGCGGCTTCATCCATGCTCCGGTCCCTTGAGTCGAGTTGTCTAGTTCTGAAACATCAATTGGCTCATTTTGTAATTAAACTTTAATGAACTTGTAGTATGTCTCTTTGGTTTCGAGAGTCGTTCAACTTAGATGTAATCGATGCATGCTATTAATGTCTTGCTTTTCTCTTCCGATCGTTCTGTTGCATACTTATATATTGCTTATGTATTGTCTGTGAATTGGTACTAACATTTCGTTTGGCTAGTGCATAGCGATGCCGGCGTATGTCGTGTACAAGGTAAGGTTCGGAGTCTCGATGGTGGGAGGAGTGTCGGAGACAGGTTCACCGATTCAGCGGTAACAGATTACAAAGGTACACCACTAGGGCGAGGCGAATCTAGATCGCCGCTATCTAGCGGGAGAGGGAGGCGTTGGAGGAACCGGATGAAGGCGAGTTTCATTGTGATGATGCTCATCGTGATGACCACAGCTCTCTTCTATGTGATGGTAGTTTAGATGATCGATATCGACTTGTAATGTGAAGACAAACTCGCTACTCGCGGTCTCGAGACTTGTAATATAATGTTCTATCTTTGTTCGGTCCTTTCAATTCGGAGACTAATATGATGAATTGTATTCGGAGACTAATATGATGAATTGTATTCAAAGACTAATCTTCTATTGTATTTGATGAATCTGTTGTTCATGTGTGATGTATATATTTTGTCAAATTATACATTTTGTAACCTGTGCAAAAACAGAAAATAAAAATAAAAAACCTAATATTCATACTAATGGCGCATCACATGACAGTGCGCCATTAGTATGACGATCATACTAATGGCGCATCCTTTGGGTAGTGCGCCATTAGTATCTGTGATCCTAATGGCGCATCCAGGTGGTGCGCCATTAGTATCTCACACAGGTATACATGGCCTGGGAGGCATACTAATGGCGCACCACTGCCTATACTAATGGCGCACCACAGTCGCCATTAATATAACGATACTAATGGCGCGCGGTGGTGCGCCATTAATAAAATACTAATGGCGTGCTATTAATGGCGCACCACAGATGCGCCATTAATAGCCATACTAGGTGCGCCATTAGTAGGGGTTTTTCTAGTAGTGAGTTTGAGCTTTTCAAAGCGTAACTTCTCATGAGCCCTTAAAAGTTCTCGATGATCTTCGAAGATAGTTTCATGAGCCAACTTAAGAGTGTTTAGCTCTTTAGTTAGAAGCTCAATTTTCTCCTTATCATTGCCATTCGTTTGATTAGCATGATTAATTGACGTTTCATCATAGTATTCATCACTAGAGTTGTCAGCAAGTAAATCATCATCCACAAGCAAGTCATCTTCATCACTATTGAAATCAACATACTCGGGATGTGTTACCTTTGGACCTTTTTCCATGAAGCATCTTCCAATTCCTTCATTTGGTGATTCAAATATGTCGTAGGAGTCGGTTGACACAAGTGCTAGACCGGCAACACCTTCATCTTGAGTATATTCGGAGTCGGAGTGATAGCTTCTCTCGGAGTGATTGTCGGTCGGGCGGAAACCCATTCACCAACATGAGCTTGATGTCTTCGTTTTGTGTAGCTCCTTGATGACTTGTCCTTCCTTTCCGAATCCTTGCTTCTCCGTGAGGGTCTTCGTTCATAACGATCATCTCTACTCCTTCTCTCTCTTGGTGGTGATTCTTCTCTTTTGCTCCTTCTTCTTGGAGAATCTTCTCTTCTTTTGTAGGGTGCCGTACACTCATTGGAGTAGTGTTCGGGTCTCCCACAATTGTAGCAATTGCGCTGTCGACTAGAAGATCTCTTGTCATGATAAGACCTTGACTTGGAGCTTCTTTCTTTGCTTCTACTCTTGTAGAATTTGTTGAAGTTCTTCACCATTAAGCTCAATTCTTCATTGAAGGTTTGTTTCTCACTTGATGATGTGGGGGCTTCACTTGAGGCTTTGTAAGCACCACTTGACTTGTTGTGAAGTTCCTCCTTATCCTTGAGTGACATCTCATGAGCAACAATTCTTCCAATGACTTCCGTTGGCTTGAGATCTTTGTAGTTTGGCATCATTTGGATCAATGTGCACACGGTATCATACTTCCCATCCAATGCTCTTAGGATTTTCTTGATGATGAATTTGTCGGTCATCTCTTCACTCCCTAAGCCGGCAATCTCATTTGTGATGAGAGCAAGCCTAGAGTACATTTCAGCGACACCTTCACCATCCTTCATTTTGAACTTGTCAAGCTGACTTTGGAGCACATCTAAATTGGATTCCTTGACGGACTCGGTACCTTTGTGCATATCAATCAAAGTATCCCGTATTTCCTTTGCATTCTCAAGACGGCTGATTTTGTTGAATTCTTCGGGGCACAATCCATTGAAGATGATATCACAAGCTTGAGCGTTGTATTGTAGCATCTTCAATTCTTCCGCATTCGCTTCACGGTTTGGTTCTCTCCCATCAAAGAATTCACCTTGCAAGCCAATACAAATAATTTCCCAAACGGCGGGGTTATGTCCGAGAATATGCATTTTCATCTTATGCTTCCAACTAGCAAAATTAGTACCATCAAAGTAAGGACCTCTACGGTGATAATTTCCCTCGCTAGACGCCATACTCTCCTAGGTTGTGAAACCAAGGCTATGACCACCAAAAGCTATGGAAATCAAAGCAAATGGAGAACAAAGCTCTGATACCACTTGTAGGACCTTGAAGTATGTCTAGAGGGGGGGGGTGATTAGACTACTTGACCAATAAAAACTTAACCTTTTCCCAATTTTATAGTTTGGCAGATTTTAGCTATTTTAGGACAAGTCAAGCAATCATCACACAATTCAAGCAAGCATGCAAAGAGTATATAGGCAGCGGAAATTAAAGCATGCAACTTGCAAGAAAGTAAAGGGAAGGGTTTGGAGGATTCAAACGCAATTGGAGACATGGATGTTTTTGGCGTGGTTCCGATAGGTGGTGCTATCGTACATCCACGTTGATGGATACTTCAACCCACGAAGGGTAACGGTTGCGCGACTCCACGAAGGGCTCCACCCACGAAGGGTCCATGAAGAAGCAACCTTGTCTATCCCACCATGGCCATCGCCCACGAAGGACTTCCCTCACTAGCGGTAGATCTTCACGAAGTAGGCGATCTCCTTGCCCTTACAAACTCCTTGGCTCAACTCACAATCTTGTCGGAGGCTCCCAAGTGACATCTAGCCAATCTAGGAGACACCACTCTCCAAGAAGTAACAAACAGCGTGTTGATGATGAACTCCTTGCTCTTGTGCTTCAAATGATAGTCTCCCCAACACTCAACTCTCTCTCATAGGATTTGGATTTGGTGGAAAGAGGGTTTGAGTGGAAAGAAACTTGGGAAAGGCTAGAGATCAAGATTCATATGGTAGGAATGGAATATCTTGGCCTCAACACATGAGTAGGTGGTTCTCTCTCAGAAATGGTAAGTTGGAAGTGTAGGTTTAGTCTGATGGCTCTCTCCACGAATGAAGAGGAGGTGGAGGGGTATATATAGCCTCCACACAAAATCTAACTGTTACACACAATTTACCAAACTCGGTGGGACCGAACCATAAAACTCGGTCGGACCGATTTAGTAAACCTAGTGACCGGTAGTGATTTTCGGTGGGACTGACATGCATCTCGGTGAGACCGATTCAGTTAAGGTTAGGGCATAACGTAATCTCGGTAAGACCGATTACACAAATTCGGTGAGACCGATTTTGGTAATTAGCTAACCAGAGAGTTGGTCAGGTAAACTCGGTGGGACCGATTCGCTCTTTCGGTGAGACCGAAACGTTACGAAAGGGAAACAAAGAGTTTACATTGCAATCTCGGTGGGACCGATCCGCTCTTTCGGTGAGACCGAAAAGTTACGAAAAGGAAACAGAGAAATTACAATCCCATCTCGGTGAGACCGAGATCCCTATCGGTAAGACCGATTTGCTTAGGGTTTGTGGCAATGGCTATGACTTTTGGAATCGGTGGCGCCGGATAGAAAGAATCGGTGTGACCGATTTTGGCTTTAGGTTTAGGTCATTTGTGGATGTGGGAAAGTAGTTGAGGGTTTTGGAGCATATCACTAAGCACATGAAGCAAAAGGCTCATTAAGCAACACCTAATCCCTTCTTAATAGTATTGGCTTTTCCTATAGACTCAATGTGATCTTGGATCACTAAAATGTAAAATGAAGAGTCTTGAGCTTTTGAGCTTGAGCCAATCCTTTGTTCTTAGTATTTTGAGGGATCCACTTTCATCATCCATGCCATGCCATTCATTGAGCTTTCCTGAAATAATAGTCTTGGAATAGCATTAGCTCAATGAGCTATATGTTGTTATGAATTACCAAAACCACCTAGGGATAGTTGCACTTTCAGTGGTGAACCGCAAAACGGAGGAAACGGACTTGTGTTGGAGCGCTAGGTCGAAACGGGGGTCTGTTCGCCGGGAGGGTGTGGCGTGCATAAGCAGGACTCCACGGGATACTGTTCATCTCCACCGTCGACCCCCTCCAGCCTCCACGAGCTACTGTTCATCCACCGTCGACCTCCTCCAGCCTTCATGGGCTCCTTTTCATCCAGCCTCCACCGTGCGCTACTCCACCGGCTACTGTTCAACAACCCCTCCACCGTCTACTATTCATCCAACCCTCCACACCACGGGGTCCTGTTCAACCACCCCTCCACGGGCACCCCTCCATCGTCTACTATTCATCCTGCCCTCCACACCACGGGGTCCTGTTCATCCACCCCTCCACAGGCACCCCTCCACCGTCTACTGTTCATCCTACCCTCCACACCACGGGGTCATGTTCATCAACCCCTCCACGGGCACCCCTCCACCGTCTACTCTTCATCCAGCCCTCCACCACACCACGGGGTCCTATTCATCCAGAGGCAACGCCACCGCTCACTGTTCATCCAAACCCCCCCCCCCAACGCTCATTGTTCATCCAGAGGCAGCATCGACGCTTCAGTTAGCAGCAGTAGCCAAGGAATCGCTCGATCGGGTTCAGTTAACAGCCATCGATCGATCACTCTGGTTCGATGCTAGCGTAACTGCGGTCTGTCGCTTTCGGGTTCGATTAGAGCCGCGCCTCTCTCGGGTTGATTAGAGCCAGCGCCTACGCACACTGCGCTTTCGTCGTGTCTGAGAAAGCAGCATTGTCGCTTCGGCCCCGACCTCCCACCGTGCAGGAACTCCTGAAATTTTCCTCCCCTCGCTTCTACCACGGTTTTTCCGTCATGGGCGGCCCAAAGAATGTCATGCAAGCTGCGTCTCCGGCCCGCCCAGGACAAAAAGCCCATTTTCTGTCATGATTTTTTGTCATAGAAGTAGGAGCCCACCACATCTATGATGATACCAGGTTTTGTCACAATTATCGTCATAGAAGTGTCTTATGTATGACAGAAAAAAAATTCGTTCGGCCCAAAATGTCACGGATGTGGTTTTTTTTGTAGTGAATGATACAGGCACAAGAGACAACAACACTCCGGATAGTGCCGAAGATGATGACAATCACCTCCAGCCAGATTTAGAGCAGGAGGATGAACAAGCTAGCCCTCCAGAACAGGCAGCAGATGGAGAAACGGAGGATGACAATTACATGCCTCTCTCCGAAGATGACGTGAGCCTTGGCGACGAAGAATTTATCGTGCCTAAGGATCCCATCGAGCAGGAGCGCTTCAAGCGCCGGCTTATAGCCATGGCAAATAGCCTGAAGAAAAAGCAACAACATCTTCGAGTTGATCAAGATTTGCTAGCAGACAGATGGACCGAAGTCCTTGCGGCCGAGGAATACGAACTCGGACGCCCCTCCAACGCAGGTCTCTACTCGAGGAGGAAGCAGTGAAACCTACTTCACCAGCGTACGATGCGGCTAACCGGCCACCGCGTGGCTGAGATAGAGAGGTGTTTCAGCCTGAAGTTCAGCCTGCACCCCGCCGCCACTCAAACAAAAATACCAAGGCCCGGGGCAACACGCGGGACCTGCGAGATGAATTGGAAAGCAGGGCAAAACATGCAAGATCGATTTACGGGTCATGGGGGCGCGCACCAACGCGGGACGATGACCGTCATGCCGGATACACTAAAAGTAAATCCGGCCGGGCCGAATACAGCAGACAAGACTCATATGAACTGCGTCGTGATATAGCCCAGCACAGAGGCGCTGCACACCCCCTATGCTTCACTGACGAAGTTATGGATCACGAATTCCTGGAGGGTTTTAAACCCGTAAATATCGAATCGTACGATGGTACAACAGATCCCGCAGTATGGATTGAGGATTTCCTCCTCCATATCCACATGGCTCGCGGTGATGATCTACATGCCATCAAGTACCTCCTACTAAAACTCAAAGGACCAACTCGGCATTGGCTGAGTAGCTTGCCAGCAGACTCCATCGGCAGTTGGGAGGATTTGTAAGATGCATTCCTTGACAACTTCCAGGGCACTTATGTGCGAACACCGGATGTTGACAACTTGAGCCATATAACTCAGTAGCCAGGGGAATCGGCGAGGCAATTCTGGACGCGGTTCCTAACCAAGAAAAACCAAATTGTCACTGTCCGGATGCTGAGGCGTTAGCGGCATTTAAGCATAACATCCATGGCGAGTGGCTTGCGGCACCTCGGCGGGAGAAGCGAAATCGTGGCAGCCCTCACGACACTCATGACCGCTTTTTGCGGGCAAGGATAAGAGATAGCTGACTCGCAGCAACAACACATCAAGGAATCCAGGCACATCAAATACTAAAGATGCTAACGGCAGACCACGTCGTAACAGACACAAAGCGCCGCAACAACAGCGATAGCGCTGAAGATACGGCAGTCAATGCTGGATTCAGAGGCCCTAGATCCGGTCAGCGGAAAAAGCCATTCAAAAGAAGTACTCCGGGCCCGTCCAGTTTGGACCGCATACTCCACTACTAGGAAAAGGCCTACTAATGGTGCACCAGTTTTGCCTACTAATGGCACACTACTGGTGCGCCATTAGTATGACGCCACTAGTATTTTTTACTAATGGCGCACCACGCAGTGCGCCATTAGTATAGAACACCATGTGCCATTAGTATGCCTCCCAGGGGGCCATATTTAACCATGTGCTTTGGCATACTAATGGCGCACTGTGCGGTGATGCGCCATTAGTATACTTTGGCACACTAATGGCGCACTCTGTAGTGATGCGCCATTAGTATTATTTGGCATACTAATGGCGCACCTTGAGGTGATGCGCCATTAGTACGAATATTAGGTTTTATTTTTTTTACTTTTCTGATTTTTGCACAGGTTACAAAATATATTATTGGACAGAATATAGACAACACCACACAACAACAGCAGATTCATCGAATACAATAGAAGATTAGTCTCCGAATACAATTCATCATATTAGTCTCCAAATTCAAAAGACCGAACAAAGATAAAACATTACAAGTCTCGAGACCGCGAGTATCGAGTTTGTCTTCACATTACAAGTCGATATCGATCATCTAAACTACCATCACATAGAAGAGAGCTGCGGTCATCACGATGAGCATCATCGCGATGAAACTGGTCTTCATCCGGTTCCTCAACGCTCCTCCTCTCTCCCATTGGATAGCGGGCGTATCTAATTCGCCTCCGCCCTAGTGGTGTACCCTTTGTAAATGTTACCGCTGAAGCGGTGAACCTGTCTCCGACACTCCTCCCAGTCGTCGTAGACTCCGGGAACCTTACCCTTGTACACGACATACGATGGCATCTCTATGCACAAGCCAAACAACAGACAATACATAAGCAATATATAAGTATGCAACAAAAGAATCGGAAGAGAAAAGCAAGGCATTAATAGCACGATTCATGGTCCTACTAATAAATATCATCGATTACATCTAAGTTGAACGACTGTCCAAACCAAAGAGACATACAATTCATTAAATTTTAATTACAACATGAGCCAATCAATGTTTCAGAACTACACATCACTACTTTCGACTTGACTCATGGGACAGGAGCGTGGATGAAGCCGCCGTCTATCGTGATGGTCATGAAATCGCAGGCGTTGTCAGCCTGCATTTGTAGCTTTCCATCTATCTCACTATTGGATGGTTAATATCTGAGGTAGAACTGCCCCGAGGTATGAAGGACATCTTGATGGATGATGCCCGCAAACTCCGACTGGATGCGAAAGAATTCTTGTCTGATGTCCGCGTCCTGGATAGCCGACAAGCTCGCGACCCAATCTTTGAGATTATCTGGTAGCAAAAGGTGATGATGGTCCTTACGATCGCTTTGCATGTGATGGAGCGTAGTAGGCATCCTTCGACGGCGGTGGCTGCTTGACGAAAGACGAGCGCCGTATTAATGGGCGAACACGTGCTTGCCGTGCCACGAACTGCCCTGGTGAAGGTGCCTCCAGATTTGGTGTAGCCGGGGCGAACATCATCAAGAACTTTCTTTATATTTGTGTAGTCTATCTTGGAGTCACGGTTGAATGTAAATCGTGGCCATGGAATATTTCGGGCTTAAGAGGATGAGTGTGCAATGTGTGTCCTTTGCACGAACACGAATGTTACAAAAAAAACGATCGAAATCTAAGAAATCATATGTTCTGGGGCGGTTAAGGATGACTTCCTCGGAAAGTAAGCCACAAGGAAGTTATTCTTATCTGGGTTTGCCAGAATGACGCCTTCGAGGTGTGAATCGTGACTTGGCGGTCCCCAGCGCTGCTCAGGAGCTTGGCACGCATGTAGAAGGGGTCGACTATCACGATGTCCTGGGTCTTGTCTCTAATGATCCGCATCTCCATACTCAACGAAAACAGCCGAACGAAGGTGTAGTGCAGCGGATGAAGGTTAAACATAGCAAAGATGTCATCAAACCGCAGGACGATCGTACCCACGATGTCGCCATCCACAAAGCCCTTGCCCTCTGGCACCTTGGCCACGAAAACTGGGTATGCCACATCATTCTCTCTGAGATGCCGCTTCTCCAAAGAAAGAACACTATCGTGCAGACTCCGCATAGGACCGACGGCGAGGAGGAAGGCGAAGACTTTGAGGGTCGGGGCAGCGGGGGTGGGGGCGCGGGGGCGGCGGGGGTGGAGTCCGGCGAGGGTCGGGGCGGCGGCGTCGTGGGTCGGGGCGGCCGCATCGTGGGTCTGGCGAGGGAGAGAGGGATGAAGGGGATCTGGCGAGGGAGAGGGAGGACTTAGCTAGGGAGGAAGCTTACTAATGGCGCACCCCGCGGCGGTGCGCCATTAGAAATCTTTTTTTTTAGATAGCAATGGCGCACCCACCCGTCGGTGCGCCATTAGAAATCTTTTTTTAGATAGCAATGGCGCACCCCCCGTCGGTGCGCCATTAGAAAAAAAAAATAGATAGCAATGGCACACCACCAGGCCGGTGCGCCATTAGTATATTTTATTATTATTATTATTTTAAAAATGAATATGAATATGAAACAGTAATATTTTTTATAAAAACAGTAATAATTGTTGTTTAACAACAATTGTAGTCTACACTTTATTATTATTATTTTTTAGAAAATGAATATGAATATGAAACAGTAATAATTTTTTATAAAAACAGTAATAACCTCTAAAAAATATCATCAAATTTGTTATTTGAAAATATCATCGGCGGAGGCGGTGGAGCGGGGGAAGGTGCGGGGGATGCTCGTCGGCGGCGGTGGAGCGGGAAGGGTCTGGAGGTGCTCGTCGTGGCGGTGGAGCGAGGAGGTGCGGTGGGTCGTCGTCGGTGGTGGAGCTAGCGGGGAGGTCTTGGTGGAATCGAGATCGAGATGGAGGTGCGGGGTGCTGCGGGCGGCGGTGGAGCGGGGAGGGTGCGGTGGGTCGTCGTGGCCAGTGGAGCTAGCAGGGAGGTGAGTGGAATCGAGATCGAGATGGAGGGTGCGGGGGGTGCTCGTCGGCGGCGGTGGAGCGAGGGAGGGTGTGATGGGTCGTCGGCGGCGGTGGAGCTAGCGGGGGAGGGTGCGGGTGGAATCGAGATCGAGATGGAGGGGGATCGAGATCGAGTGTCCTCATGAATTCAAAAAGTGCCAATGAAATTTAAAAATATTCATGATATCAAAAAGTGCCCATGAAATACAATCGAGAAATCAAGACTACGATTTAAATACAATCGATCTTAGCTAGCTATCTGTTCACAATCTTCTTGCCCTTCTTTTTATAAATGGAGTTCTTACGTGGAGCAGACGTCCTTTAGGTAGGGTGGTCCTGCTTCTTCTTGTGGTGTATCTTTGCTACTTCATCGTCGTCGTCATGTTCGATCTTGGTCGCCGTGCTTGTCAAGTCTTGCTCATTGTCTACTCCATCCATTCCGATGATCTTCCTTTTGCCTCTCCTCACGACAACACGACCGGGCTTTGACGGGTCGGTAAAGAAGAAGCATTGGTCCACTTGGGAAGCCAGTACCCATGGCTCATTTTTTCGCGGTGACGTTTGCGCCATGATCCTGGATTTGGCTTCGTATAACCATGGTGGTGAAATACGGTCTTCTTTTAGGGCGCTCTTGGCCCTTCCGACAAGGAACATCGGGACCTTCTCTCGGTAGTAGCTCAGCTCCCAGATCTCCTCCATCCTTCCGTAGTATCTGTCCTTGTCGTTACGGTGTAGGATTCCATCGTTACCCGGAGTTACGATAACCATCGCTCTTCATGTCCTTGTCCTCGGTGTATAATGTGTAGCCGTTGATATCGACGCCTCATAGGTCATCAGGTTGTGCTCGGCACCTGTGACAAGGCGAATATGAGTTGTTCTTCCGCGGAAGAATCCTCATGTAAAGTGCACGCATGGCTTCTGCTTGAACCAGCGCGTGAAACATAAGTTGTGCTCTTTGATTATATCTCCGTCCAGTCCTCTATTGGCCTCGGTCATTGTCGTCTTCTCAATAAAGGTTTTGTGCTCTACCACCCAAGGATCGACCACGTCTATGTGTTGTAAGCGCGACTAGGTTTGCTCTTTCAAAGTCGGCGAGTCGACCCTCGAAATCGACATGCATTTGGGCGACCCTCATGGTGACCCCATCCAGCGAGCCTGCCGAGGTGCTGTTGACAAGCAGACCAATGGGGTTCTCGATGCCTAGATAATTCGTGCGATAGGATATGCACTCTTGATTGAAAAGCCCCGGCTATACTTCCCTCTGGACATGACATGTTGCGAACGTATCCTTTGATGACACCATTCATCCTTTCGAACGGCACCATGCTGTGCAGGAATGTCGGCCCGATTTGGATGATATCCTCCATGATATGGACCAGGAGATGCACCATAATGTCGAAGAATGCGGCGGGAAGTACATCTCAAGCTCGCATAGTATCACCACGATCTCTTCCTGTGCCTTCGAGTTGCCTCCGCCAATCGACTTAGAGATGACATCGAAAAAAGTTGCATAGGCCAAATAGCGTTTCACGGACGTGCGCGTCCATGATCCTGGATTGCAACTAGAAATATCTGCATCATCGGCCGTGACGGTTGTGAGACTTCATCCCGCTGAACTTCGCTTCACTGGGTCTAGGTATCTGCTTATCTTCCCAGCGTAACCGTAAGAAGTTTTACTCCCACGAGGCGGTGAAAAACTGCTTGATCTCCTCGACTTAGAGTGAAGCAGCGGGAGGGTAGTCATTTCGGTCTTCTTGGCCTTTTGCCTTTGACGACTACGTGTCTGCTTGCCTCATCATCATCATCATCATCATCATCATCATCATCATCATCATCATCATCATCATCATCATCATCATTAGCGTGAAGCTCCCGCCTCGATGCCCATTGATTTCAAGTCTGCCCTTGCTTTCGGCCCATCTTTGGTCCTCTCGGCATGTTGAGCAGGGTACCAAGCAGACTCTACACACGTTCTTCGTGATATGCATGGCATCAAGGCTGTGAGGCACACGGTGGATCTTCGATCACGGCAAGTCGGTAAAAGACCTCGTTTTCCATACCTTCAGCAGAGGCTCGGGCGCCTTTGCTTGTTTCCGGCTCTGGCGCCTTTGCTTCTTTCCGGCGGTGGGCAATCTCTCAATTTTTCAACAGCTCGTCTATTTCCTCGCCGCTCCTCGTCTGCAGGGCGTTCTTGAGTTCGGTTTCACCATCGAACAGATCCTTGTGTTTCCTCCACGGGTCATCATCGCGAAGCCACCTTGATGTCCCATGAACACGGTTTCGAAGACCGGGATCTCTATCTAGCTGGCGATCGTTGTGTCATCCATGTACTGACGCATCCAGAAAATCCGTGGACCACCTGCCCGTGAGATATCCGTAGAATCGAGATAGTCGTGCACCGTCGTGAGCAGTCTACGGCTCTCATAGGGAAATATTCTTTCTGCGGCGTCCCACGATTGGCTGGCGTTTTCCACAAAGATGTCTAACTCCTCTTTCAGCAGCCCCAGATCTGATTGATGTCGTTCCTGGTTGTTTGGCCCTTCAATTAGCATACTCATGTGAATGTACTTCCTCTTCATGCACAACCAGGGGGGAAGGTTGTACATCCACACAAACACAGACCAGGTGCTATATGTGCTTCTCTGGCTGCCAAACAGATTGACTCCATCGGTGCTCGCGCCCAGCATGATGTTCCTTGGATCCTTCCCAAATTCTGGGTGTTCGAAGTTCAACGCTTGCCACTGGCTCCCATCCTTAGGGTGACTCAGCATCTTGTCTTTTTTATTTATCTCCGGATCATTTGTTTCATCTTCTCGCTTCTTCTCCTCCCTATCTGTGTGCCAACGCAGGAGCTTTGCTACCTTAGGGTCCGTGAAATACCACTGCAGACGAGGAGTGATCGGAAAGTACCACACAACTTTTCGAGGAGCTTTCTTCCTCTTCTTGTATCGAGTGACGCCGCACACCGGACATATGGTAGACTCCGCGTGCTCACCCCGATAAATGATGCAATTGTTCATGCACACATGGTATTTCACGTGTGGTAAATCCAGAGGACACACGACTTTCTTCGCCTCCTCGAAACTGGTCGGGCACTTGTTCCCCTTGGGAAGATGTTCGTGCCAGAATGACATGTTCTCGTCGTAGCATGAGCGTTACTTTCAGGAGGGTGTCCTCGGGTCTGCATCCTTCATACAATGGAGCAACCGCGTCTATCTCTAGTTGATCCAGCTTGGCTTTCTCTCGGCGGCAGCTCTTGCGTTATCCGTGCGCGAAGCAGCTCTTGAATATGAGGGTCCTGCACCCAGCCCATCGATGGTCCATCATCGCTCGCTCCGGCATCTTCATCTTCATGATCATGCCCTTCGTCTGCTCGGCATAATCCTCATCATCATGTCCGGCATCTTCTACATGATGATCGTATAGGATCACCGTCGTGATCATGTCACGGAGATTCTTCGTCTTCTCGCCCGCCGAGCGGCGGTGGTTGTCTTGCTTGCCCTTCCTCATTTCTTGCCCAGCCCCATGGGCGACTTCATAGTCATCTTCATCACCTTGCCACCGATAGCCATCCATGAAACCACGCAAGAGCAGGTGGTCCCGCACCTGCCGGAATCGGGTCCGCAATAAGGCTCTTCACTTGCATCTTCGACACGGACATCTTATCTCCGTCTCGTTCTTTTGAAGCATCTCGGCCTTCGTGGAGCTCAAAAACCTATTCACGATGCCTTCGGTCATCGTGCGGACCATGGTCTCCTGCGGGGTAGAGCAAAACGATATTTTAGAACCAAGAAAAAATTTGGCATGACTTTCCCTAAAAATAGGACCAAAAAGAATGCATAGTGCCAAAATTCTCGCCGAAACGGAAATGAATCAACATTCCGGCAAAATATTGGCAACTATCGCATTTCAAATACCGGTACCTGCAAAACAAACATATATGCAACACCACAAACATATGCAACACCACAAACATACATAGATCTAGCTAGGCCACAAAAAGTGCATGTGCACGTTGTTGGAGCGAGCTAGGGAGAAAAATAGTAGATCTACAACATGAAGATAGCTTTCCCCTTACTTACCTATCAAAAAAAGGTAATTTCACCACTTAATTTTGATGAATCTATGGTGCAAATGAGGTGAGGAGGAGGAGGCAGCCGACAAGCTTGGAGAAGGAGGTGGAGGGAAGGAAGTGGGGAAAGTGAGTGTGTAGGTGTGGCTGTCCAAAATATCTAGCTGGTCCCAGGTTACTAATGGCGCACCACACAGCCATGCGCCATTAATAACCCAACATACTAATGGCGCACCTCCTGGCCGTGCGCCATTAGTAGTTTTGCAAAAAAGTAAAAAATATATATATATACTAATGGCGCACCGTGGCATAGTGCGCCATTACTAGTTTAAACTAGTAATGGCGCACTTTGCAATGGTGTGCCATTAGTAGTTTGGCAAAAAAACAGTAGTGGCGCACTCTATGGCTGGTGCGCCATTACTATTTAGAACTACTAATGGCGCACTTTGCCTAGATGCGCCATTAGTATGTTTGGAAAAATGAAAAAAAAATGTCACTAGTGGCGCACCTTGTGCCTGGTGCGCCATTAGTGTCTTCCACACCAATGGCGCATCAGAACATGGTGTGCCATTAGTATATAGTTGTGGCGCACCACTTCTCTGGTGCGCCATTAGTGTCAATTTCATCTATAGCCCTTTTCCTAGTAGTGCTCGATCGCTCATGTCAAATTCACGGCACCCCCGATAAGCCAGCCAATCACACCAACAGAGAATGCTGGGTGTTCAAGCAGGCCGGCAAGTTGAACGCCGAAAACAAGGACAAGGGGCTGTATAGCGATGACGAGGAGGAGCCCAGGCCGCCGAACACGGAGGAGGGCGAGCGATTCCCCGACAAGTGAAGACGGTGAATATGATATACGCAACCCACATTCCCAAGAGGGAACGGAAGCGTGCACCAAGGGACGTCTATGCGATGGAGCCTGTTGCCCCAAAGTTCAATCCGTGGTCCTCTTGTCCGATGACCTTCTATCGCAGGGACCACCCCACTAGTATCCGTCATGGCGGATCCGCCGCATTGGTCCTAGACCCCATCAACGACGAATTTCACCTCACTCGAGTCCTCATGGACGGTGGCAGCATCCTGAACCTGCTCTATCAGGATATAGTGCGCAAAATGGGTATAGATCCCTCGAGGATCAAACCCACGAAAACCACCATTAAGGGTGTCAACCCAGGTGTAGAGGCCCATTGCACGGGCTCAATCACACTGGAAGTGGTCTTCGGATCTCCGGACAACTTCCGAAGCGAGGAGTTAATCTTCAATATCGCCCCGCTCGCGATGGCTATCACGCACTGCTCGGGCGAACCGCGATTTGTAAATTCACGCGTACCGTGACATTCGCATACCTCAAGCTCAAGATGCGAGGACCTAGGGGGTCATAATAGTCAATGGCAACACAGAGCCGCTCCGCGACGGAGGAGCACACTCGCAGCCCTCGCAATGTATAAAAACAGCCTTTTAAGGCAAACCGCCAATTCGGCAATACAGCCCCCGGACACCGTCAAGTGAGTCTGGAGTAACCTGCAGCAGGATCGCCTGGCATATTCAGAGCTCGCCTGGCAATTCAACCCCTGTCCTAGTCCCAGTCAAGCGACGAAATTTGTGCCGCGCGTACATAATTACGCACTGAAAATACCATGGGCATAGGCGGGGGCACGATCGAGAGACGCCCCACAATGCGGCTCAACCACCCTAGGGGCTGCCTACCTTCATCATTTTTTCTCATTCAGGACCTTACTCTCTGGAAGCCCTATCCGGCAGTATGATTGCCTGACACATAATACAACAACCAAGGAGGCAGGAAGCTATGTCGTACAATCGAATCCCTAGGTGGTCTCTGATAACGAGCGAAATACTTGCTTTAAATACCAATCCGCAGCTTGCCCTCGGATAGGACATGTCAAATAGTCCTATTTTTTGCTTATTGCACTACTTGTATTAGTACGCTTCGACATGTTCTTTAAATAATAATGCATAGCATTAGTCTATTATAGCATTATCTATTCTTTTTCTTATATGTTTATTTACGACAATCAGCACCCGTACATTCTAGTACGGCCAGCATGCTAGGGGCTTTCGTATACCCCATAATACGGCGTGAGAAGTCCGAACACTTTCGACAGTGCGGCACCCCGAACTTATAGCATTATATGCATCAGCTCCGAATCATGTCTTGGGTCAATAGTTGGGTTTGCCCGGCTCCCATGTTTTGGTACCTTACGTTCCGCAATATCGGCTAAGGTAGCACTGGGAGAACTACTGCAATTGTGTCCCGGTTCTTCCGGACGAGCACCTCAGTAGAGAAACCCAAACTGACTGTCATGATAAGGCGAGAGCTAGTCGCTATTCGAGAGGTCTCAAGTCCTTAAATACTTTTTCCGCTTCTTACGAGGAGTCGGCCTTGTCCGACTTAGGCGTATATAGCGCCCCAAATTCGGCCTTCCGAATACTAGGGGCTTCGCAAAAATTTAAAATTGTAGACTTCTATTGCTAAGGAGAGTGATAAAGCATTATAGTCCGATTGCCTGGTTCATTCTTGAGCACCTCCCTCAAGGACCCAAAATGGGAAAAAGAGTGCTCAGATTTATCCCAACACCCAAGTACAAGTTGCATGGGGCGGCCGACGGTGGCCAACTCTCGATTTGATAAACGGCCGCATGTATGGTAATATTTTAAATTCAAAAAGCGTTGCATAGCGCAAATGAACTAGTTTTCACATTACAGGATCACGTGAGCACGTTCATTCAAAAATTACATCTTTGGCACACTCCTCCGCCACAAGGTGGGCACCCTTCAGGACACTGTCATAATACACTTTGGGGCGGCGATGCTCCTTGCCCTGCGGTGGCCCCTCCTTCACCAACTTCTCAGCGTCCATCTTCG
Source organism: Aegilops longissima (assembly GCA_021605205.1). Lineage (NCBI taxonomy): Eukaryota > Viridiplantae > Streptophyta > Magnoliopsida > Poales > Poaceae > Aegilops > Aegilops longissima. Next base: position 263,819,908 of record CM038682.1, on the reverse strand, counting down.
CCCAGTGCACTTTTGCACGGGCAAAAGCCCTGCGTGCACCTTCGATACAGAAGGACCACTTTATGACTTCAAATCAGGGGCAGGCATTGACAAGCCGCCTCACCAAACCAAAGTAGTTGTTAGGAAGGGGATCGTCAGGCCACATCCGGACTATAAGGCCCTTCATGGCCTGTTCGGCCGCCTTGTGGAGCTCGACCAGTTGCTTCAGCTGGTCGCCATAATATCGGGTGTTCGGTCCCAAAGATACCGAGACCAGAACAACTTCTCCGAGCTCCCTCCTCGGCCCGGTAGAACTCCGACATCCGGCACATAATCGGGGCAGATTCATGACGCTTCCTAGAGAGCTCCAAACTCGGGTAAGTAAAAGAAATTTTCTTTCACGTGCTTGCTTTGCATAATGAATGCCTTACCCGCCGCTATCTTCTTAACCGCCTCAATTTCTGGAGGGCCTTTTGGCTTCGCCTTGGCATGTTTTGCGCTGAGGGCCTTCGCAAGCTCGGACTCTCGCGTCTTAGAGTCAAGCTCCAAGGAGTCGTGCTTCTTGATGAGAGCCTGGAGCTCTTGCTGCACCTCGCTTACTCGGGCCTCTTGTTTTTCTCACTCGATGCGCTCCTTGGCCGCTTTGTTTTCGGCCTCGGACAACACCTTCTTCAAGGTCGCCACTTCGGTCATGGCCCCTGGCACATTCATGATGATCCTATTGTTTTGCAACCAAATCTCTTTTTTATATATAGACAAGGTATTGCTTACCTTTGCTCTCCTCGAGCTGCCTCTTGGCAAGGCCGAGCTCTTCCTCAGACCGCTCAAGGTCCTGCTTCAGATCTGGCGACCACCGCTTGACGTAAGCGGTGGCGCCAGCGTGAAGCTTTGCATATTCACATAAGACATATTATGATTAGACTCTGTGATTATTATTCGATCCTCTATTCGCTTTTCTTCGTGAGCGCCAAACGAGCATCGAGACTCTTGTCTATACGGTAATATTTTCCTATCCTTCAACTACTTACAGGAAAGCTCATAGGAGGTCGGGCACAAGCTTCAGTTAGTCCACTTTTGGCGGATTGAACCTTCTCGATCACCGCACTCATGATAATGCGGTGCTCGTCAATGGAAGCGCCCATGGCGCTTCCAGAAGTTATCCGGTGCCTCTGGATGGACAGAGGCCACCGGCGCAGGCGTCTTGCCCCTTTAACAGGGGGTCGCTGTCGAGTCCGGAACCCTTTGGAGGTTCGCGCGTGTCGTCTCGGGGGCGAACTTGGAGCCCGTGGGAGTCTTGCTCCCTTTACGCCCATGTCCGGAAGGTTGCCTTGAAGCGCCTCCGGGACTACCTCCCCTCGGCTCGGTGCCCTTTGGGACAACACCTCGATGTTGTCCGTGGGGCGAGGGGAAGAGGCAGTCGGAAGTGAATCGCTATTCATATCCGATGGGTCCAAAGAACCATCCGACGAAGATACGTCGATGCGGGCTCGGGGCGGACTGCATAATCATGTTCGACATGATGAGAAGCAGTGCAATAAAACCTACCATGAATTACAATGGAATCCGGATGCTTACGACTTCGCCAGGAGTTCGTCGGCAAAGAAGCAGGGAGGCTGGAGCCAGCTGCCGGCCGGATCCTCCGACTAGACAACGAACTCTGGCAGCACCTCTGCCAAATGGAAGCGCGACCGGGGAGGCCGTGCAACCACGGCGCGTCTCCCTTCGTCAACGGGGCTGCCGCGACTAGAGCGACTCCTGCCACGCGCAACGGCGCCACCCTGGGAATGGGCGCGGCCGCGTCCACGCTTGGGCGCCGGGGAGCCGGGCCCCTCCCGAGGGGCCTTGCCCTTCTCTGCGGCGGAGAACCTCTTCGACGGCGCCATTGCTACTAGCGGTGGGGCAAGGAGGAAGAAGCAAGCGGACGAGGAAGAGATGGGCGATGGGGCCTCTGCCCCCCTCCCCATTTATAGCGGAAGAACGCCAGCCGGCGCCTCCCACGATCACAGGTAATGATGGTTTTCCTTGCATGTCGCAGGGACTTGTCATGTCGGGCAGTTGCCAAAGCAGCATGGGGAAGCAGAGACGCCCACGTCCAATCAACCGCCACGCGTCGACCAAGGCCGCAGGCTTTTGGGGCCCACGGCGCTCCATACTTGACCTTTGGCTTCGCCTTGAAGCCAAGCCCGAGCGATGTTTTGGGCCGGGGCCACTGTCATGCGCTCGAAAGGGTGCCCAGACTTGCCTGCCTGCGTCCCACGGCGTGGTTGTGCTAGTAGGCCTATATGGCCGATCTTCATCAACAAGGCATTTAAGACCCTCGCGAGGGGCCAAGCCTCGCGAGGCCGACTACACAAGACCTCCTTAGGACTGGCCTCACCAGGTTGCCTCGCGAGGAGCGGAGAGATCAAGGCAGGGCAAACCTCGCGAGGTTCTCGTGACGTGAGCCATGACGATCAAGATCAGGCGGGCACCAGCGCGCGCATCGTCCTTGTTTCCTCTTTGGTGCTAAAGTGGGGAAGCGCAGCGAGAATCACCAAGCATCAAGCAAAGGTTTCCATATCAGTGCAACAAGACCAAGACCAGCAGGACGGCAAGACGGAGGTCACCATGGAGCCCAAGACGGCGTCACCACCGGAGCCTTTTGCAGGCGAAGACCGCTTTTGTCAGGATAAGCTGTACTAGATGTCCCCTTTCATATTGGCCGTTGTTGGATCCCTTCCCGCTCAATATTTGGGGAGAGGACCAAGGCCTATATAAGTAGAACTAGCCACCACAGTAGGGCGGAATCGGATCGAGAGCCAAACCTTAGCCACACACCGAGCACAAGAACACCTCAACCTCAGGAGGTTGTTCTTCCCCTTGTACTGTTCATCATCAGCCCAAGAGGCAATCCACCACCACCACACTGGAGTAGGGTATTACACCACAACGGTGACCCGAACCAGTATAAATCCTATATCTTTTGTGTTGTGAGTTCGTCGAGTTCGTTCTTGAGATCTTACCCAGTTAGGACGTGGATCGGTAGGGAGGAAATCTTCGCGCGCACCCCAGTGTTCGAACCTTGAGGGTTTTGCCGGAACCCGTGATCCGACAACGGGCATGCTGTATACTCCGTACATGTGTGCCGCCGTTTTTTAGGCTTTGCTCCATGGCGCAATCCATGGATACAAAATTAGTATACTGTACTATTTTAAAGTCGAGGGAGGGGCTTTTCCCGTGCGGTAGGCTGGGCAGTTCCGCCTAGTCGGTTCGACAGAGACGCGAGAAGATGAGGGAGTAGGCTGCTGCAAACGTAGGGCTGTGTGATTTGACAACGAGTTACTGCTAGACAAGTGGGGCCCCGTAATTTGACTTGCCATTATCATTTTAACTCCGGCACTACGACCGGTGTGAGTCTCCCGATTCCTTACTACCTCCATGGTATACAAGTGCCTCTCCCAATGCTCCACCATGTAGAGGCTGGCTCTTGCATGAGAGCCCATTCCTCCACTTTTTCCTTGCCTCTTTCCTCCACATATGCAAAAATTCCATGTAAGTGGGCTTATAGCCCACTATTGTACTTGCTTGTACAGGTGTTAAGCCTGCACATAGGCACAAAGTCTAATGTGCCAAGTTAATTAGTAAGAAGAGAGAGACTAGTTTGGTGACCCCAGGAAGAAATGGTGCTAACGCGTGTACCTAGGTGAAAAGACAATTTTGAGTGTATAGCTAATTAAATGAAGCAAACTTAGCAACAAAAAAACTAATCACCTATGCATTGGGGACTTGAGTTGCTAAGCCATTCAATGCCCTTAGCACCTCATCTAAGCACCATTTCATTGGAAGAGGTCACTCCTTAGCAAATGCAACAAATACTACGAAGAAAGTGATAGAGAGAAGTAAAAAGATTACTCTTATAGCCAACCTTATATCTAACCTTGTTGTATGAGTGACTAAGTGATGACTATGTATGACATGCCAACATCAGATAGCCTAACGCACCGTGTTAAATCTCCAAGAGCGCGACCGCGCAAGCGAGGCGGTGATCGTGGTAGGCGCGACCATGATACGGGCTGCTGGCAGCCCTTGGATCTGAGGTCGAACGGCCGCACTCTAAGTTGCTGAAAATTTGCAGAATAACCCTCCAGGATAGGATATTCACCCATAGGTCTAGAATCACGCCATGCAACCGTTCAATCTCAGATCTAAGGGCTCTCGGAAGCCCGTATCATGGGAGAATGGAAAGCTTCGTATCACCTGTAATTTTCCGGACGCTTGACATGACATCGAAAGCCATTTAATTGGGCCCCCCTAGTACTGTGCATGAATTCATTTATCCACCAGGAAAGCCACTACCCTGCCGTTCGCACGCCCCACTCAGCATTTTTACAATCGAAAAACCGCTGGTAGTTCCCTCCTACTCGTCCCCGGACGTCCATTAACATTACGACAATTTGCTCCTAGTCGTCCCGTCCTTTCACATTACGGCAGTTCCACCAATCCTAACCCTCCTCCCAAATCCATGGCGTCCCAAATCTCCATGATCAATGGTGAGTACAAGGTTAGAACCATCACCGGCGATGAGTTCGACGTCATCTACACCGGTTCTTCTGCGACGGTGAAAGGATGCCTTGCTCGCTTCAGACGCATGTTCAAAAACTCAAATGATGAGTGGGTCGCTGGGCTAGATGTTGAATACACCACAACCCTGGACAAAGAGAAGAATCTGAAGGAGGAAGATAAGATGAAGCCGGCCGTAATCCAGGTTTGCGTGCATGACTTATGCTTCGTCTACCACATATGCCATGCCGACGTTGAGTGCGAAGAATTTCAGAACTTCCTCAAGGGCGGCCTAGTCAAATTCGTTACTGTAGACTTTATAAACGACAAAACAGTCCTAGGTCAGATAGGCCTCGTTGTAGGCAACCCCTTCGACCTCCAGAAGAATGGGTTGGTGCCCTCCCGTGATCAGCCTTCAATGCTGACCCTGGCAGGAGCCATGGTTCGTCCTTCATACAATACACTGAAGAAACCTCCGTTCAAGTTTCATCGTGCATGGCAGTGGAATGTACTAGATATAGACCACATCCACTACGCTGCAATGTATGGCTACCTTTGTTTCAATATGTACAAGGGTTGGATGAAGAGCAAGAGCCGAGTGTGCAGTTCAAGCAAAGAAGTATCGGCCAAGAGGAAGAGGGACAAGGACGAAGTCAAGCACGTGGATGAGGAGTCCGAGTAAGGTGGCAGTGTGGTTTCTCATGGTGGTTCTAATGCAGGTTCATCGGATTAGTTGTTAGTTTAATTTCAGGTGTGCTTAGTTTTATTTGAGGGGTGTGTTGTATTGAGCCCCCAGCAGAACTATGTTATGTTCCTTCTCCTTACTTTAACTCTTCAGTACGTACATACTAGTATTTCTTATAGTTCATCTTTTAGTTGGTATAGTACTACCACTCATTTCTTCACATTATATACGTACAATACATATGGCCAACATCATATAGCCAGCAGTTTAGTTGTCAAAGAATTTCAGGGTGCTTAGTTTTATTTGAGGGGTGTGTTGTGCTAGACACCATTATTGTGACTCAAATCTCTTTGGCCATGTTATAATGACATAAATACCGATGGACCAACATGCCAGCTCTCCCTGTGTCTCACTACAGTAAAATAAAGTGTGGGGCCTACTTGATCCCAACAGCGTTCTTATTTTCCTGTAAAATTATTCGCTTGGTTACTCCTGACAAGCGGGGCCACACTTATCATTGTGAGAATCGGCTTATTTTTGTCATATAACATGGTCAACCGGTTTGACGTGAAAATAACAATGTCTAATGGCATTTTTGAGCCAACATATAACTTAACGATGGCATTTTTTAGATATCTAATTGCATTTTGAGAAGGCATCTCACGGATCGATGGCATTTTTGAGTAGTTGTAACTTCTAATGGAAAAACTGAGTAGTGATACACAACTAGTGGCATAAATAATAAGAACCCAAGAATTAAATAGGTATGCTAATTTTGTTAATAGAATTTAGCACCCCATTTAAGCACGTACTAGCTTTTTTAATAGTACTATATGCATAATTTGGTGACGAGCGCTCTCTATATGTACCACCTTTTTTCTTTAATTTCATCATGTTAGTTTTGCTCCATGGCGCAATCCATCGATACTACTACTGTACAAAAGTATACATTTTTAAAAGGCTAGAGGGCGGGGCATTCCATCTTGGTCGGTCTCAAGAGGGGCGATGACCTTTGTGATTTCACGGCTCATTACTATCGGAAGGAGGGGCCTTGTGATTTGACTGCTCGTACAAATGTGCTGACGACCTGAGGAGGAGCAAAGAACCGTGCGGTATAGTCAAGTTTTCCACTGGAGTGGTACGACGGAGGAGCACGAAACATGGCAGCCCAGTGCCATATGGTGATAAAAAATGATCTAATTTGCTGGTCATCTCATTGTTAGCATTGTTCTATTCATGCCTCACAGAGAACATTTTACACGTGCGGCGAAACACCGGAAGCAAAAGAAGAAACACAGGAGAAAAAGAAGAAGGAAGATTATCACCACAAAAAAAGAAGGAAGACACACACACAAGTCGAGGGCGCTGCTCTCTACTACATGAAGGGTTGCTGGCCGCGGAGTCGTAACTTCTTCTTCATCACCTCCACGACCTCTATCTCCTTGCGCGTCTCCTCCACCATCTTCTTCATTCTATCCATGGCCTTGGGATTTATCGACGCAAGCCTTCATCATCTGCTCCACGACCGCATTACATACCTTGACAGCGATCGGGGTGCTTGTTATGGAGCTTCTCACCAACTCCTCCTACATTCCATGATGAGGGCCTCAGCAGCATCCTCATGGAGGAACTACTATTCTCATGTAGCTTCTTCCAGCCGGCGTTCTCCTCCTTGAAAGCAGGTCGAGCTGGCGAGAGCTTAGCCTTGTCCTCCACGAAGTTGCAGTGATTTCACCGCCGCCTTCTTCTCCGAGGCAATGCTCTTCTTGGCAGAAAGACCAAGCCGGCGGTCAACTCCCCACGCTCATTGAGCTCAGCGGGCATGTCGTCGAGGCTCTCCTTCAAAGAGCTCCACCAAGCCGGTGGATGAACTCTTACGCTTATTGAGGTGCTTATTGAGCTGATCGGGCATGCTGCCGAGGATAACGACTCAGCGCCGCCAGCTCGGCATGTTCGCCTCCGCGGCTAGGGCGCTCCTGGGAGCCATCGCCTGCCCATGAGAAATCTTTCGAGGTCTCTGTGAGGCGGCGAGCCCTCTCTTTTTTCCGCAGCCTTGGTTGCCGCTCCCTTGTTACGAGTAGTTATCGACCTAGAGCTCTGCACACCGGCCATGGCAAGGACGGACGAAGAAGAAGGACTTATGAGGAGGAAGATAGAGTAATTTTCGGTTACGTAGTTCCCCTTTTTATAACCTAAGTACTAGCACTAGTACTAAAACCTGCATAGTGGGAACACGTTCAGGTTTGGTACGTACTAGTAGGTGTGAGCAGGCTTGCAGTTAATTGTAGCACTAGTACTTTGGAATGTGATGGGAACAAGGTAAAGATTAATTGATGGTTTTGGTTTCGAGGCAGGGAACGGCTCCCGATGAGTTTAGTGGAACATAAATTTCAAGTACTCCCACCATCTCGGTTTACAAGGCTTGCACGTGTATCAAGGTCGTCAATGTAACTTATATAAAATAAATTGTTTAACATAAAAAATACTCTGAATATTTGAAGTTTGTAATGATATATTTTTCATAATGTATGCCACTTATTAAGTGGTCAAATTAACGACCTAGGTACACGTGCAAGACTTGTAAACTGAGATAGAGGGAGTACTACACTGCTCAAATGCGTTCGCGACAAGTCGGATGTAACTCGGTCGTATATGTCGCACCAAGCGATGCGTGTCCTTCGATTGAGATGCGGGTCCGACCGACCGTCTGCTGGTGCGACCGAACCAGAAAGTATTATGCGATGGAGACTTCGTTGTGGCTTCGCTGATTGTCACGACCAAACATTCTAAAACTAGTGATAAATCAATTACCATCTTTTTCCAAACAACCAAGTATTTTCACAAGAATACAATACATATAGATGGAGTGATTGTCAAGGTTGCAAACCGACATGGCGTTGCAAGTTCACTTTGAAAGAGCAACCGACCAGGTCACTTCATCATTTGGCGGGGAAGGAGGGCAGCTCACCTCGCCTATGATGCATGCCCAGCGGCGCCGCCACAACCGGTCCCGGGATTTGGCTTCTCATACCGCCCATTTGAACAGTTGCACCGGTTTCTCATGCCATTGCACAGGCATGCGCATTCTTTCCTCCGCAGTAGACTCCGTGAATATGATCTCTGCCATTAGCCCTCACTACCAAAAAAATACACTTCCGTGATGATACGTGTTTGTCACAGTAGGTCGCGTTTTCTGTCATGCATGTACATCCATGATGATTTTATGACAGAATCAAGATAGTCATACCTGTGTTGTCGTAGAAGTGTTCCATGACATTACCAAAATTATCATCATGGAAGTGCCTACTTCCATGACGATAAATCGTCGTCATGAAGTGCTTCGTCAAGGGTGACCGACCGCGGCATCCACCGTAGCGGAATGCTATTAAGCTATCGGGTCGGGTTTTGGATCCGATAACCTGTTAACAGCCCGACCAATGGGGATTTTCCAAGTAAAATCATCATTGGCTGGAGGAGACACGTGTTAGGTCGGCGTTGGCACGGTGTCACTCATCCAATGGGCGAGATCGCCTATGATATGTTGACACGTGGACCGCCCATCAAGTTTAAAAGGCTGGCCCAACTCAAGGCCCAGTTTTCTTGGACCATAATGGGCGGCCCAGCTAAAGGCCCAGATTTTTGCGGACCATAATGGGCTGGCCCGGCTAAAGGCCCATAAGATTTTATGGGCCATAATAAACAGCCCGAGTAAAGGCCACAAGATTTTGTGTGACATAATGGGCGGCCCGGTAAAGGCCCACAAGATTCTTCGCGGATCGTAATGGGCTAGCCCGACTAAAGGCCCAGATTTCTCCGACATTAATGGAGGCATTGTTGTGAAGCCCCAAGATTTTGAGGACCCTAGTAGGCCGGCCAATTAACTGGCTGCCATGTTTTGGGCCAAATGCCGGCCCATGTTTGATCCGGTCCATTAATGGCCTACCACGCTCCGGGCCTAATAGTGGCCCATATGAGATCCGGCCCGTTAAAAGCCTACCACCTTCTGGGCCAAATTACGGCCCAGATCGGGTCCGGCCCTTTAAGAGCCTTTGGGCTCAATTATGGCCCATATCAGATTCGTCCCGTCAACTGGACACTATGCTTTTGGGCCCACTTGCTAAAGGCCCACTTAGTAATTCGGCATGATATTAGTTTTGGCCTCTTAAGGGCCCGTTTAACATTTCGGCCTATATTAATTTCGGCCTATTAAAAGCCCGTCATATAGTTGGGCCTATCTACGGCCCGGTTTGCATCCGGCCTGCTCGCAGCCGATATCTGATTGGGCCAAACAAGGACCGAGGCAATTGTCGGATTTCGGGTTCCGGCAGACCCTTGAGGTTCGAACACTGGGGTGCGCGCGGAGATCTCTCCCCTATCGATCTACGTCCGATCTCCTCGCGTGGTCTAAGCTGGAAACGATGAACAACATAAATGACACGAGATTTATACGGGTTCAGGCCACCGTTGTGGTTTAGTACCCTACTCCGATTAATAATGGTGTCTTTGGATTGCCTCGAGGGCTGATGATGAGCAAGATGAGGGAAGAACAGCCTCGCGAGAGGTGTTCTCGAGCTAGTGCGGTGTGTTCTACTTGGTCTGTATCTATCTCTCTACCAATTGCCTCTATTATGTGGTGGCTAGCTCTATTTATAGAGGCCCTGGGCCTCTCCCCAAATAATGAGCGGGAAGGGCACCAACAATTGGCCATTTGAAGGGGAACATCTATTACAAGTTATCGACCAAAGGTGGTCTTCGGCTGCCAAAAGCCTTGGTGATGGCCGCCGTGTTGGACTCCACGGTGACCTCCATCCTGCCGCTCTGCTGGTCTTGGTCTCGTTGCCGGAATGGTAACCTTTGCCCGATGCCTTGACTCTGTGCTTGCTCCCTTTGCGAAGGGAAACAAGGACCTTCTTGGCAGGTAGGCGCGCTTTAGTCTCGATCGTCATGGCTTGCGTCACGGGTTCCTCGCGAGTACCCCTTGCCAATCTCTCCACCTCCTCGCGAGCCTGCCTAATGAGGCTGCCTCCGAGGAAGCTTCTTGTCGTCTGCACTTGAGGCTAGCCCCATCGAGGTCTTGAGCTTGAGTGATGAAGTTTGGGGCAGCTGGGCCCCACTTGACCACGCCGCGGGCCTTGAGCGGTAAGTCAAAGGACCCCGTTCCCGAGAATGCCGACAATAGCCCCGGGCCCAAAGCGGCGCCCGGGCAGCCTAGCAGGAAGCGAAGGGCAGCGCTGACGCCGTGGGCTAATAGCATGCGGCCTTGGGCGTCGCGTGGCGTCCGGCTGGGCGTGGCGTCTGCGCTTCCCATGGCCCTCGGCAGGCCGACGACTTGACAAGTCCCTGCATGCAGAGAAACGGGTCATGATTATCTGCGATCGTGGTGCTCGGCGGTTGGCCTTCTCCGGCTATAAATGCGGGACTCGTTGAGCCTCCGATCCATCCTTCCTGCTGCTCCTTTTCTTCTTCTTGGCTACTCGCCGTTCCCATGGCTCCGCCGAAGAGATTCTCGACCGTGGAGAAAGGAAAGGCTCGTCAGGTAGGGCCTGACTCCCCCCGACCAAGCGCGGCTGACGCCGCCCTCGCAAGCATCCAACGGTCCCGCGTGGCTTCAGCGGCCATGGCGGCGGCCCTGCAGTGGTGGCGCCCGGCTACGAGGAGGCATGCGTGACCGTGCGCCCCCAAGCCGCGCTTTCGCTTTCGGCGGAGAGTCTCTTGGAGTTAAATGTGTGGTCGGCGGACCCGACCAGCACACAGCTCCGGCTTCCCTGTTTCTTCGTGGGTGAGCTGCCGGCCCGCGCCGGTGCGGCCACCGGCTCCAGCGGATGGTTGCTGCATTAGGGCCTCCAGGGCTCGCTGGAGGTCTCGCTTAAGAATGGGGCCTGACCCGCGGCTGGCAAGCGTTTGCCGTGGGCGGCTGGCCAGCGGTGCACCCCGCACTTCAAGTTCAATGGCGGCCACCCTCTATGTGAGGGTGTTGGGGAAAGAGCGGTGTATGGTGCTGCCCGAAGATGATGACCGCGGCGCATGCCTAGCCCCGGTATGACCAGGATGAAGACGGCGTGCAGTGACAAAGGCGATGCTCGAGGTTCGCCAAGCTTCAGCGACTCTCCCTCACGCAGCAGCTCCTCCGGCCGGTGGCGCGACCAGCCTCATGGCCGTCGCGCCTGGGTGAAGGTGGTGGTCAGCCCACCGTCGCGTCAGCGGTGAGGCGAGAGGAGGGATCCGCCTCAGCCCCAGGAGCAGCTCGAGCTTTCGTTGTAGGTTGGTGCCGGACAGGTCGTGCCCATTTTGTTTTCTTCTTCCCTGCTTGGCAGAAAAAAGAAGGTAGTATAGGGCCCTTGGTCAGCGTTAGAACTATTCTTTATTAATTATCGCTGCTTCCGCTATTTCTGCGCTATGTTTCCATATTGTGTGCCCATGTCTTGAGGAATCATTTTAGCTCGGTGGGGCTCGCGCGGTCCTCGCCTCCGAGGCCGAGCCTCGCCGTCGCTCATGCCTGCAAGGATTAGCAGGAGGGGTAACCTTCGGTCTTGGTTGTGGGGGCGATCGGCCCAGGTCCTGCGCTCGTGTCGCGATGCCCGTGGGGCACAGACTAGGAGGGGTGCTCCCACAGAGGAATCGGATAGGAAAGCTCCAAACGACCGGGGCAGAATACACTCGAGAGGGCGCCCGCGAACCTCCCTCGCGAGACTTGTGCGAGAGAAACGAGGCAAGCGAGTGAAAAAGATAAAGAGTCACAAGCCAGGAACGTCAACAGCTCCAATAAAACTTCAAACGAGAATAAACACGCCAATTGCAGAAAGCAAATGAAAAAGCTGTGTCCAGCACCTATTCTAGTCTTGACATCTTCTCACCGGTAGCGGACTAAATGCTGCCATTGGGCGTGGCGAGAGCCCCGAGGCCCAGGCGGCCTCCGGAGGCTTCAGGCGTACAACCCCACTCATTATTATGTGAGAGTGTCACAGGCGGCGAGCTTCACGAGGCATTGGCCTTCTTCACAGCACCGGGCCTTTCCCAAAGCGCTGCAGCTTCACACGAGCACCGGGCCTTTCCCAAAGCAGCAGCTTCACGGGCATTGCCTTCTTCACGTGCAGAGCCTTTCCCAAACGCAGCGCAGCTTCACGAGGCATTGCCTTCTTCACGAGCACCGGCCTTTCCTAGGCGCTAGGCCTCGCTCAGGGATAGAACCTCCGGAGATGTTGAATGTTCCATGCGTTCTGGACGGGTACCCCCTCCGGTGTCTCCAAGCGTGCAGAGCCAGGCCTGGAAACATGAACAACCTTGAACGGGCCCTCCCACATGGGAGAGAGCTTGTGCAACCCCTCCCTAGAGAGAACCCGTCTGAGCACGAGATCCCCTACCTCTAGAGTTCTGGGGCGGATGTTGCGGTAGTGGTATCGTCGTAGCGCCTGTTGATACCTTGCCGCTCGCAGTGCAGCTTCTCGACGGTGTTCCTCCCCCAGGACTATATTCGTCCCCCGCATGGCGTCCTGCTGCGTCTCATCGAACGCCAGGACCCGTGAGGAGCGACACCTGACCTCGTGAGGGAGAACAACCTCTGCTCCGTACACGAGGAAGAACGGGGTCTCGCCAGTCGGCTTGGTCGCAGTTGTGCGGATTGACCACAGCATGGACTGGAGCTCATCGTCCAGCCCCTGCCACAGGCTTCCAGCTTCTTCTTGAAGGTCCTGGCTTTGAGGCCCCTCAGGACCCCCGCGTTGGCTCGCTCGGCCTGGCCATTGCTCCGAGGGTGTGCTACCGGGTTGTAGCATATCTCTGCCCAAGGTTAGCACAAGACATTTTTAGAGATTACTGGTGAATTGCCAACCGTTGTCGGTGATGATGCGGTTAGGCACCCCAAATCGGCTCACGAGGCCCTTGATGAACTTGACTGCGGAGCCCACCGGGATTGTGCAGACAGCTTCCACCTCAGCCCACTTGGTGAACTTGTCCACAGCGACGTAGAGGTAGCGATAGCCCCCTGGTGCCCGAGGAAACGGGCCTAGAATGTCCAGCCCCCAAACGGCGAACGACCACGAGAGGGGTATAGTCTGTAGACCTCCCGCAGGTTGATGGATCTGCTTAGCGTGAAATTGGTAGGACTCGCAAGCCTTCACCAGCTCAACGGTGTCGCTGAGTGCCGTGGGCCAGTAGAATCCACTACGGAACGCTTTGCCGACGAGGGTTCGTGACGACGAGTGGTGCCCACAGTCTCCGCCGTGTATGTCCGCCAGCAGCTCCTTCCCTTGCTCTCTGGAGATGCAACGTAGGGACACGTCATTCGGTCGCTTCCTGTAGAGCTCTCCATCCTTGACGCAGTAAGTCGTGGCCTGCCGCGCCACACGCTCCGCCTCCTCTTTGTTCTCCGGCAGGGTCCCTTGCATCAGGTAGTTCTTGAGCTCTGGGATCCAACACCCTTCCTGAGGCTCCAACGCTAGGAGCAAGCGTGCCCCTGAGGCCGGGCCGCAGACCGGAGCTCCTGAGGTAGGCGGCTGAGGGAGCTCCTCCCTTGGTTGCACCGTGCTCGACAGTGACGGCACCGCCGAGGGTTTGAAGAGCCGCTCCTCGAACACGCCAGGCTCCTGTGGCAGCCGCCTAGATGCCCTCTTGGCAATGTCATCGGCCTCCTGATTGGTGCCGCGAGGCACATGCTGCAACTCCAGCCCCCAGAACTATTTCTCCATCTTGCGAACCTCGGCGAGGTAGGCTTCCATGTGCTCGTCCTTTGGCTCGTATATCTTGTTGGAGAAGTTTACGAGGAGCTGCGAATCGCCCTTGATGATGAGGCGCCTCACCCCTAAGGCGATTGCTGCTTTCAAGCCTGCTATCAGGCCTTCGTACTCTGCTATGTTGTTGGAGACCTTTTCTCCATGCTGGAAACGGAGTTGTACGGCGTAGTAGAGCTTGTCCTGGGTAGGGGATACGAGCACTGCGCCAGCCTCCCGCCAGGTCGGGAGAACGCCCATCGGCACATGATCCACCCGTCCGTGCTTCACTTGGGGAGAGTGATCGGTCTCGCCGCCTCGAGACCCAGTGCTTCGCCCATTCTGCCACGAAATCCGCAAGTCGCGGCTCCCTTGATGACTCTGGTCGCATCAATTCTAGCTGAAATGCCTCGTAGTTCGACAGTTCCATTCAGCGACCCTTCCACTTAGTTATGGTTCTCGAGTACCCTTTCCAAGGGGTATGCTGAGACGACTTTGATGGGATGGCCTTGGAAGTAGTGCCGCAGCTTGCGTGAGGCCACTAATAGCGCGAGGAGGAGTTTTTGAGGCATGGGGTACCGCGCCCTTGCGTCCCGTAGCACCGTGCTGACGAAGCACACGGGATGCTCGACGAGGTTGAGGGTGTTGGCGTAGCTTGCGTCCTCCTAAGGCCGAGACGTCTCCTGAGACAACAGAGCCCCCAGCGCTTGGTTGTTTGATGAGGCCTCTCCTGCTCCGGGTGCGCTCTCCTGCCGCGGTTGTTCCTTTTCGGCTGCGGTCATGGCCTTCGCGAGGCCCTCCTGGCCTTGCTCTGCTTCAGTTCGGGCGGTCGATGCGGCCTTGGCTCGGTGCTCCTCCCTGACCGCCACCAGGGCAGCGCTAGCGGAGTAGGGGGTGGCCGCGAGGTAGAGCACCAGGGGCTCCTGAGGACGCGAAGCTACCATCACTGGTGGGCTGGTAAGGTACCTCTTGAGATCTTGAAATTCCTTGTCGGCCTCTTCAGTCCATTCGAAGGGGCCTTTCTTCTTCATCAGCTTGAAGAAGGGCAGCGCTCACTCCCCCAGCTTGGAGATGAAGCGTCCTAGAGCGGTTACACGCCCGGTGAGCTTCTGCATCTCTCTGAGGGTCCTTGGTGGGCTCATGTCTTCGACTGCCTTGACCTTCTCCGGGTTGGCCTCGATGCCCCTGTGGGAAACGAGGAAACCCAGGAGCTTGCCCGAGGGGACTCCGAACACGCACTTCTCCGGGTTGAGCCGCAGGTCCACTTCGTTGAGGCTCGCAAAGGTTTCTTCCAGGTCCTGTATCAGGGTTTTTGCCTCCCGAGACTTCACCACAATGTTGTCGGCGTAGGCTTCATCGTTCCTCCCGAGCTACCGGCCCAAGGCGATGTGCATCGGCCGCTGAAAGGTTGCCCCTGCGTTGCGCAACCCAAATGGCATGCACGTATAGCAGTACACTCCACATGGGGTCAGGAAAGCCGTCTTCTCCACGTCTTCCACCGCCATCTTGATCTGGTGCTAACCCGAGAAGGCGTCTAGGAAGCACAATAGGTCACACTCTGCGGTGGAGTCGACTATTTGGTCAATGCGGGGGAGCGGAAATGGATCCTGCGAGCTGGCTTTGTTGAGGTTGTTGAAGTCGACACACATGCGCTCCTTTCCTCCCTTTTCTGGCACAACGCCCGGATTAGCTACCAATCAGTAGCGGACTCGGATAACCCCTGCCGCCTCCAGTTTCCGGGTCTCTTGAACGATGAAAGCTTGTTTCTCAGTGGACTGTCGCCTCGCCTTCTTCTTCACAGGGCGCACGGTGGGGCACACATTGAGGTGATGCTCAATCACACTCCTCAGGACCCCTGCTAACTGATCAGGTTCCCACGCAAATGCCTTCTTGTTCGCGCGCAGGAACCTCACCAGGGCATTCTCTTGCTCGGGCTCGAGGTTGGCTCCTATGGTGAAGGTGGCATTAGTGGACCCGTCCTCGTCGACCGGTACCTGCTTGGTTTCCGCCTTGTCTTGGGTGAATAGCTGCTTCTTTTCGGCCGGCGCAGCCCCCTTGGGCTCAAGGGCGTCTACGCTAGTGGGCTGTGCTACCGCGGTCGCCCTGAAAACAAGCTGGAGCACCTGCAGTGCATCCCTCGTGTCTCCTGACATGGTAAGGACGCCGCTGCTCCCGGGCATCTTCATGAGGTTGTACGCCGGGTGAGTCGCTGCCATGAACCGAGCCAGGGCCGGATAGCCGAGGATGGCGCGTAGGGAGGCCGATGGGGCGGCGTCGAAGTCGGCCAGCTCCGTGCGGAAGTTGTCGTAGGTGCCGAAGGTCACTGGGAGGCGGATCTGTCCCAAGGAGGCGGTGGAGCCGACTCCGACGCCGGAGAAAGGCCTGCTGGGTCCGAGCCGCTCCAGTGACACGTGGAGGAGGCTGAAGGCCTCCACCGAGAGCATGTTGAGGCTGGCACCACCGTCGATGAGGGTCTTGGTGACGGCCACTTGGCAGATGGTGGGGGTGCACAACATCAGGAGCGCGCTCGAACCGATGGGGTTGAAGGGGTGATCATCCGAGTCGAAAGTCAGATCGGCCTCGGGCACCACCCAGCCCGGGGGGGCTTCTCGACGCTTGGAGGCGGTGCTGATCCGGCGGGTGAACGGCTTGACGTGATGGCTCGAGGGTGGTGCCTGGGAGCCGCCCAGGAGAGCTGCGACGATGGGCGGCGCTAGTGCGGCATAACGGGCGAGGAAGAGGTCGCGCAGCTCCTCCCAGGAGGTCACAGAAGCCGTCGGCAAGTGGAGGAGCCACATGCGCGGGGCGCCGGTGAGGGCCATGGATAACTAGTTGGCCATCACCGGGTCGTCGCCCCCGGCTTTGAGGACGGCGTCCTCATACGCCAGCAGGAAAACCAGTGGGTCCGTCGCGCCGTTGTAGCACGGCGGCATCTCGGGCTTGAACTTGCGCGCCATCGCACTGCCGCAGGTGGGGGCCAAGGCACGGAGCCTCGCCCCGGGCCGCATCTGTTGCCGGAGCGGGCGGCACGTTGTCCGCCATGGGGACGGAACGCGATGTTAGTGGAGAGCGGGTCGTCGGAAGGGAGAACTCTGGCGCACCCCTACCTGGCGCGCCAAATGTCGGATTTCGGGTTCCGGCAGACCCTTGAGGTTCGAACACTGGGGTGCGCGCGGAGATCTCTCCCCTACCGATCTACGTCCGATCTCCTCGCGTGGTCTAAGCTGGAAACGATGAACAACACAAAGGACACGAGATTTATACTGGTTCGGGCCACCGTTGTGGTGTAATACCCTACTCCAGTGTGTGGTGTGGTGGATTGCCTCAGGGGCTGATGATGAACAATACAGGGGAAGAACAGCCTCGCGAGAGGTGTTCTTGAGCTAGTGCGGTGTGTTCTACTTGGTCTGTATCTATCTCTCTACCAGTTGCCTCTATTCTGTGGTGGCTAGCTCTATCTATAGAGGCCCTGGGCCTCTCCCCAAATAATGAGCGGGAAGGGCGCCAACAATTGGCCATTTTGAAGGGGAACATCTAGTACAAGTTATCCTGACCAAAGGTAGTCTTCGGCTGCCAAAAGCACTGGTGATGACGCCGTCTTGGGCTCCACGGTGACCTCCGTCCTGCCGCTCTGCTGGTCTTGGTCTCGTTGCACCGGAATGGTAACCTTTGCCCGATGCCTTGGCTTGTGCTTGCTCCCTTTGCACCCAAAGGGAAACAAGGACATCAAGGCAGCCGGGCGCCCGCCGGCGCCTCACCTGGTCTCGATCGTCATGGCTTGCATCACGGGTTTCTCGCGAGGTACCCCTGCCTTGATCTCTCCGCCTCCTCGCGAGCCTGCCTGATGAGGCTGCCTCTGAGGAAGCTTCTTGTCGTGCGCCCCGTGAGGCTTGGCCCCTCGCGAGGGTCTTGAGCTTGAGCTGATGAAGCTGGGCCGCTACCGGCACCCACTTGAGCCACGCCAGCAGCATGCAGCAGCAAGTCTGGGACCCCTGCTCCTTAACGCCGACAGCAATTTTGGCCTGTTAGAAGCCCGTGATTTGATTCGCACAATCATGGGCCGGGGTTCATTTCGGGCTGCTGCCGCCCGTGAGCTGTTCGACGCTTTCAGGCCCAACCTACATCGTGATTGCATGACGGTTCGATTATGCACCGTAATTTTACGGTTTGGCGGTTTATCGCGAAGACAGGATATATATCTGATAAAATAACTGCAGCATCATGAATAAGAAAAACCTAGACTATATAATAAAGAAATTACGGCATATTACATCCACGGGCATCAAAGTTTGCCACTATGATAATAAAGCACAAGCGCACAATGATTACATACACTGGGCATCAAAGCTCGCCACCAAAGGCAAATAATACAAAACCGACAAGACTTCAATAGAGTTCAAGAAAGGTTAGCCCTCTTTGGAGCTGCAGCGCAAGCAGCTGAGCAAGATGATGAGACTGCACTTGTTCAACACTTATATCTTCCTCACTCTGAAAGATAAACAAGCGAGATGATGACAGGTTTTGCACATAAAAGTATCAAGGTTGACAATTCATCACTTTTCTTCTTCGATTTAATAAAGTGACACAGTTTAAAATTGCATTAACACAATATGGTATTCTTCAGGTCAAGACATGGCAGGAAATGACATTGTGAAGGAGTTGGCAGCTTCACGACACCACCGGATTACAGATCAAGAACTCATAAGTATCAATGGTTAGTGTGTGTCAATTTATACCATTTCAGATTGGCAAATAAAGAGACGGTTTAAATAATAGTAGAATGATATGACATTGTTCATAGTTAAGACATTGCAGAATATGACATTGTGCTTGTAGTGGGTTGGTTCACCACACCACTGGATTACGGATGAAGAATGAAAGCATACATGCAGTGCAAAAGAAGATCACTTGCTCAGATAGTTTAATTTACATGGTATGAAGAAGGAACTTGGTTGTACAACTGAAAACTTAAATTGAGAAAGGACAAACTTTTGTTTATGAACTACATAATAAACTTTAAACAAGCAATTTGATGCAAACACCAAAAATAAACAGTTGTTGTAGTCATGCCTAACCAAATATATACAACAAAGTTTGAAGGCTTGAGATGGACAAACTTACATTATTGGTGAAGACAGGCTCTATAAAGGCCTTGTCCATGCCAATGGGGGGGCAATTCAAGAAGTTTACCACAGAATCTTCTTCAAAAGCATTGCCTTTATTCTACATTTTGTTAAGAGTAAATATAGATGTGATAATATACAAAAAAATGGAGAATATTTAAGATAAGATGAAGAGTGATGCTACATAACCAAGTAGCTATAAATGTAAGTACAGCGATACAGGCAAAAGGTACAGCCAAGAGCAATGCACAGCTAAACTTCTTCATACCAACCTTATGGTAAGAGTAAATATAGATCGATGTGTAGAAAATGGAGGCAAAGGAAAATAAGCTGCAGAGTGATGGTACATGAACAACTACCTGTCATTATAAGTACACTGATAAAGGATAGCATGTACTTACAAGAACAATGCAGAGTTAAAAAAACATTGGCATTGGATATATTCTACACTAATGTAACCATTCATACAGATCAGATAATTTGGAGCGAACAATTGATAAGCAAGCTATCATGCATACTGCTGTCACATAATGAACCAGGTATGTATGCAAGTATAGTGATACAGGACAACAGGTACTAACAAGAGCAAAGCAGCGGGCAGCATATTTGCGATATCCTGTCGTTCTTGTCAAACCGGAATTCTTCTTCGAGCAGATTTCCTGCAAAAAAGATCCGTAAGGCACATGCGGAAAAGTAGAAGTTCAAATTGTCATGTGATTTCATAGATGACCTCATCCTCGAACGAGACCATGCATAACAAGGTTTTTCCATTCAATGTCTTCTAAATTTAGCACAGAGACTTCACCGAAATTCGTTTATAGACTTGCCATCAAAGTGTGATTTCCTCGTAACACGACATCGCTGCAATGCTTCCTTGAAAAGAACAAGCAAGCTTTGCTCGTCATGACTATCCAGATTGACCCTCGCCTAGTTACAACAATGTAATGTAAATCATTGATGTGTTCAATCAGCGTAAAACAGGAAAATAATAACCATGAATAATAGCACTTACATGTAAGTTGGACAGAAGATGTGAAAATGGTGTTTGTCTTCACAATAATCTTCCCATGATGGGAATATATGCGCGTAGTACCTAACCACATTGAAAGCATTGTCTTTTAAACTGGGAATAAATGGAATGGGGTTCCAATCTGCAGGAATTGGCCGTCTCTGCAGTTGGGAAGGTCTTCGGCCGGTGGACTTGCTGTACTTTTTGCTGGAGTGGGATTTTTCTGTGGTACAACTGGTGCTATGGCAAATGAAATCGGTATACCTTTTGCTGGAGTGCAGGTCCTGTGTGGTGGGGCTAGTGGTGTGGCCAATGAAGTATGGGTACAGTCTGCTGGAGTCGGTCCTACGTTTTGTGTCACTGGTTGTACAGCCAATATAAGTGGGGTGCTGTCTAATTTCTCCGGCACCACCACGTTTTTCAAGGACTTTGTTGGTGCTCCTTCCGTTCGGCAATCACCCTCTTCCTTTTTGATGTCTGATGCACAAGAACAACATTTGAGTGGAAAAACATGGTATGATGACAGATGGAATATGTATTGATAATGGATGGGCATGGCATCTCGACATATATGATGAGTAAACTAAGCAGATGGAGGTGCAACAAAGTAGAAGAAATGCAAGACAACATATGCAAGATACCCGCAATCAATAAAACATTGCCAAATTAGAACAGGCACCTTGATGGGTGAACAGGATAGGCCATCTGCCTTTGACTCCTCGAGGTTAGAATAGTCATTAGGATCATATTCTGAACAAGAATCAACAGGTGGGGAGCGTATGAGTTTCATTGCATCCAGAATGGCACTCAATGCCTTGGTGCCAATTTTGTAAGTCATTGCAGTGTTTAGCTTCAAGAGTGGACTGCTGCTAGTGCGACACAAAGCAGCTACACAGATCATAGTGTAGATATAACGGGAAAACCTTAAGCATCAGAGTAAAATCAACAAAGTGGAACTTGCTGGAATATATGTGCTAGTATTGCCGGTACGGCTAGAAAGGCTTCGGATACCAGCTCTCTTCAAGTGAAGGTGCGGTACTATTAATATCAGTGTAACTCTCAAAGGCGACACAGCTCCCCGCATTTCCTTGCTATTCTTATAGGATTCAAGTGGGCAGGCCACTACAAATCCTATTCCTATGTTTACAAGATCCTACGAATCAAAGAGGCTCAAAGTGTCCATCACAACCGACCGTATAGACCTCTACACTGCAAATGTCCCTGCTCATCTTCAGGACAAGGAACATATCAGACTACTATCATACTCCCTCCGTTCCAAAATATAAGTCTTGGTAGAGATTTCCACTATGGATCACATACAGATGTATCCAGATACATTTTAGAGTGTAGATTCACTCATTTTGCTCCATATGTAGTCCATGGTGGAATCTATACAAAGACTTGTATTTAGGAACGAAGAGAGTACATATTAAAGAAGAACGGAAGAGGAACATGGTAAAGAAGAGCAAGCAGATTTTGGATAATAAAATGTTGGTTGCGCAGTGCCCACACATGATGAACCAGAGCGCATTAAGAATGCAACTCCCAGCTGTCTCTCGACCATTTCAGGCGGTTGGATGAAGATCCTATGTCTCCTAACCCTTCTTCTTCCTCGCCTCGATTCTTCCCATACAGAACACTTGCACGGGCCGCCGGACCACCGCCCCCACCGCTGTGTTCCTCCGCCACCCCACCCCCACCCCCGCCCCACCCCCACCAGCGTCGAGTTTTCTTCGTTCGGAGGCCCCACAACCACCCGAGCCCTTCGATCGCACCGTGAACTCCGCGAGCTCTGAAAAATCGACTGACCCAATTTTGAAATTTAGTCTACTGTGATTTAACTAGTGTGGAATATAAAAGGGGAAAACCATAAGCATTGGGAGTATAGTGTTGAGCGTGCCATGGCGGATCTGAAGGTGCAAACCGGACAAAGGCAACTTCGCAACCAAGACAAGAAATCAGAGTAAAGCAGTGGTGATCTATTTTCTTGCTGCGATAAATAAGTTGAGAAGATACGAAAGAGTACCGCCTCTAGTGCGGCCGTGTACGCATCTGCTGATAATTTGACGGTGCTGCGGTAGCGATGGCTGTCGGCGGCGTGGAAGCAGATCTAGGAGGATAGACGGTGGTGACGGGGCGCGGTGGACGAGACGGTCGTAGGAGCGGCGCCGGCAAGGTGGACGACGGCGGGGATGAAGCGAGAGGACGGGATGCAAGGATCCCGGTCCGAAGCCGTGGATGAGAGAGGTCGATCTCTTGTAATGGACGGCGGCGTTGGGGTATCAGCTCCGGCATGGTGGAGGAGGACGGCGGTGGATGGGGTGGCGGACGGCAGCGGACGGAGGAGGGTGGGGTGGAGAGGGTGTTTTGGCGCCCACGGAGTACGAATGGGGAAAAGGGAGGTAGAGAGGAAGGGGGGAACCATGTATTCAGGGCGTGTTTGTCTCAAATGCGAGGAAATTTATAAACTTAGCCCCCGTTTCAAATTTCTACTACATCACAGAAACATTAGTCGGTTGGGGATAGGACGGTAATCTCGCATACACTGAATATTTGCCGACGAGAGTTTGTTTTTGGCGCCCACCGTATGAATATGAATCGGGAGGAGTCGATTTCAGCCGAGGACACACTGTGTTTGGCGCCCACGTGTATGAATCCGGGTGAGAGGCGGTTACGCCACGCTTGGGTGAAATTACAAACCTACCCCTATCGAAACCTATAGAAATCCAGCAAATAGGCTTTGCGTGGCGAGGATAGGCGAGTGATTTCCATCTCGCATATTTTGGTTTTGCGGTTACTACGACTTTCCCCGCTTCGCTCAAATTTTGCAGAGTGCACGCCACCGTGCCAACTCAATTCAATCCCGCTTGTATTCTATTTTTTGAGTAGGGATCCATTTTCAATTGGAATTACATTCTATATACATCATTTTTATATATACTTTCAAAAGCACAACAAAGAATTCTGCTCCTTTATATGTATAATATGATTTACAAATACAACGATCTCAAATCTTAAGGTTGAATTCAAAAAATTTAACCAAATTATGTTCTACTAAAATGTATGGATCAGTAATATCTACATATTAAATAACATAGATGTGCGTGAATTCATATGAGTATGCATGTTTGATAGATCAATTTTGGTTCGAGTATGGATTACATGTATCATCATCTCGAATTCAAATATTTGAATCCCTTTTTTGTTCACTCCTTTCACGCCCATCTCTCCCGCATGCATGCTCCTTCGTAGCTATCACTCTCTTTCTCCAGCTCACCAAGACGCTCACTTCATGTTTCTCCTATCCTCGCAAACATGGTCTCTTGACGCCTCCCTTGAGAAGTGTCACACTCTCCCTATCATTATACATTACACGGTTTTCATTATCTCTCACGCCTCTACTGTTCTCTGGTATCACTCGGTACCTAAGCTTTCTTTTCACCGCCACACACACAGTCTCCACTGCCTTTCACTTTGTCTTTCTCTCTATGGGATTCTCTCACACACCCTATATGTCTCTACATATGAATCATACCACTAAAATTACTCTCTCTCTCTCTCTCAGAGACACAACATTTGTTGCGGTCTCCTTTTCGCTCCATCCCAGATCGACATTATTCATTTGTTTACCGATCAGACAACCCCGACTACCGTCTCCTCTCTCTCTCTCTCACAGACACACACGCACACACACACAACTCCTACTTCCACTCCCCTTCCCGACTACCGTCTCTCTCTCACAACACAAAACTCTCGCTTTCGGACCCCGACTCGTATTTCTCTCACAAACATTTATCGACTAGCTAGCCTCTAGATAGGTTTATACACCCGCACACTCATGCTTCCACCATCGCATACATGTCTCTCTCCCGCTCCTTGTATCTATGTAGATTTTTCTTCCCTTCTTGAGACACGCCCTCTCGATCGTGCACACACACACTATCGCCTCATTTTAAGCTGATACCTATCGCACACACACTCCTTGTGTCTTTGTCACACATGCACTCCATCCTCCTCCACTCTCCTCTCTCTCACACACACATGGGCTTTTTGCAACAACTAGCAAGATGCCCATGCGTTAACGGAACATCAAGATGCATTTATATGAGTAGTTTATCTTGTGGGGAAAAGGATGAACAAGGAAGGCCTTATTTGCAAATGTGGAGAGGGTGTGGGTATTTTTGCAAAATTGTTATAGTTTCCTTCCTATCCGTCAGATATAGATCGGACGGTTTATATTGCAGGATGGCAGGCACACGATCATCACCGACAATGCTTTTTATAAGAGTAGGGATAAAAATAGAGTTGGTGATGATGGTGGGCCTGCCATCCTGCAATTTAGTTCGACGATTTATATCTCGACGGATAGGAAGGAAAATATGGCAATTTACCCAAGACTCTTCACCACATTTGCAGATAAGGCCTTCCTCGCTCATCCTTTTCTCCCACAAGATCTTGATGTTCCGTGCAACGCACGGGCATCTTGCTAGTAAGAGTAGAAATTAGACATATACCACTTCTAATCTTGAAACCAACAACATTCTTCCTTATCTCATCAAAACCGCCAAAGGAATATATTTTGAGTGAAACATAACATATTTTTAGTGATACACGTATTTCAAAACTAGACTTTTTTCTATCAAATCGGTGAATATGTATTAATCTACTTTGATCGCGTGGCAACGCATTGGCACATTGCTAGTAGTTATTATAATTTTTTGGACACCTGACAAACGGTGGAGTACATATACGAAGAGAAGAGGCGCACGCACGCAGTCGGCCTCTCGCTGTCTCGCACACATGAGTGTTACGTAAAGGCGACGTTAGCAAATAAACCCTAAAACCCTAGGTGCACGATTGCTGCATTCGCGGGTACCGGGTACGTGGTGGAGCACCTTTGTAGGAATAGTCATCTCGCGTGATAATTTGATCCGTAGGAGTTGATGGTCAGGACCACAGGTGAACGACTTGGAGCGCGGTAGCTCGCCAGTTGCCATAGATCGAGTAGCCACGTTTAAAATATCGTTTTTTAGCGGGGTTAAGAGTTCCGATTTTCAATGGCGCGTTATAAGTAGTAAGTAGTTTTTAGAACGATTGGTATGGAGCCAAAATGGAATTCATAGTACTACGTACCTCCTTGGCGTATGGTTGTATGGTTTTTTGTGATGGAGGTTGTATGGGTTTATGTTGCGAGATGTTGAACCTGGTAGTTCTGGGGCTAATACTATGGTTGAGATTTAGATGCTGGTTTTCAGTAATGAAAATCAGAAGGGGAAACCCTTCTTTTATTAAAAAAACTACTACCTCCATTTTGGTTTACTAGTCCCCGTCGTACTTTGGGTCAAAGTTTGTCCATGAATTTTACTTGTAAAATGTGAATGGAAAACAAGATTTTGTTATACCCAAACAAAAAAGGACTGGAGGGAGTGATTGCTCTGACTCGGACGCGACCTCTCATAGCGCAGGCATTGAACCGGCGCGCCGGCCAAGAGGGCCGCACTCGCAGCAGGCCCGGCTAAGAACATCTCCTTGCCGCATGCAACTAGCTTAAGACTGCCCCGCCTGCCTTCATTGAATCCGCGCGTGTGCCGTCAACACGTCCTTCCGCGAGCTGGCAGGCATTTTAGAACACAAAAAATGACTAAAATATAATTAATTTACGCATGGTCTTGACTTGTTGTGCTCGCAGTGGTAGCAGGAACTAGTAGAGGATTTTCTTTATCTATAACTCTCCTCACATTTTTTTGGCTTTGAAGTGAATCATGGTTGTGGACATTATGTATGAATGTGCAGATATCTGTGAACATGAGTTTGATGTGGAAGTTGAACTTGGAATGTCGGGCTTGCGCGTGAACTATACCATGTCCAATGATTTGTCTGTTATTGTTTGGAAAGTAATTGCTGTTACTACATGACCCAAAAAAAACATTTTGTGCCACATCAGTAGATGCATGGACATCACAACAGGCATGCTGACTGGATAAACATTTGAACCTAGCTATTATGAAGGAAATTTTGTATTGACAACAGTTTTAGATAGCAGGAGACGCCTAGCCTGCTCTGCCTCTGCTAGATTATTTCTGGCTTCTTCCATCTCTTCTTTGGCTTGGGTGAAGAGAGCATCTGATTGCTCTTTTTGCTTCTTCAGGAACTCAACTACATTCTCAAGGGCTGCTGCACGCTTTCTTTTAGAGTTTACTAATGCCACGAGGACACGAACAGCTGACGACTCCACCTGGCTTGCGTGTAATCCAGCATCATCTGGGAATTTGCACCTTGTGTCTAATCCAGATCATTAGGAACCTGCACCTTGTGTGTAATCTAGCCTCATTTTGGAAACATGATCTCGAGGTTGACTATACTTCCTCCTCGAGGAACTGCATCCCGACATGAAGTTACTTTTTTTAGATCAATACTCGAGCAACCTAGATCCATTTAGTAGAAGCCAGATAGACAAAACTCGGAGAAGTGAATTCAAAAGGAAAAAAATAAAAACAGACTACAAGGTGAGAACACCCACTTCCTACATCAAGCTCAAAACGAAAGCATTAGGACGATTAAGACTCTTCTTATTACATATTGAAGAACACCACGCTTAAGAGAAACAGAAACTACAACATATACACATAGAAGAACACGAGGCTACACGAAAGTAATTGAAAAGGTGTTACTTACCAAAGCTCGTTTTACAGGTTCGGTGCAGCTCCTCTTTAACTTGCCACGCCCTTGAAGATGTCCCGAATATCCTGTGTTTGGTCTTCATTGCTCCTCTGCATGTTCGCACCCGTGGTTTTAAAATCTCAACATGGCAAGAAAAATATACTACTAGTAATATTCGCGCATCTTGTGGGCAACATTAAAGCACTCGTCTACCATGTTAGAGCATCTCTAACAGAATCGCAACGCGCGGCGCTTTAAAAAAGTGTTTACAGTGCTGAGATCGAGAAGTAGATACTAGAGAGTAGAGGATAGTTCTCAGCATAGATAGATAAAAAAATATAATTCAACTACTCCTCGTTGTCCGACTCCTCCTCGGTGATGTCCTCCTCCGACGCCCGATCAGAGGCGTGAAGATACCGATTGTCGTCGGATTCCCAGGGCGACGCTGCTCCTAGCCTCATGTTGGATTGAGCGTCCGCTTTTCTCCTACGCTTGTCCTCGCGATAGGCGGCTCGCTCCACCCTCCTCTTATCCCTCTCCGCCCTCCTTTGCACGTAGAACTCGCGCTCGTTGATGATGTCTTGCGGGAAGTGTTGGCGCCACAGTGCCATGGCTTCCTCGTCCATCTCGGCGATGCCGAGACGGTGCTCCCACCTCCGGTTGTCGCGACGATCCTCGTCGGTGCTAAGCCGCGGCAGAGGCGCGAGCTCCTGCGCCCGCTCCCACGTCGGCACGTTGGGGAAGTTCAATGTTCTATGAGGCCACCGGAGGCGCCACACCGACGCGTCATACGCGCGGGCAGCCTTGTTGGCGGTGTTGAAATTTCCAAGTCCGAGGCGCATCCCGCAGAACCGGATCTCGGCGGAGAAGCCGCCGGAGGGGCGCGCGCGGACGCCGCTGTATGCCCAAGTTTCCCGGCGATGCGGCGGCATGGTGGCGCGGCGGCGGCGAGGCAAAAAAGAGCGGGGAGAGAGCGGTGGCGAGGCACGGAGCGGGGAGAGAGTGGTGGCAAGGTACAGAGCGGTGGGAGGGCGTTGGATTTTATAAAGCGCGCCAGACGCCGCGCGTCAAAACTAGCGCACGCCTGGCCGCTTTTTCCCCCGCGCACGCGATCCTTTCCCGACGTCTCTGCTATCTCTACTCTCTTCTCTACTGTTATATTTATCTTATATTTAATATTTAATATTTATCTCTACTTCCTTTACTGTCTACTTTTTTTCTCTATACTTTTTTTCTTGCAATATAGGCCGTCCGATTTATATCTAACAAATAGGAAGGAAACAAATGGGAATTTTGCAAAAAGATACCCATACCCCTCTCCAGATTTGCAAATAAGGCCTTCCTCGCTCATCCTTTTCTCCCACAAGATAAACTACTCATACAAATGCATCTTGATGCGCAACGCATGGGCATCTTGCTAGTTCTAAAACCTTTCCATCATTTGCCACACTACTGGTTGCGATGAAAACCTACCCAAGCACAGCGGATACAGAGCGACGACAATTACAAGCTGATATTCTGTTGGACAATGGAGGCTATAACAAATTACTTTTACGGGAACAATAGCACCCAGGAAATTTGAAGGGTAGGTATGAATAAAATTGGAACTGCACATGTACTGCTAAGTGATTCAATACGCACATTACCAATCGAGGAGGAGAACAATGGTCGCGGTGGCCTCTGTGAGTCATGATCGGCAACGGGAGTCAGTTCATTGTCCATGACGGTGGTACTTCTGCGCTTGGCGTCGGCTTCCGGGAAGCAGATCCGAAACCGTGGAAGACGATGCCGGGGAAGAGGCTCCGTGTACGACGACGACGGTGGACCGGCTCCAGTGCGGCGTACGAGGTCGTCGATGAGGCAGATGCGCTGCGGTGAACGAGTGCGCCAATGTAAAGGGGAGGAGCATGAAGGCTGCGGTGCCATGGAGAAGTCTATTTTGTGGTGGGGATAGAAAATGGGGAGTATTCAGGTGTATTACTCTGGGTGCCGGGGTGGGGTTGGCTGGGTAGGGTGAACCTGAAGTTACGAAAATAGCCCCCTACCAAGCGTCATTCGTAGGCCTGTTCCAAAGGCTATGATGGTAACTTCCCACCGCTCAATCAGGTCGCGGAGATTTTCACGCCGACCTCAAAATTTTGTGACACCGACTCCCGTGTGGCGGTTGAGTGATTCGCCTAAGCAACTAGCGAGTAGTAGTAGTAAACTCTGCATATTAGGTTTGACCAAGTCAAACTTCCTAAAGTTTGACCAAGTTTGTAGAAAAATATAAACATTTACCATAACAAATATGTATGATGTGAAAGTACATTCAATAATGAATCTAATGGTATTTATTTGTTATTGTATATGTTAATATTTTTGTTATAAGCTTTCGAGAGTTTACAAAACTTGACTTTGACCAATGCTAATACGCGACTTAAATAAAACGGAGCGAGTACAAATTTGTTTTCTTAGTTTGTAGTGAACTAATCATTTGTTGAAATTGTGAAATAAATATATTAGGCTATTGACTTGAATGTAATGGTCTATACAATTCAATAGTTACAATCATTGTCTAATCCCAAGATGTATACAAGGTCTATAGTACTTCACAACATGCTCAAACTCACATAATCCCAGTCAAATGAGAATCTAAATGCATTTCATAGTTATTACTTTGTAGGATGCAACAAAACAACCATAACTCTACATCAGCCATTATAGAAGCAACATTTTGACATATCCCAATGTGTGAATGAAACGCAGCAGAGAGCTTTTGAAGATGGAGCAGATAGGGCGGGAAAGATTGTATGTATGTGGACGAGAGAGTAGGAGACAAACCTAACGAGACAGAGAGAGAGAGAGAGAGAGAAAGAGAGAGGAAAAATTAGGTCTGTGAGAAAGATGGATACATGTAATATACATGAGATGCGTGTGCATCTGGATTCTCAGATATCGTGGAAGGAGAAGAGACAACATGTTTGATGAGAGAGCTGGAAAACATGGACGAGAGGGAAGGATCTCGTGGGTTGAGGGATTGACAATTTTGTGCGGGGAGAGAGGATTGGTAATTTTGTGCAAGAGAGAGAGAGGGTGGGGAGGAGTCGGTCACCGTCGTCACATCACCCTGCTTCCAAATGACCCCAGCATTCTCTAGCGCGTGTGGTCGCTGCCTTCGATCTACTCGATGCCCTCTTTGAAGATTGAGGTGTTGTGCATGTTGGGGTGCAAAGAAGCACAAACGAGAGTGGTCGCCGTATAACCTTGGATGGGGATGAATTGTGTGCTCGGGGGAGTGTGTGTGTGTGTGTGTGTGTGTGTGTGTGTCTCTGTGTGTGTGTGTGTGTGTGTGTGTGTGTGTGTGTGCGTGCGTGCGTGTGTGTGTGTCAGATATTGAGAGAAAACAAAGCTAAGGAGAGAAATGGGTATTCACGAAGAGATTGTGCGGGCCTTGAGGTGGGCAGGGGCCGGGTGAGGTTGTCAAAATGTGCTCGTTGATGCATGTGTTGCATGCGACCGTCTGAGGAGGATGCATTTAATCGAGAGAGATGGTTGTTGTGTTACGGATGCTCCTCTCTCTCTCTCTCTCTCTCTCTCTCTCTCTCTCTCACACACACACACACAAAAAGTAAACTAGAAGACCGTTCTCTCATGTATACACAACGATCGGCATCTGCCTATGTCTCACTCATGCATGATCATTTGCACATTCACACCTCTCTATGTCTCAGATCACACGCACACCGCCTCCACATTGCCCTTCCGCCACAACACACATATGGACACATACACACGCTCTCTCTCACCACACACACAAAATCAGTATTAAAAAACTAGGGCGCACCTAAAACGTCCAAATCCAAATAAACACGAATCGAGCTAAATTCAAATATATGGAAATATTGCAGCATCAAGAACTTTCACCGGAAAAAGTTGAGCAATATTCAAGGATTGTTTTCACACACACAAAAGGTTCGTGGATGTCCTTCGAGCGACACGGTGACGCACTGCTCGATCGATCGCACGTCCGCGTTCACGCGCTTGCACAGGATTCCGTATCGTGGCTGTGGTACTAACTAATAAAAGCGCTGCCTAAGTCTAATGTTTACGTCTACTAGTACGGTTTTATTTTAAGTTTGACTAACCTAATATATAAAACTAAAGTAAGCTCCCACACGCGCACTCATCAATATGCCGCCGCCGCCATTGCTTGCGCATGCCGACGCCTCCCGCTCCGCCAACAATTTCGCCCATCACCGCCGTGTCGCCGCCATCCCTGTGCCATGAAGCCAAGGCTCGCCCGCCACATCGCCCGCAGTCCCTCCTCGTGATGCCGCCACGCTGCCAAGCACGCGAAAGCAGCTGGTGGAGCCGCGTCTATGCACGCAGCGCATAAAGAGGAGGACGAGCGCGTGCTCAAAGACGCCGGCGAGGAGGAACTAGCGTGTCATTGTCGCTCCGCCGCGCGGAGGAGCGCGATGTGGCTGTCGCGGCGGAAGCCGGTCGCGCGCGTGTCGAGCCCGCAAACCGGGTGCGGACACGAAATCTACCTTCGAGACCTTGAATGCCACGTGGATCCTGCAATCTGAAGGAAATTTGGGTCAGTCGACTCATGTGAGCCGTTTGATGCAACATGGATGGCTAGAAGGGCGTCTTCCACCTCTTCTGTCATCTTCTTCCTTCGCTCTGTCGAATTTTTTTCACAAATCGACTGACCCAAATTATACTACTAGTACGAACGTATTAAGTACAGTAGGAACACGAAGATACAAATAGTAGTACCAACTGCAAGAAGAACAGTAGTAAGACATAGTACTAGTACTACTGTACGTACTAAAGAGTTCAAATAACGAGAAAGAACATAAACATAGTTCTGTTGGGGCCTCGGCACAACACACCCTTGAAAATAAACTAAGCAACTAGTCCGCTTGACACTGCAGTAGAATCAGCATGAGCGACGGCACTGCCACCTACTCGGAGTCCGAGTCCACGTCCTCGACTTCGCCCTCGCCCCTCTTCCTCTTCCTCTTGCCGACGCTTCTTTGCTTGAACCGACACTTTGGGCTCGCTTCTTCATCTAACCCTTGTAGATATTTAAACAAAGGTAGGCATCCATTGCTGCGCATGTGATGTGATCTTCATCTAATGTCTTCGACTCCCATGCATGATGAAACTTGTGATGAGGTTTCTTCAGTTTAGCGCATTTAAGGATCAATCATGGCTGCTGCCGTGGTCAGATTGAAGGTTGAGAGGAGACACCAGGCTTGCCTCCGAGATCAAGGGCTAGCCTACAACAAGACCTATCCGACGCAGGACATCCTCGCTGTTCTTAAAGCCTACAAGAACGAATTTCACTGCTTTGTCCTTGAGGAAGTTCTTAAAATCCTGGCACTCAACGCGTCGGCATGGCATATGTTGTAGACCAAGCAAACGTTATGTAGGCAAAACTGGATCACGGCGGCTTCTTCCTCTCTTCGCCCTTAGATCCTTCTCTCGCCCCAGACTGTGGTGTACTCAACATCTAGCCCAGCGACCCACTCATCCGCTGAACTGTTGAACATGCATAGGAAGCGAGCAAGCCATGCTTTCACCGTCTCGGATCCACGTGTGTAGATGATTTATGTACTGATCGCGGTGATGGCTCTAACCTGGTACTCAGCAGGTGACCAT
The DNA here is from genome assembly GCA_021605205.1 of Aegilops longissima. NCBI lineage: Eukaryota > Viridiplantae > Streptophyta > Magnoliopsida > Poales > Poaceae > Aegilops > Aegilops longissima. The sequence continues at coordinate 263,787,556 of CM038682.1, read as the reverse complement.
GGAGATTTGGGAGGCCATGGATTTTGGAGGAGGGTTTGAGAAGTTGAACTGTTGTACCCCACAAAAAACTGGAGCGAACTCATCGTGAAAGGACGGGATGACTGGAGCAAACTGTTGTAAGGTAGAAGAAGGGACGAGTAGGGCATGCGAACGGCGTGGGGTTGTTGGCTTGCCCGGTGGATAAACGGCTGCAAGCCCCCAAAGAGTTCTCGAGAACTATGCAGGACCCACTAGATGTCATGTCTACTAGACCCATATCGTAGGCCCGACGGTATAGTTTCTGCTGTTGTTCAGACGCCATGCCGGGCGCGCGGATGTAACTTCACTTAATTCCGTCAAACGTCAAGCCCCCACTACCTTCGCTTCCCTCGGGCCGCGCTTTTGAGACTTCGACCGCTATAAATGAGCAATTTTTTGCCTTTTTAGACAAGCAATTTTTTTTCCTACTCCGATGCATGATACTCCTCTGGTCCTTTTACTCCCGTCAACCGCTTGCAAAGTGTTTGACCAAATTTATACTTTTTATTGAACACCACCTTATATTAATTAACCAGCCACACCAGTACACTCATTCGATACAATATTCACTACACAGGGCGGTACATTATTTACAAGAATACCATCTAATGTATTGTCAAAGCTATACTTAGCGATTAAGTGTGCCACCTTATTGGCCGAACGGCTAATCTTTGACAATTGAAGATTGTTGATCAACTTAGAGATGCTCAACGCTTTCATCTTCAGGTCACGCATAGCAGACCTGTCATAGTCCCCCGATGCAAGAGACGCTACCACAAAAGCGCAATCAGTCTCTAAAATTACAGGATTATGAAGAGAAATACCTATGTAGAGACCGGAAATGCAAGCCCTAAGCTCCACTTCCTCCATGCTTTGACAGGCATCAATGAAATCCCAAGACCAAATTTATACTAAAAATATCAATATCTACAATACTGATTATAATGAGTATAAGAACTACGTTTTACAATGAGTGTAAAAATATTGATTTCGCATTGTGAATGTTGACACATTATTCCATAAGTCTGGTGAAAGCAGAGGTACATTGACTTCAGACAAAACTTAAATGCACAATGCAGACTAGTTCCTCCGTCCAGGTGCGTGCCATGTCCTATCTTGTCATCACAACAAGGTTAGCTATTAGGCTGGTCATAGTGGGGAGTAACTTAGACTAGTGTCATGCATATGACACTAGTCTAAGTTCCTACCTGCATAGTGCAAAATAATATAGTAGTAGTGTCATAGATTGTTTCATTTATAAGCTCATAGACTCATTTTGCCTCGGGAAACGTTATGTTATAGTAACATATTATGTTACCACAAACACATCTTTCCTCATTAAATACTTGCCACATAAGCAAAATTGTATTGGGATGTGTTAAGTTACTACCTAAGTTACCCCCACTATGGCTAGCCTTAGAGTACCACTACCTCCCTTCTAGTTTAAAGGGCTCGATTCAAAAATTTCACCTACTCTTAGCAAGATAGTAGAGGTGTTGGAGTAGTTTTTGAAGTCTGCGAAAGTACTCAACTAGTGTTGTCGTTCTTCACAAAAAAATGTGTTTACCGATGCATGCATGAACACTAGTTACTCTAAACCCCCTCTCTTCTTTAATTCTTTGCCACATCAGCATGTTTGCTATTCCCGTGTGCATGATACCAGCTAAGATACCACCATTATGGCCAGCCTTAATCATCGCATGCAATAATTTAGTGCACCTTGAAATATGAACATGTGTGGGGCGGTATGTTTTAATGACTTGAGACTATACCTAGCCCGCATGCAAGATGACTTACTATGCACTGCTCCCTATACCTGCAGGAAGCCCGCTCGCCTCCAAATCTTTTCCTCTCCATGTGTAGAAACAATATGCTGCAAACTCTCCTTCTCCTCCGCGGTCCCACCACTCCACCACGTGTGAAAAATTTGCATGCATGACTCTCCTCCCCCCACGCTCGTCCAATCCGTTGTGACCAGCAATATTTCCAGCCCTTCACTCCCCCGTAATTTACTCCAACAAATATGCCCACGTAGCTGTTACTTAACTGCAGGTGCATTGGGTCACTGACATATGGGCCCAACAGGGGTCTGGCCCACATGCCGTGATGCAACCGACCTGCAGCTAAGCCGCATGCTCACCCATATCTTACGAGGTGTGCCATTGCTCGCTATAAATACCGCGCCCCACAACATCGCTATCTCCTCCCCTCATGTTCACGCTCATCGCTATCTCCTCCCTCCTCTCACGCCAACCACCATGGCATCGCCTCCCAAGCCCTAGGAGCCCTCGCTGCACCGCTGGGCCGGTCACGCCGCTGCCTGCGTTCCTCGCCCACTAGTCAAGGAGGATGCGTCGGTGTTCCGCCTCGCCGCTACGCGACGCGTCGCCATTCCGTTCCTCGCAGCCACTCGTAGTGGAGGACGCGTCGATGTTCCGCTCCTCGCCGCGACGCGTCGCATCGCCATTCCGTTCCTCGCTGCCACTAGTCAAGGAGGACGCGTCGGCGTTCCGCTCCTCGCCGCGACGCGTCGAGGTGGACGCGTCGGCGTTCCCAATCTCGCCAGCACGCTCGCCGGAGGACGCGTCGGTTCCCCGCTACGAGGAGAACACCGCGCCGCCCGCCGAGCCCCCCAGCCTTGAGGAGCTTTGGAAAGAAATGGATGTCGTCTTGTGGGAGGCTTTGCCTCCAGTAGAGTGCGCCAAAATAGAGGCGGAGAAGAAGGCCGAGGAAGAGAAGTGCACCGCGGAACAAGCTGCCCGGGAGGCCTATGTCACGTCCGAGAGAGTCGTGCAATTGGCTCTTTGGCGAATATTCGTCACGAGGGCCGTGAGGGTGGCGGAGGATGCCCGTGCCGACGCCTCGAGTGCAGTCGGGCCCAAGCGCCTCATCTACGCTTGGCGTCGTGGACCGGTTGCACGCTCAAAGGAGGAGGAGTACCTACGGTTAGCGCCGGATCACCACACCGGTGAGATCGCGCTCGCCCGCCGGCAAGCCGCCAATCAGCACCTCGCAAGTTGCGAGGCTGAGGAAGAGGCGTTGTGTCGGCAAGACTGAAACGGTTGCACTGGGCACTCGTGGCGCGCTGCAAGCGCTCCTGCGAGTGCCGTGGCTTTTAGGAGGAGTATAATTTTTGTTTCGTAAGGCGATCTCATTAGTTTTGGGACACAAATGATAAATCCGGAAGGTTCAGGAATTTTTAGCGTCCTTAATTAAGTATGTAAAAGGGAAAGTTTGGAAACCTTGTGTATTCATACGCATTTTGCAAGTACATGCATATAGCACAAACTTTACTATATACTATTGCACTACCCGTCTCTCTCGATATATGCTTGCAGACTGTGCTACTCCCTCCGTCCAGGTCAATAAGTCATCTTTGGTTGTGCACCGTGACCAAGAAGGAGGGAAGACTTATACACCTAGACGGAGGGAGTACTACTATTACTTATGTTCGTGCAAATGCACGTTTTAACATTACAATGCGGTTTTTTTTAAAGTAGAAAAACAGCACTAGTCAAGCTTGTGAAACGATTCAATGCAAAACAAATGCAAAAATGCTCGTTTGATTGTTTACTTTTAGCTTCCTTCTATGTGGTTATTTCTCTATCGTACATTGTATGGAGTATCTCACTCGTTGGAAAGGCATGCAAATTCCCAAACCGATTCCTACACCCTGTATCGAATTTTTTGCCTAACAAGTTGTGCCGTGCAATTGAATTCCAACTTGACTACTACTACTAGTAGGAGTACCAGGGCCAGTTCTTTTAGGCTTCTAGATTAGTAATCCCATAACTACTACCTCCGTCCTGGTTTATTGGTCCCCATTGTAATCTATGTCAAATTTTGATCATAAATTTAACTAATGAAATGTTAGTGCATGTCACATGCACTACTCCATCCGTCTAGGTGAGTAAGTCATCTTAGGCTGTGCATCGTGACCAAGGAGGAGGAGAAAACGAGAAACGTTAATGTTTATTTGCTAACTAATAGTATTGCATGCAATGAACTAACCAACGCATGTCGTGTTTGATATCTCAAGTCATTAAAAGCATGCACACTTTTATCTCTTATTGGTTGATATGTCAAGAAACAAGAAACGAGGTAGAAGTTAATGCACCGCGCCTAAGTGTTTTGGGATTATTTGGTTTTCGTAAGATGACTTACACACCTAGACGGAGGGATTACAATGGTGAGGAATAAACCAGTTAAATCTTTGGTCAAAATTTAGCACAAATTACAATGGTGAGGAATAAACCAGGACGAAGTAGTAGTTTAGAAGCCCAAATAAATGAGTGAGGCGCCTTATTGTTACTCTCCACTGTGGCTAGTCTTGTGGGAAAAGCTGGGGAAGCCGCCAAAAGAATTGGCCCTACGAGTAGTAGCTAAGGATCGAGTGTGCGAGATGAACCGGAGAAAGTAAATGCATAGATATGAAATGCAAAAAAGACGGAGGGATGTGATGGTTGCTTGTCCGTTTATTTTACCAGGCCACTTATTACTGGGAGTGGTTGGGTTTTGTGATATGACGGCTTCACTGCCGCGCCACGAGCAGGGTGAGAGGTGAGACTCCCATGCAGCGCCACCCCCTACACTTGTACTACATCGATCGTGGTTTATTAGTCCCCATTGAATTTGATCAAGATTTAATCGACAAAATGTTAGTGCATGTCAACAAAAACTATATCGTTGGATTCGTATTTGAACATAGTTTTGAATGATATAATTTTAGGTGACATGCATCAGCATTTATCGTACTATACATAATGTTAGTTCAATTTTTGGTCATACTAATCTATAGTAGTAAGGTTCCCGTGCGTTGCACCGAAGAGTGAAATGCATTGATCAGGGAGTTGTTTATTTTGACAAAGGATGTGGGGGTCATCTCATGTGTAACGAGTATCGATAGGTTTCTTCGGATATTATTTCATCTCTAGAGCTCACAAACATCTGGGTGAAATAGATAAAAAGGTATCTTTTGCAAACAAAAGCGTTCAACTGTTCAACCTGCATCCAAAACTTGTGAAGAAATAACACTTATTGTGCTTTGCAAGAAATGAAATTTAAGAATTAGTTTTTGAGTATCGATTGTTATACATGTTGGCTACAGATGACATGGCACTTTCTTATAGTCAACAATTGGCTATACTATTAAGTAATATTAACCATGCCCTTATACACCTAGACGGAGTGATTAAATCAGGATGACTTGCAAGCGGGCAGAGGAGATGTAAGAAATGGTTCATGGTAAGTCTTTCACCAATACTGTAGTAAAAATTCATACATGGAAGATTCTAGAATAAACCATAAACGGATACACTTTTATTCATGCGCGATACTCCAATAGAGCAAGATCCTGCATGGAAGTCTCCACATGCTTAGACAGCGGATTACATTGAGCGAAGACTAATGATCAACATTTAACTTGATAATGCGTATGTCCAGGTGAACCTCCTTGGAGTCCCCGTGCATCGCGTCGGCGGGTAAAGGATGCCATGGGTTTTCCAAGTCCACATTAGCGGGATAGTCCCAGCTCCCCAGAGTCCAAGTCCGTTCGATGAGGCCGGTGTCGCCGCCCACACGACCCGGAGGGGTAGTAACACTGACCACGCAACCGTACATCGGCCTCATGTCAGTGTCAGCGTCAACGGTGTCGCCCCTGATGCACTACAGGGACGGGGCAGCGGCCTACGCGGGCCTCGCCGGTGCCCACGATCAAGAGGAAGACGCTGTCGTCCTCCTCCGAGACTAGCAGGCGGCGGTGATCCTCCAGCGACTCCGGCATGGTGAACGGCTAGCATGTCTCGTACTAGATGTTCTCCGCCAAGGGCCAGCAGTGACCGCTGCATGCATCCGTGAGGTGATGCACCATGTCCGTCGGCGAGCCACAAAATGGCATCGGGCACTCATAGCAGTGGACGAAGGGCTCCTTGGAGGCATCGACCAGGCCGTCCATGAAACGGGAGTGGCTATAGGGACGCTTGCGCCATTGAATATATGAGCAAGTTACTACGAGATTTAATCTGAATAAGCACAAAATAAATCATGACGGCTATAACAGAGATGAAACTAATCATGTGGACTAGCATAGTAGTAGGATACAGAGTAGAAACATGAATTCTACCACGATTTCGAACAGGAAGGGCAGAAACACATACGGTGCAACAGGAGCAGCACCGTTGGCGTTGAGGTTGTCGCCCATGTCCAAACACCACGTAGACATGGTCTTTGAGAACGGTTCATAGTCGTTCCACGCTCGGGCATTGAAGTTTGTAACTATTTTAGATTAGAATATACTACTCCTCCGGTGCTAGTAGTAGAGCAGAGTCCTACTCTACTACTCTACTCAAGCAAGTTAGGGCATAGCACTGTAGGGAGTACCAGTACTGTGCTCACTCAAGAAAGTTGTCTGGCATCGACATGACCCTTCGCTGTTGGTATGTGTCTCGTAAGTCAAGCGGCGTGCTGTAATCATCATCACCTGTCCACTTCCCGCAGCACATATTCGCTTCTCCATCTTTGTCCGCACATAATCTCATCCAATCTTCCATCCCCGCTAAGGCGCCTCCCCCCTTGTCCGAAACCCAAGCACTAACAATGGCAGAACCGAGCAGCGTACGCCGAAAGAGTGGCTGGAATTTGCTCCCCCACAGAGGTAATCAAGCTCATTGTTTCGCGTGTGGACAATCTCAGTACCATGCCGCTCGCCGCGTGCTCGTCGGGGCTGTACCGTTTACTCAAAGCCCTCAGGCCGGAGCTTTTTAAGCCAGCTCCTTGCTTTCTGATGCCGCTTGATCTTCAGAAACGGCGTGTCACGCAGCATAACGATCGTAGGGTGGCGAGCATCAACCCCCTTGACTGCGATCCGATCCTCATCAGCCTCAACTACATTAAAAGTATGTACTGGGTCGGCATGAACATGTCTTGGATGGTGCTCGTCGACGGTCGCGGCAGCTGGATGCTCGTGGAGGTCTACACCCGGCGATTGATCCCCCTTCCTTCGATTAACAGTGCACTACTTTGGCACCGCGGCCCAGAATACTCGGAATCTTACAATAGCCAACATGATACCAAGTTTGATTTGCTCAAGGTTGTAATCTGCCAAGTGCCCACAAGATCTGCGAATTATAAAGACTTCAGGCTAATTGTGTTCTTCAACCCCGGTCTCGCCTATCTGACAGGTCATTGCGTAAGTGGATAAATCGGCACGTCCATCACAGGATCATACATCCTCCATGGTTCTCTGATGCCATTGAACACAAGGGCTTCATTTACGCTGTCGACTCCTTCTATGGCTGGACGTATTGCTGGCCTACTCCAGTCATCGCTACAAACGGTTGTTACAAAGAAGATGTTACTTTCCTATGATATCATGATGGCTTGCTTATATTATCACAACATTTGCTGAAAAAATATTCATGCTCATAACATGCTGTTCTTAAGATTGACTAAATTAAGAGCCCTTTTTATTTGACTCAACTTGATATGATGTTGTAGGTCACCGGTGTCCCTACCCTTCCTAATCCCGTAACCTTTCAAAGAAAAGCGGCATGGCAGCTTGCAGGTGGTTCTGGCTCGATCGACGACGGCGAAAGATTGATGATCGTCGCATGTACCGGACGTGTTGTTTCGCTGAATACAATCACAGTCATCGCAAGGTCTTTGAGCAGATCCCAGCTTCTCTAGGCCTTCAGGAATTTTTGATCGAGTCCGTAAGTAGCCTTGGTACACGCTCTCTGCTTGTCGGACTGAATTATCCGATTAACGTGAGATAACCGACGGCAAGGATCATGATGGCAGCGCGTTTCGTTCATCGTGCAAAATGTTCAGACACAGCGCACCATGCGCCTCTCGCATGCACCATACCCGATATGTGCCGCCACGCCTGCACTCCAAAGTAGGAGAGAGGTTCGCAAGTATCGACTTCGACCTGGGCTGGAGTTTCCCCATCGTGCACCCATCTGTTCAAGCCGTTAGCCAATCTCCACGACTTAATAAATAGTAACGCCTAATTGAGCCGCTTAGTTAGATGCGCATACACTTGGTGTAGTAGGATCTTTATTTAGTTTGATGCATACACTTGTTCTTTTTGCAGCCCTTTGTAATGATGGCTGATGTTTGGTTTGGAAGAGAGAGCTGCGTCTTCACTCTTCTGGCCTGCTTACTGCTTCTATTGCACCCCCAGCCCTGGTTGATGCTGCTGTTGTTTTCAATGTACAATCAGTAGTATATTTCGTCTGTTGGTTGAATAAATGTGTTGTTAGAACGACAAACACAATGTTTTGGAAGTTGTTGCACGGTTCGATCCTTTAGTGCCCCGTACCGTACGTAGCGCATACTATTTTTCGTACGGAACACATTTTCCACTTGTTGATAACATGCAGCCCACTGATGAAGGCCCAATAGAGAAGCCCATAATTAACTGGAAGGGAGGCTCTCACATGAATCCGGCCCAGGTACATGCTCATGGTCCCCTAAACATAAATAAGTAAATAAATAAATAAATAAAGCTAAATGCTCATGCACCAGTTCTTTGGGAAAATAGGTAGCCCAGTATTTCTTTTTGAAGAATACCCAAGCTAGGCCTATTTGTTTTCTCCAAATTACTGGGCTGCAAATCTTTCAAGACGAGGAGGGATGCATTCCGGCCTGGCTTAAGAGTATGGTCAATGTCTCATTAAAAGTAATATCAAAAGGGTTGAAAATTCCAAAAAATTACAGCAAATGGGATATAAGTTTCTTTTTTTGTTTTGTTCTTCACTGATATCTTATACGTATTTCATTGGATTTAACATGACATAGTACTAATTTATTTTTAAATTTGTTTTAGTATGGCTATTAATTTTGGATTAAGAATATTTCGCTCCTCAAAGAAAAATTTGCGAATTTTCAAAATTTCCCACATATTTAGTTAACTTTTGGCCCCGGTAATCGACAAGAAAATGGCCAGCAATTCTAAAAATGGAAAATGGGCTGCAATAAATTCCATATGAATTAGAAAATGAGTAAAAATTATAAAAATAATAGCAAATGGGCTGTACACGCCACAGATTTCAAGGCTGACTTGTTTACGCAAGGCTTTGTCAGTGAATACACGGTTCTAGCAGCAGTGACTGTTGGATGTCCATCCAACGGCCGACGTGCTTCTTCAATCTCGATCTTCCTGCTCCACCGCCTAAACTAGCACCGCGGACTGCTGCTCCCTCCTCTTGTGGCTCACTGTGATGCCGCAGCAGCTTCCCGACCCACCCTACTCCCTCCGCTGGCCTGGCCGCACGCAATCAACTACCTCCTTATTACACGGAAAAAAAGATTCCTCCCACTGACATCTGGGCGCACCGGTTGGGAGGCTGACTCAGGGGCCTACTAAGTTGACGCGACGCAGGCTTGTCAACTTAGTCAACAACGATTCTAGCAGCAGAATCGCTGGATTTTAATCAAACGGTCCTGCTGCTTCTTCAATCACTGCTCTTCTTGCACCAGCCGCCCAAACCAGCGCCGGGGAGACCGCCTGCTCCTGCCTTCAGTGGCCGGCTATGCTGCCCTTGAGGCCTCATCGCCCCCTACTACTCTCACCGCTAGCCAGGCCATGCGGCGACGGCAGCCTCACACCGCAGCCGAACCAGTGAACCCTCATACTCCTCTCCGCGTGGGCATCCACTACCGCGTCTTCCCCGGCTCCGCGTCGTCCCCTTCCTAGGCCTCGCCGTCGTCCACTGCCTTGGTGCTCTCGGCGCGGCGTTGTCAACGTGGTCAACGACATTCCATCGGAAGAGTACTGTACGTGGAGAGGCTGACAGCTGGGTCCACGGCCACAGCCCAATTTTTTTGTGATTTGCCAAGTAAGTCGCTTTTTCAGGCCTGTTGGACTGCAAATCTATCAAGACGAGGAGAGCTTTCAATCGGCTGGCCGAGAAAATGGCCCATCAGTAATGAGAAATGGGTTGTACATTTTTAAAACACATCAAACCGGCAATTAGTTTCAAATATCTTTTTTTCATTTCGAGATTTTAAATTACATTAATTTTTATGCGTGGAGAATTTGTTCGATTTTATATTGATATACATTTATTTTCAAAATCAGTTTGAATGTGAGTCAAAATTTCGGGATTAAAAACAGTTTGGACCGCACCGAAATATGCAAAATTTCATATGATTTTTTAACCGTGGCCACAATATGGGTTGTAATGCTAACAAAAAGAATATGGGCTCCAAAAAAAACCTTAATAATTAGCAAATGGGCTGTATAATTTTTATGCGTCGCCGTCATGTTCATGGGGAGGCAACGGAATGCATCGTGTTCATGGGGAGGCCACGGAATGCGTCGTGTTCATGGGGAGGCCACGGAATGCGTCATGTTCATGGGGAGGCAACGAAATGCGTCGTGTTCATCGAGAGGCAACGGAACGCGTGGGAGCCAACCGGCTGGGTCGGAACGGAATGCGTGGTCGTGTTCATCGGGAGGGCTTGGACGGAACAGGTGATGGTAACGAGGCCTGGCGTACCGCAAAACGGAGGAAACGGACCTCCTACGTTCGGAACGGGGTCCTGTTGGTCGGGAGGGTTGTGGCGTACCGCAAAACGGAGGAAACGGACCTCCTACGGTCGAAACGGGGGTCCTGTTGATCGGGAGGGGTGTGGCGTACCGCAAAACGGATTTAAACGGACCTCCTACGGTCGAAACGGGGTCCTGTTCATCGGGAGGGTGTGGCGCATCGCAAAACAGACTCCATGGGATACCGTTCATCTCCACCGTCGACCTCCTCCAGCCTCCCCTGCTACCGTCGACCTCCTCCAGCCCCCACGGGCTCCTCGCTCATCTAGCCTCCACCGCGCTTACTCCACCGCCATCGCTCAACCACCCTCCACGGGCACCGCCCATCGCTCATCGCTCATCCGCCTCCACACCACGGGTCTTGTTCAACCACCCTCCACGGGCACCCCTCCATCGCTCTATTGTTCATCCAAAGACTCCACCACACCACGGGTCCAGTTCATCCAGAGGCAACGCCACCGCCACTCGCTCATCCAACCCCCCGCAACGCCACTGCTCATCCCATCGATCGGCTTCGCTAGTAGCAGAGCGGCGAATCGCCGATCGGGTTCAGTTAACTTCCATCGATCGATCGCCGGGTTCATTAACGGTAGCTCGCAGTGCAATCGCCGGGTTTAGTTAGAGACCAACGCCGCCGGGTTCGTTAGAGCCAACGCCGCACACACGCAGCAGACGCTGATGAGAGAAAGCGCGCATCGCCGCCCCGACCTCCCACCGTAACCGAACTCCCGAGATTTTCCTCGCCCTCGCTTCTACCATGGTTTTCTCCATCATGGACGGCCCAAAGAATGTCATGCAGCTGCGTCTCCGGCCCGCCCAGGACGAAAAGCCCATTTTCTGTCATGATTTTTTGTCATAGAAGTAGGAGCCCACCACATCTATGATGATACCGGGTTTTGTCACAATTATCGTCATAGAAGTGTCATATGTATGACAGAAAAAAAATCGTTTGGCCCAAAATGTCACGGATGTGTCTTCTTTTTGTAGTGCCTAGCTCGAAATCAATGCGACGCTGCCAGATGCTGACATCCCTCAGCATCTCTCCCCTGAGATCGACTTGCGCCTCCGCCTTGTGTTGCGCCAGGCGCAGTTCCTTGGAACTTCTCTCCAATCGATGTGATGCTTCCTCGATACAATTTTCCCTTGCTGCCCACCACCTGAAACGCAGCCCTGGCCTTTCCTCCGGTGCCACCGATCTATGCTTCTAGAGCAATAGATCCCCTCTAAAACACATGTGGGTTTTGCTCCAAGGCGGCACTGCTGCGGGCCGCAGTGAGAGGGCAGCCCGCGGGATCCTGGGATCTAAGGGATTAAACATTGTGGGATCCGGTGGGAGAGGCGGGGAGGCGAGCCTAGGCGCTAGGAGACTCCTACGAGGCTAAGATAAAGATAGTACTACTCCACTCCATCCATATTTAAATACAAAGGCCACCAAAAGTAGCCCTGGCAAAAAATTGATCATGCTCCCTTCGTCCTGGTTTATTAGCCCCCTTTTTTTGTGCCACTTTTTATGACATGCATAAATATTATGTTACTTGAAAATATGGTCAAAATTGGCACAAAATACGAAGGAAACCAATGGAAGTAGTAACCCATGATTTAACTACTCGCATGCATGCAGTGGAGTAGTAATGTCTTTCTTCCTCCCTCACATCCACTCAATTTGCATGCGCTGTATTAATTGACCATCAATGAAGTGAAGGACTTTACACGCGTCAGATTGTCACATGGGGTGGATCTTCGTACAAAAATGCGTCCCCCGTGTACCCGTGTGTGCGTGCGAGGGATGAGTGCGTGCACATCTTCGCTTTGTGCACGTACCGCTAGTGTAACTCAGAGAGGACGAGTACATTCTTCTGGAACCAGCAGCATGTCACTGTGATCAATCACACAAGGAGGTCGCGACAACACCTCCACATGTTCCACGTGGCTTCATGAACTGTAAGAGAGACACTGTGTAGCGTGCCATTGGGATTCTAATTTATGTGTTTTGCACATACTCGAAGTACTAGTAAGGTACACGTGCATTGCACGCATCAGATTTGGCAACCAAATTATGAATAAATACCACACTATACCATGTAAGCTTTGAGTCATATATGCCTGACTAGCAAGATGCCCATGCGTTGCATCGAACATCAAGATGCATTTATATGAGTAGTTTATCTTGTGAGAGAAAAGGATGAACGAGGGAAGGCCTTATTTGCAAATGTGGAGAGGGGTGTGGGTATCTTTTTGCAAAATTGCCACAGTTTCCTTCCTATCCGTCAGATATAAATCGGATGGCCTATATTGCAGGATGGCAGGCACACCATCATCACCAACTCTATTTTTATAAGAGTAGAGATGTAGACGTTCGTCTAATTCTTATAGTTCATCTCATTCAAAATCAATTAGTTTTTATAAAAAAGCTAGGGCCTCTTTTATTCGTAGGATTTCCAAAACGCGGGAATAGAAAAAACATGGGATAGAGTGGAATGTCGTCTTGAATCCTACACGATTGTACGAGTGTTTGATTGTGCATAGAAAAACACAGGATTCTTTCAAAGAGGTTTGAGTGGATGGGATGTTTCCTATGAAATCTAGTGCAAATGAATCCTATGGAAATGTTCCTATGGTTTACAATCCTTCGAATCAAACAACCAAGATAGGAAAAAATCCTAAGGATTAGAATCAACCAAAATTCCTTTGAGAATCCTTTGAATCAAAGAAGCCCTTAATCTATTTTATGATTCATGGAATTGTGCGTTGTAAAGCATAAAGTAAAAACAAATAATGGCAATTCAACTAGAAAAAAAAGTTTGGGCAGTCATGATACCGAAGATTCTAGAACAAAGGAGAAGCACTTGTGCTTTGAGGTTTGTGCATTATGCTTAAGTTCAACCATGGAGTCTTCTAGATTGTACATGTGGCAAAATCCGGTGGGGGCTAGAAGATGGTGTGAGGGGCCAAGTGGAGGGAGACTATGAAGGAGTGCTCAAGTGTGAGATCGATATTTAAAGAGAGGGGCGAGAACGTGCGCTGTTAAGCGCAGTGGCGGAGTCATGAAAAATAAATGAGCTAGGGGGCCAAGCATTGCTAATCCTTTACGAGGAGGGCCAATTCATCAACTTAAACCATTTTACCAGCAATTGTCTAATGATCACATTCATATTAGCCTCGATATATAGTGATGTTAGGGGGCAGGGCCCTTGTTGCCCCCGTCTTCGCCACTGTGCGGGCGTCTGAGAGATGAAGTGGAAGGAATGGATGATGAGAGTGGGACGTTGGATATATAATTAATGTGGGTGTATTAGCTATGTAATCCGATAGAGAGAGGTATAGATTGATCAATGTGGACGTGGGAAAGAGGGTGAGACCTCACTAGATATATAGATTGATCGGTTTGTGTGGAAAACTGTGGAAGACCTAGCTATATATACACACACATAGAGGAACATCGATTGTTGCGCATGCACGTGAGAGATAAAGAATGCCTGATATGATGGAGAGGGGGAGGTGTGTGTGTGTGCATGCATGGGAGACCGAACTGAAGAAAAAGATTGCATCTGTGCGATGGATAATGCCGACTGGTAGTGTGTGTGCATGCATGCACGAGAGAAAGTTAGTGGTACAATTATAAAGAGAAGACGACTCTATGGGTGTAAAAGACTAGGTGAGGTCATAATCAATGTAAAGTTGAATTCAAATATTTGAATAACAGATCATGATGTTTGAAACCCATTGATGTCTACTATGCAACCTTCTTGTAGACGTTGTTGGGCCTCCAAGTGCAGAGGTTTGTAGGACAGTAGCAAATTTCCCTCAAGTGGATGACCTAAGGTCTATCAATCCGTGGGAGGCGTAGGATGAAGATGGTCTCTCTCAAGCAACCCTGCAACCAAATAACAAAGAGTCTCTTGTGTCCCCAACACACCTAATACAATGGTTAATTGTATAGGTGCACTAGTTCGGCGAAGAGATGGTGATACAAGTGCAATTTGGATGGTAGATATAGCTTTTTGTAATCTAAAAATATAAAGACAGCAAGGTAGCAAGTGGTAAAAGTGAGCATAAACAGTATTGCAATGCTTCGAAACAAGGCCTAGGGTTCATACTTTCACTAGTGCAAGTTCTCTCAACAATAATAACATAATTGGATCATATAACTATCCCTCAACATGCAACAAAGAGTCACTCCAAAGTCACTAATAGCAGAGAACAAACGAAGAGATTATTGTAGGGTACGAAACCACCTCAAAGTTATTCTTTCGGATCGATCTATTCAAGAGACCGTACTAGAATAACACCTTAAGACACATATCAACCAAAACCCTAATGTCACCTAGATACTCCAATGTCACCTCAAGTATCCATGGGTATGATTATACAATATGCATCACACAATCTCAGATTCATCTATTCAAACCAATGCAAAGTACTTCAAAGAGTGCCCCAAAGTTTCTACCGGAGAGTCAAGACGAAAATGTGTGCCAACCCCTATGCATAAGTTCACGAGGTTACGGAACTCACAAGTGGATCACCAAAACATACATCAAGTGAATCATGTGATATCCCATTGTCACCACAGATAAGCACATGCAAGACATACATCAAGTGTTCTCAAATCCTTAAAGACTCAATCCGATAAGATAACTTCAAAGGGAAAACTCAATCCGTCACAAGAGACTAGAGGGGGAGAAACATCATAAGATCCAACTATAATAGCAAAGCTCGCGATACATCAAGATCATACCACCTCAAGAACACGAGAGGGAGAGAGATCAAACACATAGCTACTAGTACATACCCTCAGCCCCGAGGGTGAACTACTCCCACCTCGTCATGGGGAGCGCCGGGATGATGAAGATGGCCACCGGTGAGAGTTCCCCCCTCCGGCAGGGTGCCGGAACGGGTCTAGATTGGTTTTAGGTGGCTACAGAGGCTTGCGGCGGTGGAACTCCCGATCTAGGTTATGTTCTGGGGGTTTCTGTATATATAAGAGCTTTTGGCGTCGGGAACAAGTCAGGGGGATCTCCGGGCTGTCCATGAGGTAGGGGCGCGCCCAGGGGGGTGGGCGCGCCTCCCACCCTCGTGGGCAGCCCGAGACTCTTTTGGCGCAACTCTTTTACTCCATGGCCTTCTTCTGGTCCAAAAATAAGCTCCGTCAAGTTTCAGGTCAATTGGACTCCGTTTGGTTTTCCTTTTCTTCGATACTCAAAAACAAGGAAAAAACAGAAACTGGCACTGGGCTCTAGGTTAATAGGTTTGTCCCAAAAATCATATAAAATAGCATATAAATGCATATAAAACATCCTATAAGTATAATATAATAGCATGAATACTTCATAAATTATAGATACATTGGAGACGTATCAGCATCCCCAAGCTTAATTCCTGCTCGTCCTCGAGTAGGTAAATGATAAAAGAAATAATTTATGAAGTGTGAATGCTAGCAGGTGCACAAGTTTGATCAATGATAATTTCAATCTCCTTTTCTAGCATCATTATATGTCATAACAGTAGCTCATAACATAAAGCTTCTCATGATCAAGTAACAAGCTATTCACATGTTAAAGTATAGATCATAAACTTTCTTGAAAACTAACAAACAGTTCTCAATCATCAAACAATTGCAATTCATCTTATTTTCAGGAAGGGTCTATGTAAGAGCTTTGATTTAGAAAATCCCACATACTCGAGGTCTGAATTTCTTCATAATAGTACTCCTACTAACTTCGGCTTTAGTAATAAATAAATTCGCTTTGTCGAAATCCCTATAATGAGTAGCATTTGCGGCTGCCGAATAAACCAACTTTAAGATGGGATAAGATGCTCGATAGGGCATGAGGTTCAGTATCATAACAGTTTCCTCGTAGTAACGCTAGCGAATCTCGTCAAGAACTCTTTGTGCTTTGAAAACAGACATAGGGATACGTTTTTGTGCTTTGAAAACTCTCTCGAACCAACTATTATATAGTTTTCGATGATTGCTACCACTCAAAGCATATTTTTAGAGCAAATAGCATCCATCGAACACAGAGAAAGATAGGGGCTTAATGTTTCGCCTCCCAACTTATTTATCATATAGATAATTGTCAACAATAATAATTCATGATCAAATATATTTGAATGGCCATGTATGCTTAGATCTTTCTCCACCACATGATGCTTGCAAACTAAAAAGTAGGTTGGAATGAGAAGGAATACTACTGACTCTTGCATAAAAGTAAAAGATAGGCCCTTCGCAGAGGGAAGCAGGGATTTGCAGAGGTGCCAGAGCTCGAAGCTAAAACAGAGATGAAAATAATTTTGAGAGGTATGCTTTCATTGTCAACATAACGACCAAGAGTTCCCAATATCTTCCATACTAGATACATAGGCAGATCCCAAACAGAAAGGTGAAGATTTTACTCCCCCTCCACCAACAATCACACTCCATGGCTTGTCCGAAACAACGGGTGCCATCCAACTGTCAACAATCCTGGGGGAGTTTTGTTTAAATTATTTGCGAATTTGTTTTTGATCTTTTGATCATAGGACTGGGCATCCCAGTTACCAGCCATTTTCTCGTGAATGATGAGCGGAGTCCACTCATCGTGAGAATAAACCGCCTAGCATGGAAGATACTGACAGCCCCTAGTCGCTACATGAGCGATTCGGGCATACAAAATAGATTATTATTTGAAGGTTTAGAGTTTGGCACATGCAAATTTACTTGGAACGGTAGGTAAATACCGCATATAGGTAGATATGGTGGGCACTCATGGAATAAACTTGGTTCAAGGAATGTGGATGCACAAGCAGTATTCCCGCTAAGTACAGATATTTTGGCTAGCAAAGGATTCTAAATAGCAAGCACCACATGTTAGAGGATCCATAACAATATAACTTCTATACAAATATACCCAAGCATAACTCATTATGTTGTCTTCCTTGTCCAACTTCAACTAATTTGCTCAGGTTTGAAAATAATTAATGGGTCTCACAATCATAGAAGATGTCCAAAATAGTATATTTATATGTGAAATGTCTCTTCCTTCAATATTCTTTCATGAGTTGTTCAAGTTACCAATACAATGTTTGCTAACCTTCAAAAAATTTACCACCTCTACTTCTTATATGTGAAGGCATTACTCCCCATGGGAAAGGCATATGAAACATATATAATTTCAGATTTATGAAATTCAAATCATTCAACCATTTAATCAAAGGATATAAGTGAATCCCACGAGTAAATGCCAAACTACTCCAAAAAGATATAAGTGAAGATCAATGAGTAGTTAAATAAGTACGTAGCTATGTGAAGACTCTCTCTCATTTAAGAATTTCAGATCTTGGTATTTTATTCATACAGCAAGCAAAACAAAATAAAATAAAATGACGGTCCAAGCAAAACACATATCATGTGGTGAATAAAAATATAGCTCCAAGTAAAGTTATCGATGAACGAAGACGAAGAGGGGATGCCATCTGGGGCATCCCCAAGCTTAGGCTTTTGGTTGTCCTTGAATATTACCTTGGGGTGCCTTGGGCATCCCCAATCTTAGGATCTTGCCACTCCTTATTCCATAGTCCATCGAATCTTTACCCAAAACTTGAAAACTTAACAACACAAAACTTAACAGAAAACTCGTAAGCTCCGTTAGTATAAGAATATAAATCACCACTTAGGTACTGTTGTGAACTCATTATAAATTCATATTGGTGTAATATCTACTGTATTCCAACTTATCTATGGTTCATACCCTCCGATACTAATCATAGATTCATCAAAGTAAGTAAACAACACACAGAAAACAGAATCTGTCAAAAACAGAACAGTCTGTAGTAATCTGTATCAAACGTATACTTCTGGAACTCCAAAAATTCTTAAATAAATTGGTGGACCTGATTAATTTGTCTATGAATCATCTGCAAAAATAATAAACCTAAAAACACTCTCCAGTAAAAATGGCAGCTAATCTCGTGAGCGCTAAAGTTTCTGTTTTTTACAGCAAGATCACAAAGACTTCACCCAAGTCTTCCCAAAGGTTCTACTTGGCACAAACACTAGTTAAAACATAAAACGACATCTAAACAGAGGCTAGATGAATTATTTATTACTAAACAGCAGAAAAATTCAAAGAACAAAAATAAAATTGGGTTGCCTCCCAACAAGCGCTAACGTTTAACGCCCCTAGCTAGGCATGATGATTTCAATGATGCTCATATAAAAGATAAGGATTGAAACATAAAGAGAGCATCATGAAGAATATGACTAGCACATTTAATTCTAACTCACTTCCTATGCATAGGGATTTTGTGAGCAAACAACTTATGGGAACAATAATCAACTAGCATAGGAAGGCAAAACAAGCATAACTTTAAGATTTTCAACACATAGAGAGGAAACTTGATATTATTGCAATTCCTACAAGCATATGTTCCTCCCTCATAATAATTTTCAGTAGCATCATGAATGAATTCAACAATATAACCATCACATAAAGCATTCTTTTCATGATATTCAAGCATAGAAATTTTATTACTCTCCTCATAAGCAAAATTCTTCTCATTCGGAATAGTGGGAGTATCATAAGAAACTCGAATACCATAAATTGTTTCCATATTAAAAGAGTAATGTTCAGAAAAGGGTAATAATAATCATGACAAATTTTATAAATATAATCGTCACTACTTTTTATAGCATAAGTTTCATCACAATAATCATCATAAGTAGCAACTTTGTTCTCATCATAATCAATTGAAACCTCTTCTAAAATAGTGGATTCATCACTAAATAAAGTCATGACCTCTCCAAATCCACTTTCATAAATATTATAAGATTCAACACCCTCCAAAATAGTGGGATCGTTACTTCCTAAAGTTGACACTCTTCCAAACCCACTTTAATCAATATAACCATCATAAATAGGAGGCATGCTATCATCATAATAAATTTGCTCATCAAAACTTGGGAGGCTAAAAATATCATCTTCATTAAACATAGCATCCCCAAGCACGGGACAAACATTAATTGCAGCAAATATATTCTCAAACATGTCATTCTCATCAAACATAGCATCCCGAAGCTTGGGCCTTTTCATATCATAAGCATAATCACTCTCATCATTAATAGTATGGATAGCACCAATAGTATAGCAATTATCATCATCACAATGAGTAATAGGAGCAATATCATTTGGGAGGGATACCTTTTTACCTTTGCTTCTTCATATTTTCTTTTTCTTCTTCACATCATGTGTGGGTTTAATCCTCTTTTTGGAGATCCTTATTAATGAGATTGGTTGAATAGAAAGCTCCTCCTCGTCACCTGATTCATCATAAGAAAGAATAGGAGGATATTGGGAAATCTCTTCCCTTTCATTAGTATTCTCTTCATATTATATTTGTTTTATTTTCTTTATGCAATTGGCAATATAAGGATTTTCAACGCAATTCACCGCAATATACATAAAAATGTCTTCTAGATCAAAATCAAGAACTTTATCAAGGACAAATTCTGGCATATCCTTAGTTATACGTTTCATTTCTTCATAACCCAAAAGCAAACTAAGTTCATTATGATGTGCAAGGGAAATCAAGTCATCACAATTTTTGGACACGATACGATCATGAAACAACTTGCATTGGGGATTTAAATGATCACGTTCATTGCAAAGTTCACAAGGACGTCAAAGAAATTTTAAATTTTCAGCACAAGCATCTAGCCTCTCTTGCAACCATTTAGTTTCTAAATACTTATGCCTCTTGCAAAATCTATCTTCCCTATTTGATGTGTACTTGCAAACTCTATGCACTCCACAAAAATTGACATGCTTACAAGAGACATTTTCATCATGACTAGTGCAATCATCATTAGTACTATGGATATTCAAAGAGTTCATACTAACAATATTGCAATCATGCTCATCATTCAAAGATTTAGTGCCAAACATTCTAATGCATTCTTCCTCTGTCAATTTAGCACAATTATCAGAATCCTTATTTTCATGCAATATATTAAAAGATGAAGCATATGAGGCACCCTTAATTCCATTTTTTGTAGTTTTCTTTTATAGACTAAACTAGTGATAAAACAAGAAACTAAAAGATTCGATTGCAAGATCTAAAGATATATCTTCAAGCACTAACCTCCCCGGGAACGGCGCCAGAAAAGAGCTTGATGTCTACTACGCAACCTTCTTCTTGTAGACGTTGTTGGGCCTCCAAGTGCAGAGGTTTGTAGGAAAGTAGCAAATTTCCCTCAAGTGGATGACCTAAGGTCTATCAATCCGTGGGAGGCGTAGGATGAAGATGGTCTCTCTCAAGCAACCCTGCAACCAAATAACAAAGAGTCGCTTGTGTCCCCAACACACCCAATACAATGGTAAATTGTATAGGTGCACTAGTTCGGCGAAGAGATGGTGATACAAGTGCAATATGGATGGTAGATATAGGTTTTTGTAATCTGAAAATATAAAAACAGCAAGGTAGCAAGTGGTAAAAGTGAGCGTAAACGGTATTGCAATGCTTCAAAACAAGGCCTTGGGTTCATACTTTCACTAGTGCAAGTTCTCTCAACAATAATAACATAATCGGATCATATAACTATCCCTCAACATGCAACAAAGAGTCACTCCAAAGTCACTAATAGCAGAGAACAAACGAAGAGATTATTGTAGGGTACGAAACCACCTCAAAGTTATTCTTTCTGATCGATCTATTCAAGAGTTCGTACTAGAATGACACCTTAAGACACATATCAACCAAAACCCTAATGTCACCTAGATAATCCAATGTCACCTCAAGTATCCATGGGTATGATTATACAATATGCATCACACAATCTCAAATTCATCTATTCAAACGAATACAAAGTACTTCAAAGAGTGGCCCAAAGTTTCTACCGGAGAGTCAAGACGAAAACGTGTGCCAACCCCTATGCATAAGTTCACGAGGTTACGGAACTCGCAAGTTGATCACCAAAACATACATCAAGTGAATCATGTGATATCCCATTGTCTCCACAGATAAGCACATGCAAGACATACATCAAGTGTTCTCAAATCCTTAAAGACTCAATCCGATAAGATAACTTCAAAGGGAAAACTCAATCCGTCACAAGAGAGTAGAGGGGGAGAAACATCATAAGATCCAACTATAATAGCAAAGCTCGCGATACATCAATATCATACCACCTCAAGAACATGAGAGAGAGAGAGAGAGAGAGAGAGATCAAACACATAACTACTAGTACATACCCTCAGCCCCGAGGGTGAACTACTCCCTCCTCGTCATGGAGAGCGCCGGGATGATGAAGATGGCCACCGGTGAGGTTTCCCCCCTCCAGCAGGGTGTCGGAATGGGTCTAGATTGGTTTTCGGTGGCTACAGCGGCTTGCGGTGGCGGAACTCCTGATTTAGGTTATGTTCTGGGGGTTTCTATATATATAAGAGCTTTTGGCGTCGGGAAAACAAGTCAGGGGGATCTCCGGGCTGGCCACGAGGTAGGGGGCGTGCTAGGGGGGGTGGGCGCGCCTCCCACCCTCGTGGGCAGCCCGGGACTCTTCTGGTCCAACTCTTTTACTCCATGGCCTTCTTCTGGTCCAAAATAAGCTCCGTCAAGTTTCAGGTCAATTGGACTCCGTTTGGTTTTCCTTTTCTGCGATACTCAAAAACAAGGAAAAAACAGAAACTGGCACTCGGCTCTAGGTTAATAGGTTAGTCCCAAAAATCATATAAAATAGCATATAAATGCTTATAAAACATCCTAGAAGGATAATATAATAGCATGAATACTTCATAAATTATAGATACGTTGGAGACGTATCACCCATGCATGCATGAATATAACTAAGATATGCGCGGTGTGGTTTGGAAACGAGCAAGTTGGATATCATCTAGATTCCACCAGATTTTGCCACGTGTACAATCTAGAAGACTCTATGGTTGAACTTAAGCATAATGCACAAACCTCAAAACACAAGCACTTCTTCTTTTTTCTAGAATATTTCGTATCAGAATTGCCCAAATTTTTTTTCTACATGATTTGCCATTATTTGTTTTTACTTTATGCTTTACAACGTACAATTCCATGAATCTTAAAATAGATTAGCTTTCTTATAAAAACTAGATGATTTTGAATGAAATGAACTATAAGAATTAAACGAACATCTACATCATGCATATATGACTCAAAGCTTACATGCTATAATGTGGTATTTATTCATAATTTGGTTGCCAAATCTCTTGCGTGCAATGCACGTGTACCTTACTAGTCTAAATGGTGTTTGTGTGTGTTGTGCGTGTTAAACACATTGTATGTAGTATCATACATGGTTTCGATTCTGAACATCTAGCAAGAGCATACATGTACTATGATTTGAATTCAACATAAAATGGATACATATATTTGAATTTGAGATCATATGTACATCTAGTTCGTATTTATATAGGAATTTACTTCTCCTATATTCATGTCATGTGTTGTGAAGATATTATTTAGATGCTAACCCGAGTACAATCCCATTCAAACAGGGAAAATGTACTCAAATTTAGTCCATATGCTAGACAACACACATTGTTTTTTTATTGTTGAGGGAAGTGCAAATTGTTTTAGTACTGTACACGTTATGTTTGTTGTCCCGATTTTTTTAGTTTTTTTGTTGTATTTGAATGCATTTCTAGTAATATAGTAAAACGGGACATGGCTCTCTCTAGTGATGAGGTGCAAATTGTCTTTTTTTGTACAGGTTAAGCTTGTTCTCCCAAAATTCCAAGCCGTGCCTTGTTATGCCGAAATTTAAAGCTAGCATCTCTGTCTATCGTGCTGCGAAACTCCCGCCACTTCAACCCGCGCCTTGTTACCCTGAAATGTTTAAGATATATCTTTGTCTCGTTGTGCTCCGGAAACTCCCTCCATCTCAACCCGCGCCTTGCTATCCCAAAATTACAACGCGCGCGAAAACTCCCACCTCCTGCAAAATCCCGACACGCGAAATGCCTGTGATACCCCTGAAGCGAAAGAACCGCCTAGATCAAATCGGTGGGGGTACTTTCATAACTTACCCCACATTTCAGACAAGCGCATCCCTAAGCCATGGTTCCCCACTCCCATCCCATCCACCCACCAATTCGTACACCGAGACCGCGAAAACCCGTGAAGCCCCACACCCTCCTCCGTCCGCCACCCAGCCGGAGCCTCTTCCCCGACGACGTCATCCATAGCAACACCTTAACGTATCTCATCCACCATACCGGATGAGGATCCATCGTCGATCTCGTCGTCCCGCCGGTTCAGCCACCCCGTCCTCCACCTCCAAGGAGCTGCCCCGATGTTCCCCTTGTCTTTCGCGCCGCCTCCATTCCCACACCATCATCTTCACCTGCACCACAGGAAGAGCAGCATCATCACCATTTCCTCAGATTAAGCTGAGGCCTAATCGGCGCCACCAAAGAGGTTGTACACTAATCGCCGCATTTTCTTCTTGATTCGATCTCACGGTGCTGCTGGCGCTCGGACCCGAGCCGAAATGGCGCGCGCGGCTCCATCCACGGTGGCGTCGCCGGCCCACTTCCTCCATGGCGTCGCTCCCTCGACGGTGATGTCCACATCAGTAGGAGTTGCTGTTGCTTTAGCTCTCGCTCGCGTTGTTGCTCTGCTCTTGCTCTCGGTCCCCTGCCTGGTCTACTCTTGATCTTGCTCTTGCTCTTGCTCGCGCAGCTGCTCTCGCTCTTGCTCTTTCTTGCGATGCTGCTCAGATTTAGCTACACTTCAGTCGACTGAATCGACTTTTGGGTCAGTCAATTTTCAGGGGGTGGGGGGCTCGCCGGAGTTAAGGAAGAACCAGCCACAGCGGGGAGGGGGCTCACCGGAGAGGTAGCCCACTATATATCTTAGGGTTCAGGGTGGGGGCGGTGGTCGTCGGCGGTGGTGGGGTGGTGGCGTGGGGATCTCCGGAGAAAAAGCTCGGCACGGGGGGGCTAGAGGGATGGCCGGGGCGGCGGTGGAACGGTGGTGGGGAGTGGTTTCGGGGCGGGCGGGGCGGCGCACTGCCGGCCGCTGGCGGCGGGGGGCGGCGGTTTGGCCGATGGTGGCTGGTGGCTGGTGGCTCAGGGGGTGGAGGTTGAAGATGAACTGCTACACGACCAGCTGCCCCGGCTCTCGCACGCGTTGCTGCTACTGCTTTTCTGCTACTAGTTCATTCAGTTTCGATAGTAAAATTCAGTTTCGACAGCAAAATTCAGTTTCGACAGTTAAGTTCAGTTTTGACAGTTAAATCCAGTTTCGACAGTTAAGTTCAGAGATGAGCGGCTGATGTATTTTACATCTAGAACTTTGTAGTTATGTATTTTACGTCATCTATTGGAGATGTTATTAGAATTCCACTCAGTATCTCTTGTCCTGCTTCAGCCTCGACGTCGTACAACTCACAGGAGCTGCTCCAATGACGAAACCCTCCATCACAGCGGAGCAGTACCTCGGGCTCCATCTCCAAATGCCTAAGATATTCTTCCCCTCCTCCGACAACCAAGTCAGCCGGAGCATCCTCACCGACCAACCCAATCATGCTGAGATCAACATGGCTTCGCCAAAGAGGTTGTACACTTGTTGCATCTCTTTTTTACTCTACGTGTTATATATATTGTCCACTGAGCACACGTAGTAACGTGAAATACGATTATTTTATCCTACTATATGACAAGCAGTGAGGTACCAGGCAACTTAGCTATCCGTGATGGACTCTCTTGAACGCCATCATTATTTATCTCTGGCGAGTTTGAGTTGTGCATTTGTCGATGGGCCTGGGAGTTGAGCTAGTAGGGCAGTGGCAGTAGAAGTAGCACAAAAACATTTTTTGAGTGTAGGATTTTCCTTGCTCAAGCCTGCCTACTAGAATCGCCAGTGCTTGAAAGGAAAAGTGAAGGAAACACATAGGAATTGGAAAGTTTCCTATGGTACTACTATTCATGCATTTGGTTCAAAGGAATGGAGCAAAGGAAAATTGTAGGATTTGTTCCTTTAGTGTCTCCTTGAAAGAAAAACCGTAGGAATTTTAATTTCCACTTGTCCTGCTTTTCAAATTCCTATTCATGAAGCACAAGACTAAGAGATAGTAGCATAATAGCATTATAACCGTACATTTTCTTGTGGTTTGACTTAATCTCACCATGCTTCTTTGCATCCTGTGATCTTCCAATTCTTGTGAATCAAACACCCAGATTGGCAGAAATCCTGTGTTTTTAAATTCTCTATTTTGCACATGCATTTCTATCCTATTCCTGTCTATTTCCTATCCCTGCATTGTTAGAATCCTCAAACTCAAACAAGCCCTTACACAATTTCTTCTGTTAAAGATATGTGTCAAAGAAAACCTTGTGTGGTTTGTCCTGCTCCTGCTGCGCTATGTTCCACCCCAGCTCAGCTGCTCCAATGACGAAAGGGTTCACCACAGCAGGGATCCGCTCTCCAGACTGTCTTTCGCCACCTCAGATCTTCTTCCCCGCCACCGGCAGCCACGGCAACTGCATTACCATCATCAACTGAGCAAATGACCTTGAGGACTACACGGGTCCGCAAGAGAGGTCGCACTCTTCCGTGTCTGCTTACGTTATGCATCGCTTAATATGATGACATGCTAATTTATCGTCGTGTTCACCTATTAGACTCCGAGTCAGGTCCAAACAAATGCTGAAACTTGAGTTTTTAAATGGTTGTGTGGTACATATTGGGGCAGCAATCAGTACTATATGTCTACTATCTGGTTAATCTTAGGTGTCTACTATGAGTTTCATGTTGGGTGCAAACAAACATTAAAGGAGCCATTATCTATATTTTTTAACTAAAGCTATTATCTACCTGCTATCATTGGTTTTGGGTCTATCCATAGTTTGCCACCATCACTCTGGATTTGTGCATGCACTCCTTACATAATCTCACTATGTTTTATTCCTATGCATGGTAGTTATTGTACACAACGGAACTGAACATGTAGAGCAAAAGAGACGAGCCTTGCGTGGCAATAAAATTTTATGCAGACGTCGCTAAATGGTGGGCGAAAAGGCAGCCCCTCCTCCACCCATTTCAGATTGTAATCAAGAGGAAGCTAACTCTTCTGAGGGGATTTCAGAAGGAGAAGACCACTCCTATTTACCCCCTGAGGTCTTCGCTCTAACTTGGCATGCTGATGTTGGTAATATCATACATATGGTGCCTTGCATTGCTTACTTTATACATCAAATATGTCATCTGCTTAGTTTAGACATGCTTTGTGTGAATGACATCTGTTTAGTTTCTTTATCGTATATGTGAATCATGCAATGCCATCTTGTTTAGCCAGGCATCATATATGTGAATTTTGCAATGCCACCACAGTTAGCCACCATCTTATATGTGAATTATATCATGCCATCATTTTTTATTACGTGTTTTGTCAACAATTTTAGTACATTCAATTACTCTTCCTGTGCATCAGCCATTCGGCACGGTCATGGAAAAATCTGGAGTGGAAACAAGGTCTTCAGAGCAGATAATGCTATCTGACGAAGCGCATGTCTTGTTGGTTACGGATAGCTTCTCAGAGGAGGATTCAGAGACATATGACCAGTCCTATTCCCCCCCCCCCCCCGAGGTGCATGCTCTAACTTGGCAGGGTTATGTTGCTCATATCGTGTGTATGGTATCTTGCATTGCTATGTCATTTGCTTAGTTTAGACATGCTTTGTGTGAATGCCACCTGTTTAGTGTCTAATTGCCATATATGTGAATTATGCAATGCCATCTTGCTGCAAGACATCATATATGTGAACTATGCAATGCTATCTTGTTGCAAGGCATTATATATGTGAATTATGCAATGCCATGTTGTTTAGCCAAGCGTCATATATGTGAATTATATCATGCCGTCCTTTTTTTGTATTTCTCGTTGCATTTGTCGACAATGTTTGTATATTCAACTGTTGTTCCTATGCATCAGCCATTTGAATTGGTGATGGAGAAATCTGGAGTGAAAACAAGGTCTTCGGAGCAGACAATGTTACCTGCTGAAATAGATATCTTGCTGGTTACAGATAGTTCTTCAGAGGAGGATTCGGAGGCAGATGACCAGTCCTATGATCCCCCTGAGTGAAAACAAGGTCTTCGGAGCAGACAATGTTGCCCAAGATGCGACCCTATCGTAAAGGCACTTGAAGGCCCCACCAAGGATAGAAGCGCATCTTGAAGACGCTTTTGCAAGGTGGATATCATTACATCAACATTACATAATAGTGGGGATACAACCAAGACATACAAAGTCACATGAATACAACAATACGTCATATACGAGATCCTCATCCGTCTACGGATGAAACATAAACAGAAACTCAAACGACATCCACCCTGCTAGCCCAGGCTGCCGACCAGGAACCTAACCCAAGATCGACGAAGAAGAAGAAGAACTCTAACATAAGTAAACATCGCTCTCGCGTCATGATCATCGCATAACCGGTACCTGCAACTAGTGTTGTAGTAATCTATGAGCCACGAGGACTCAGCAATCCCATTACCATGGGTACCAAGACTAGCAAAGCTTTATGGGTAAGGAAGAGGTAAAGTGGTGAGGTTGCAGCAGCGACTAAGCATGTATGGTAGCTAACTTACGCAAATAAGAGCGAGAAGAGGAGCTTAGCAAACGGTCGTCAACTAGTAATGATCAAGAAGTGATCCTGAACTCCTACTTACGTCAAACATAACCCAGAAACCGTGTTCTCCTCTCGAACAACCCAGAAAAGAGACACTCACGGTTACGCACACGGTTGGTGTATTTTAGAAAAGTTTACTTCAAGTTTACTACAACCGGACATTAACAAATTCCCATCTGCCACATAACCGCGGGCACGGCTTTCGAAAGTTCAAACCCTGCAGGGGTGTCCCAACTTAGCCCATGATAAGCTCTCGCGATCAACGAAGGATATTCCTTCTCCCGGGAAGACCCGATCAGTCTCGGAATCCCGATTACAAGACATTTCGACAATGGTAAAACAAGACCAGCAAGACCTCCCGGCGTGCCGACACCCTGATAGTAGCCACGTAGATCTCGCCTCGAGCCACGACCGGATGAGCACTACGTACAACTAGAACCAGCCCTCAAGTTTCCCCGAGGTGGCGCTGCAAGTGGCTCTAGTTTGGACCAACACTTAGACAAGCATTGGCCCGGGGGGCTAAAATAAAGATGACCGTCGGGATGCGCGACTCCCAAGGGAAAAGGTAATAGGCTGAGGCAAATGTAAAACCAATGTTGGGCCTTGCTGGAAGAGCTTTATTCAAAGCAAACTGTCAAGGAGGTCCCATAAATCACCCAACCGCGTTAGGGACGCAAAATCCGGGAACATAACACAGATATGACGAAAACTAGGGCGGCAAGAGTGGAACAAAACACCAGGCATAAGGCCGAGCCTTCCACCCTTTACCAAGTATATAGATGCATTAATAATATAAGAGATATTGTGATATCCCAACATAATCATAATCCAACATGGAGCAATGTTCATCTTCACCTGCAACTAGCAACGCTATAAGAGGGGCTGAGCAAAAGCGGTAACATAGCCAAACAACGGTTTGCTAGGAAGGGTAACAAATGTCAGAGGTTCATGGCAATTTGGGAGGCTTGAGCAGCAAGTGGTAGGTAACACAGCATAGCGATAGAACGAAGCAACTAGCATAGCAATGATAGTAATAAGATCCAAGGTGACGGTCATCTTGCCTGAAATCTCGCTAGGAAGAAGACCGAATCCATGAAGTAGATGAACCAACGTAGTCGAACGGATCCTCACAATCGCAATGTTACCGGAACTATCAAGAAGAAGCAATACCGGAAAGAAGCAAACAACATAGTAAACAAACAAGCATAACATGACATGATGCACAACCAAGTATGATGCATGTCAAGATTAAATGTTGTTAACATGGCAAGAGGTGAAGCATAATAAAACTTTTTTACTATCTAGGCAAGTTTAAACGAGGCCGGAACAACAAACAACAATTCCAGAAAATCCTCATAAGCATATTTCGAATTTGGTACTGTTCTGCCCTAATTCATATTTTAGAGTTGTTAAACATGCCAAGCAATGCCACCATGTTAAACTAGGCATTTTTCCAAGCAACTTACATATATAGTTTATTTAAATCCGAGTTATGGTTAATTAGTTATGAATTAAAACATTTTAGCATGGCATCTAAGCAAATTAATGCAAACAGCAATTTAAACATTTTAAACATAGATGAAAGTGGCATATTATGAAACTAGACAAAATTCTAAACATTTTACATATATAGTTTGCTTTAAACCGATGCACAGTTCATGAGTTATTATATGCATGATCTAGATGGGCTTTTCTGTAAACAACAGTTGTTCTGGACAAATGGAAAAACCGTTGAGCAGAGGAAAAAAACAAAACTGGGCCGGAATGAAAAGGTCAGTGCAGACCACCAGCGGATTAGGCCCAAGCGCGTCTGGGACAGCGTAGATAAAAAGACAGTTGTTCTGGACAAATGGAAAAACCGTTGAGCAGAGGAAAAAAACAAAACTGGGCCGGAATGAAAAGGTCAGTGCAGACCACCAGCGGATTAGGCCCAAGCGCGTCTGGGACAGCGTAGATAAAAAGACAGTTGTTCTGGACAAATGGAAAAACCGTTGAGCAGAGGAAAAAAACAAAACTGGGCAGGAATGAAAAGGTCAGTGCAGACCACCAGCGGATTAGGCCCAAGCGCGTCTGGGACAGCGTAGATAAAAAGAACCAAAGGAAAAACTGAGGCGCCTGGGACTCGATCCCAAGACCTCTTGGAGAGAGCAAGGATTTCTCACCAGTCGGGCTACTACTGAGCTCGTGGAGAAACATAGTGGCAATTGTAAATGAACTATACATGCCAGAACAGACCTAGGATAAGAAAGAAGGTTCGGTTAGGACGGAAGTTGCTCACAGCGAGGAATCAACGAAGCCGGTGGCCATGGTGAGGCAGGGGCGCAGCTCGAGGTTGGGACTTGAGCGGTTGGAGCTGCTGGCGCTGTGGGGAAGTGGAGGAGGCCGGCGAGGAGGCGTGGAGGAAGGCGGCGGCTCATCTGCTGGGTTCGCCGGCGAGAGGGTGCAGCGGCTGCTGCTGTTGCCTGAAGAAAGAAAGGAGAGAAAGATTCAGAGAGGGAATAGAGGAAGGAAGCAGAGACAGACGGCGGGATAGGGGTCTCCTACTGGCGTCATGGAGGAACTCCGGCGAGGTTCCACGAGGAGTTCCAGGCGCGGAGCCTGATGGGGACCGAGAGCCATGGCGCTCCTGTTTGAACAGAGAAAGAGAGACAGGGAGGTGAGACGAGGAAAACAGAGGAACAACAGGAGGAGGAGAAGGGAAGCGGTGCTTATCTCGTGGTCGCCGGCGGCAGCACCGGTTGCCGGACGACAAGGCGAGATGGAGGAGCACGGGGAGGCTCCTTGGCTTGCGGTCGACGGCGGGAGGCGGCATGGATGCAGATCAGCAGCTGCTGGTTTCGAAGAAGCAGGGCGACGGCCATGGTGGATGGATCGGGAGGAGGGTGCTTCAGCTCCTGGTTGCTGGTGTAGGACGACGTCGAGTGGGGCCTCGGGATGGAGGGTTGCTTGTGAGGGCGACTGGTGGAGATGTGGCTAGAACAGAGTTCGAGGGAGGCTTTGGAGGAGCTTGCTGGTTGGGTGGATCGAGGGGAGGAGTGGGCGGTGGATCGATGGAGGCAGAGGCTGGTGGATTGGATCGGGGGGAACGAGGAGATCCCGAGGAAGAAACGTAGGTAGGTGGCGGCGGCTCGGGAATGGGTGGATGGATGGGACAGGATCCCTAGTTTCTAGAGTTAGAGTATACTGATTATATAGTGAGTGGATTAGGTTAGGGGCTATTCCAGACCCTCCGATCGCGATCGGACGGCCGAGAAATAAATAGGTAGGTCCGATCGCGATCGGACGGCCGAGAAATAAATAGGTAGGAAGTCCAAATAAGAAAACAGAGATGTCTTAGGAATGAATGGGGATGATCTGGACCCGTTGGTCATGATCGTGCGGTCGGGTTCGGGAGAGGTTTCGGACGCGTGCGAGGGGTTTGCGGGCTGTGCAGAGAGGTTAGGAAGCCAGGCAAGAGGGAGACAAAACCTGGCTGGTCTCGGAACGGTCAACAAAAGCAAAGGGTCCTGACAAGGCCAACGGAGACAAAGCGAGGAGCGGCAACTACGAGTGACTACAAGTTTTATAAAAACATGCTGATGCAAAGCGCATGATGACATGATGAATGCAACAAATAAATAAAATAAAACACATGACGATAACAAAATAACTGGAAGGCTTCTGGAGCGTCGGTCTTGGGGCGTTACAGGGCACAACCCACTAGGATCCGCCAGGAGGCCCAGGCGCGCCCTGGTGGGTTGTGCCCACCTCGGGTGCCCCCCGGACCGCCTCTTTGCTTTATAATACCCCAATATTCCAGAAACCCTAGGGAAGTCGACGAAATATTCATCCAGCTGCCGCAGAGTCCAGAACCACCAGATCCAATCTAGACACCATCTCGGATGGGGTTCACCACCTCCATTGGTGCCTTTCCGATGATGCGTGAGTAGTTCTTTGTAGACCTTCGGGTCCGTAGTTAGTCGCTAGATGGCTTTCTCTCTCTCGCTGAATTCTCAATACAATGGTCTCTTGGAGATCCATATGATGTAACTCTTTTGCGTGCGTTTGTTGGGATCGATGAACTTTGAGTATATGATCAGATCTATCTTTTTATATCCATGAAAGTATTTGAGTTTCTTTGATCTCTTTTATGCATGATCTCTTATAGCCTCGTATTTCTTCTCCGATATTTGGGTTTTGTTTGGTCAACTTGATCTATTTATCTTGCAATGGGAAGAGGTGCTTTGTAGTGGGTTCGATCTGTTGGGGAACGTTGCAGAAAACAAAAAAATTCTATGCTTTCACCAAGATCAATCTATGAGTTCATCTAGCAACGAAAGAAAGGAGTGCATCTACATACCCTTGTATATCGCGAGCGGAAGCGTTCAAGAGAATGGGGTTGAGGGAGTCGTACTCGTCGTGATCCAAATCACCCATGATCCTAGTGCTGAACGGACAGCACCTCCGCGTTCAACACACGTACAGTTGGGGAAGACGTCTCCTCCTTCTTGATCCGGCAAGGGGGGAGGAGAGGTTGACGGAGATCCAGCAGCACGACGGCGTGGTGGTGGATGCAGCAGTGATCTCGGCAGAGCTTCCACGAGCTTCTACGAGAGGGAGAGGTGTAGCAAGGGGAGAGGGAGGCGCCTATGGCATGGGTGCGGCTGCCCTCCCTTCCCCCCTCTTTATATAGGCCCCCAAGGGGGGGCTCCGGCCCTGGAGATGGGATCTCCAAGGGGGGCGGCGAGCAAGGGGGTGGCTTGCCCCCCAAGGCAAGTGGAGCCGCCCCCCTACCCTAGGGTTTCCAACCCTAGGCGCAGGGGGGGCCAAGGGGGGCGCACCAGCCCACCAGGGGCTGGTTCCCCTCCCCACTTCAGCCCACGGGGCCCTCCGGGATAGGTGGCCCAACCGGTGGACCCCCGGGACCCTTCCGGTGGTCCCGGTACAATACCGGTGACCCCCGAAACTTTCCCGATGGCCGAAACTGCACTTCCTATATATAATTCTTCACCTCCGGACCATTCCGGAACTCCTCGTGACGTCCGGGATCTCATCCGGGACTCTGAACAACTTTCGGGTTACTGCATACTCATATCTCTACAACCCTAGCGTCACCGAACCTTAAGTGTGTAGACCCTACGGGTTCGGGAGACACGTAGACATGACCGAGATGACTCTCCGGTCAATAACCAACAGCGGGATCTGGATACCCATGTTGGCTCCCACATGCTCCTCGATGATCTCATCGGATGAACCACGATGTCGAGGATTCAAGCAACCCCGTATACAATTCCCTTTGTCAATCGGTACGTTACTTGCCCGAGATTCGATCGTCGGTATCCCAATACCTCGTTCAATCTCGTTACCGGCAAGTCACTTTACTCGTACCGTAATGCATGATCCCGTGACCAAACACTTGGTCACTTTGAGCTCATTATGATGATGCTTTACCGAGTGGGCCCAGAGATACCTTTCCTTCATACGGAGTGACAAATCCCAGTCTCGATCCGTGTCAACCCAACAGACACTTTCGGAGATACCCGTTGTATACCTTTATAGTCACCCAGTTACGTTGCGATGTTTGGTACACCCAAAGCACTCCTACGGTATTCGGGAGTTACACGATCTCATGGTCTAAGGAAAAGATACTTGACATTGGAAAAGTCTAGCAAACGAACTACACGATCTTGTGCTATGCTTAGGATTGGGTCTTGTCCATCACATCATTCACCTAATGATGTGATCCCGTTATCAACGACATCCAATGTCCATAGTCAGGAAACCATGACTATCAGTTGATCAACGAGCTAGTCAACTAGAGGCTTACTAGGGACATGTTGTGGTCTATGTATTCACACATGTATTACAATTTCCGGATAACACAATTATAGCATGAACAACAGACGATTATCATGAACAAGGAAATATAATAATAATCTTTTATTATTGCCTCTAGGGCATATTTCCAACAGTCTCCCACTTGCACTAGAGCCAATAATCTAGTTACATTGTGATGAGTCGAACACCCATAGAGTTTTGGTGTTGATCATGTTTTGCTCGTGGAAGAGGTTTAGTCAACAGATCTGCGACATTCAGATCCATATGCACTTTGCAAATATCTATGTCTCCATCTTGAACATTTTTACGAATGGAGTTGAAACGACGCTTGATGTGCCTGGTCTTCTTGTGAAACCTGGGCTCCTTGGCAAGGGCAATAGCTCCAGTGTTGTCACAGAAGAGTTTGATCGGCCCCGGCGCATTGGGTATGACTCCTAGGTCGGTGATGAACACCTTCACCCAAATTGCTTCATGCGCTGCCTCCGAGGCTGCCATGTATTCCGCTTCACATGTAGATCCCGCCACGACGCTCTGCTTGCAGCTGCACCAGCTTACTACTCCACCATTCAACATATACACGTATCCGGTTTGTGACTTAGAGTCATCCAGATCTGTGTCGAAGCTAGCGTCGACGTAACCCTTTACGACGAGCTCTTCGTCACCTCCATAAACGAGAAACATATCCTTAGTCCTTTTCAGGTACTTTAGGATATTCTTGACCCCTGTCCAGTGTTCCTTGACGGGATTACTTTGGTACTTTCCTACCAAACTTACGGCAAGGCTTACATCAGGTCTGGTACACAGCATGGCATACATAATAGACCCTATGGCTGAGGCATAGGGGATGACACTCATCTCTTCTATATCTTCTGTCGTGGTCGGGCATTGAGTCGAGCTCAACCTCACACCTTGCAATATAGGCAAGAACCCTTTCTTGGACTGATCCATATTGAACTTCTTCAATATCTTATCAAGGTATGTGCTTTGTGAAAGACCTATGAGGCGTCTTGATCTATCCCTATAGATCTTGATGCCTAATATGTAAGCAGCTTCTCCAAGGTCCTTCATTGAAAAACACTTATTCAAGTAGGCCTTAATGTTGTCCAAAAGTTCTATATCATTTCCCATCAAAAGTATGTCATCTACATATAATATGAGAAATGCTTTCTGAGCTCCCACTCACTTTCTTGTAAACGCAGGCTTCTCCATAAGTCTGCATAAACCCAAACGCTTTGATCATCTCATCAAAGCGAATGTTCCAACTCCGAGATGCTTGCACCAGCCCATAAATGGATCGCTGGAGCTTGCATACCTTGTTAGCATTCTTAGGGTCGACAAAACCTTCCGGCTGCATCATATACAGTTCTTCCTTAAGATAGCCGTTAAGAAATGCCGTTTTGACGTCCATTTGCCATATCCCATAATCATAGTATGCGGCAATTGCTAACATGATTCGGACGGACTTCAGCTTCGCTATGGGAGAGAAAGTCTCATCGTAGTCAACCCCTTGAACTTGCCGATAACCCTTAGCGACAAGTCGAGCTTTATAGATGGTAACATTACCATCCGCGTCCGTCTTCTTCTTAAAGATCCATTTGTTTTCTATCGCTTGCCGATCATCGAGCAAGTCTGTCAAAGTCCATACTTTGTTTTCATACATGGATCCTATCTCGGATTGCATGGCTTCAAACCATTTGTTGGAATCTGGGCCCGCCATCGCTTCTCCATAGTTCGAAGGTTCACCGTTGTCTAACAACATGATTTCCAGGACAGGGTTGCAATACCACTCTCGTGTTGTCGGGGATATACCCCGCGGTATGACCCGGCCGGAAGTATGACCCGGCCGGACTTGGCGCTTCACCGATGACCTGCCAGAGGACTGGCGACTCACGGGTCTGACGGCTCACTGGTCAGACGACTCATGGATGACCCCGACGGCGGGTCACATAGAAGACTAGGCCCAAGGCCCAGTAGGCCGGTTCATATTATGGTGGGACGGCTTAAGATAGAAGGCATGAGGAATATTTCCTTTACGAGGAAGCAAGACCCGTACTTGTATCCGACTTGTAATAGAGAATAAGTTAGTTTGAATCCTAATAGGACTCTACATGTAAGCCGCCCCTTCAACTTATATAAGGAGGGGCAGGGCTCCCCAAAGAGGAGAGGGGCAACAAACAACAATCAATAATCTCTAGGGCTAGACACAACTAGAGGAGAGCCGGTTTACGGCGACTCCCTCATGAGCATAATGAGACCTAGCCACAAACAACATGTAGGGCTATTACCGGATGATGTTTCCCGGGGCCCGAAGCTGTCTAAATCCTCGTCTTATGTGTTATCCGCCTCGCGTCTCTCGATTCCGACCAACCCCTTCAAGCTACCGCATAGATGCATTAGCCTCTCGACTAAGTCCTCACAGTAAGGACATCTACCGTGACAATTCCACGACAATTGGCGCCCACCGTGGGGCCTACGCACGGTGGTGTTGAGTTCTTGAAGGGATCTCTCCCGGAGATCGAGAAGCCCACAATTTTTCCAGATTTGAGTCCAAGAGAAAATTAGGGTTACGCATTGTGCTGCGGATGAACGTGACCCGGCGACCCGTCGAGTTTGAAGACAAATCGATATCTATTTCCCTTGAGCCGGGCGAGCTAAGTAAAAGATCTATTCCGGTGAGCCGCCGGTGTCCTATGATTGAATAGCAAAATACCACAACCCAGGCGTGGAACGTCCAAAGGCCATTGCAACCAACAGGAGGTCAACTTTCGTTGCTGCTATCGTGTGTCGCTGAAACAGTCAGGGGATAGCACTCCGGGTCAAAATCAAATCCATCAAAGTAATCTCCCTGGAGCAGGACTTGCAGAGTTACCGCGTGAGAAGGCAAAACAGCGCGTGGACTACCAAAAAAAAGAGGAATCCGGCTGTACCAGTGCTAGGCACGTACGTAGATTAAAAGAGTCCCTGGAGTCACGCACGGATTGATGGGATCTACTAGACCAAAAAAGTAGTCGCAAGCTACGGTTGAAAAAGAAAAAAAACAAGCGACCCGGACGTGGGTTATCCGATGACCACGACCCGGAAGAGGCGTCCGGTCCGCCTCTGTTTCCTGCTCGCTTCGTCAGCTCCTTCGCGCGGACGCCCCCGCTCGGCGCCTTTGCCCGCCCGCACCGGTTCTGCATCCGCGCGCCCGCAAGCGCTGACCCTGCCTTCTCCTACTCCGCCCGGTCGGGCGCGCGGACCCTGCCTTCTCCTACTCCGCCCGGTCGCCTCAAGTCATTTTTGCCAGGGCTGAGTCGCCCGCACGCTGCAGGCCGCAAGTCGCCTCGCCAGGGGCGTCCACAACCGCTGTGACATTGCTGAGCCGTCGGCGGTCTCATTCCCCCTCAACTACGACAAGCCGCCTCCATTTTGCTGCAGCGGGATAGCCGTCGCCTGCATCAACTGCAGTGGGAGAGCCGCCGAGGCTGTGACCCGCCGGTGTCCCCGTTGAGCCACCGCCGGCCCACCCTTCTGCTCCGGGTTAAAACTCCACCTCGAGTGGCCGCAGCACGGCCTGGCCGTCTCAGCCGCTGCCTCGGACCGCCAACGCCGGACCAGGCTCGACTTCTCCTTGGGCCACATCAACTACAACCCGGAGAAGAGGTGAAATCGCCTGTCCGATTTGCCCTGCCTCCTCTGCTGAGATCATCAG
Source organism: Aegilops longissima (assembly GCA_021605205.1). Classification (NCBI taxonomy): domain Eukaryota; kingdom Viridiplantae; phylum Streptophyta; class Magnoliopsida; order Poales; family Poaceae; genus Aegilops; species Aegilops longissima. The sequence goes on along the minus strand of CM038682.1, from coordinate 263,749,833 downwards.
TCGGCCCGCCATGGTCTCACTTTGGCCAAGATTGACCTCCGTCCCGTCGATGAGCCGCCTTCTCCACCGAAACGAGCTCAGCCTCGTCTGGCCGGGGAGCCTTGAACTTGGACCGCCCAGTCTCGACCTGCTTCTGTGCTTCAACAGGTTTCACCTCACCCGGCGCTTTGACCCGCACACCTCCGCCGCCGTTTCACCCTTGCGGAGAGCCGGCCTGCACCGACCGGCCCTTTACTCTTCTGCTGCTGTCCTACGCTGAGTCGCCCGACCGGCTCTCCGTTCCTCTGCTGGCCGCAGATTACGCGCCCGCCTGCCCAGGCCGCCTTCACCTCGCATCAACGCGCCCTGCTGCACACTTCAGACCAAGCCTGCCTCTGCCACTGTCGCCTCCATGGCCGACACTGCCTCGTCATGCCGCGCTGAGCCGCGCCACTTCCAAAATCACTTCGCCCCCGCGTCAGCTCACTGCTACTGCTCAGCCTTGCACCATCAAGCTGCTGAGACCACGCCTCCGCTACCTTGTCGCGCTCCTTTGCACTACGCTGATCTGCCAGCTCGATCTCCACGGCCCTCTGAGCCGTCGTGGCAGCCACCAGCACACCGCCTTTGCTGGCGGGTCGCCCTCGTTCGTTCTATGATCCGGCCTGATCGCTGCTACTGTGAGTTGCTTCGCCAAGTCGCCAGTCCAGTTATTGTGCGTTGACTGCGCCCGTCTGACCCGCCAAAGCTCGCACCAACCTCTGTCTGCAATAGGAGACCCGCGGGACGAACGTGCAACCTAAGTATTTGGCTACAAATCGCTGCCAGATGGATCCGCGCGCCGCTCGCCGGTCGCCGCCCTGGTTGTCCCTGTCAATTTCAACGTGCTGGAAGGAATAAATCAAAGATTTATTTTCTGTTCAATTACTACATCCACCCTGAAGATCCATAAGCAAAAGTTATATGGAGTTTTGAAAACATCAAGGGAAAAGTCCACGTGAAGAGGCGCTAGCTCGTTCCCAAAACTGTGCTGGCATTATTAATCCACGTATGGATCAAGACTACTGAGTGCTAGGGGAACATCAGATCAGACATATATATGTATGAGTTGTCTTTTTCATCCAACGACTACGTCCAACATCATCCAACACCAGCATCATGTTCATCTGGAAAAGATATCAGGTGATATCCATCCAAGTTTATTTTCTTAAACACATATTGCTTTCATCAAAGAACAATTACTTTGTCTTATAATATTTTCGTAGGACCATTATTTGTTACAAAGGTGTCGCAAAGGGGTGCGCGCCAATGTTATTGCACTAGGGCTTGTCCTTGCCATACTACTGGACAGATACGCAAGCAAGTCGCCGCCCCCCGCTTCATCAACACACGGGACTGACTCATCGTCCGTGCCCGTGGCCGGCTCACCCGTGTCCGTGATGTTTTTCCAACACCGCTGCCGACTCACCCATCCGCACCGGCTTATAACGCCACGGCCAACTCGTCCGTACAGCAAAAAATACCAGGTGTTATTCTTTCTAGGTATTTTATCAGCACATATTAAATCATTTGAGAACAATTACTCTGGTCTGTGATATTATTTTTCGCAGGACCATTATTCCTTGCAAAAAGGTGTTGCAAAAGGGGCGTGAGCAAATATTATATTTGCACTAGCGCTCATCCTGCGCAGATTGCCACCCCTGCTATATCAACACACGCAATTGATTTATTGTCCACCCCCGCGGCCGATTCTCCCGCCCATACCAGCTTCAACGCCGTGGCCGTCTCTCGCAACCGCGCCGGCTTACAACGTCGTGGCCTTGTCTTGCAACCACGCCGGCTTACAACAAGGAGGACAACTCGCCTGTCCGCACTGGCTTAAATTGCCACAGCCGACTCATCTGTCTGTGTCGCCTCTGATGTTACGGTCGTCTTTACCGTCCGTCTCTCGCGGCCTGGTCTACATCAACACACCAGGCCGCACTTGTCTGGATGAGCTGCTTATTGAGTATGAGCAAGTCACTACTTGGGAAGCCCGGTTTTCTTCCAACAAACTGGAGGCAAATTATCATATATTATCAGCTGCCGTCTGCACTGGATGGTTCAATGGGCAGGCGCACAAGTCGCCGCCACTACGGTTTGGTTAAACTTCAAATAGCCAGTTGGAAGGAACCATTGGCCGAGTTGCTGACACGGCTCATACGAGATCATCTATAAACCCGCCGCAGTCACCTCAACCTTATGTGGATTCACATCGCGCTATCAGCGCCAATGATATACACTTTCTGTTGTGGTCAAATATGAAGAATCTCAAGCCAACTCTTCGAGTCATCTTGAGACTCGGGGGCTACAATGGTATGGCTCGGCAAAATTAGCTGGTTTCAATGAATTCAAAAAATCCGGGTCATTGAAGGGAACATAACCCGGCCCTGGAGGCTACCGCTTTATTGGCGAATATTTAAAGGCCGTCAGAAAAATTACCGGCTCAAAATGAAGATTCCGATTTAAAATACAGCTCAAGAGACATCTCTCTCCCGCAAAGCTTTGAAGCTCTCAAAACCGGTTCAACATCCGGCTCAAGGTAAATTTGTCCCTTACAAAGCTTTGAGGATTTCAATATCCGGTTTAAGAATTTCCGGTTCAAAAAGAATTAATCTCTCGCAAGATTCGAGATCTCAGACAAATTAATGGTTACCAAAGAGAACTTGCTGCCATGATGCACGATTCAAAACATGGTTATCATGCCTTACGGCTTATCTTATATGGTCACTTGGGGGCTTCCTGCTCATCGGGCATAGCTATCAGTACCCTCTTGATCGGCGCAAAGCCAAAACTTATATGGTCACTTGGGGGCTTCCTGTTCAAACATAGGTCGTATTCGAACCAAAGAGAACATAGCTGTCGATACCCTTTTGATTAGCAAACTGCTGAACCTACTTGGGGGCTTCTTGATCATATCCGAATCATAGCTCAACCCCTTTGGGAATCAACGTGGATCGTATTCGAATCAGCATCGTTAAACAACTTTTAAGGTCATTTGGGGGCTTCCTGTTCAAACATAGGTCGTATTCGAACCAAAGAGAACATAGTTGTCGATACCCACTTTGATCGGCAACGCCAACACCACTGGGGGCTATATGATCGTATTCGAATCTTAGCTTAACCCCTTTGGAACGGTTTACTGATCGTATTCGAATCAGAAGCCTAAAATTTTTTATCTGTTTTTATACAATCGCAAGTATTTGAGTTATCACAAATATCATATGTGCCGGCTCTTACAGAGTTGAGTTATCAACTTCACTGTCAAGGTCACATAAACCGGCGGTATCATTCAAAGGATCTTAGGGATCTTGTGATCTACTTGTGTGCAGGATAAGACTACATTTGGGTGGTTACCCGCCCTGGCTTTTGATGTTAAGTCGCCAGGGCATATGTTGTTTAAACTTTCTGCAGGATTTACAGAGCTATGACTTACATAAATGATTAAGTTCAAGCCCATCATCGAAGATTGAAATTGGTGTCTCAAAAGGTATCAATTCTTGATTTTCTCAAAGGCTATAAGCCGGGTTATAAAATTCGCTTACAATGGAGGCGTATTAAATCGCCATCGCCAAGAGCCGCCGGTATTTAAACTTGGATTTACTTATCAATAGATGAGGTATTCAAAGTCGCTTTGGCGCAATGGCTATTATTTTATCAATGGATATGATTTATTATACAATGGAAGGAATAGTCCCGAGTCGCTGCAGGCTTACGACCCGGCACTTGGGGGCTACATTATTTAAATTGAGATTACATCAAATATGCAAGTCCCATGTCACTGCCAGCATGCACCATGGCACTTGGGGGCTAATGCAAAGTCATTTTTTGCTCAACTTATTGAAGACCCGACTCATCCCATTATAATGAGCCGGTCCTTGGGGGCTACCAATTGCTCCTGTCAAAAATTCAAGGTACACAAGAATTAATCCATTATATTGAACGGTCCATTATTCAGTTGGTGAGTACAAAGCTCTTAACCTTGTGGACGTGGGTTCAAGCCCCATGGTCGAGACTATATTATATGATGTTATTATCAATTATATACAAAGTCCCAGCTCAGTATTATCTTACTAAGCCGGCCCTTGGGGGCTACACATTGCTGTTCAAATTTACATGGTTATATCTACAAAGTCTCTGCTCATTATTGCATAATGACCTGGCCCTTGGGGGCTACACTGGTTGAAGTTTTCATGAGCATAAAGCAATTACAAGTCCCAGGTTGCTGCAAGCATGACAACCCAGCACTTGGGGGCTACATGTGTGGAATATTCAGTTTATATGATTGAGATGAATAAAACGGATTTCTTCAAGGTTGCAACATTTATTGGAACAAGTCTTAAACCATCACTTTGTTCTGCTCAAGACTTAGGGGCTACAGGTAATATGGATATAAGGGAGTAAAATCATCAAATTATCAGTTTTCAGCAATCAGGAGGATCAATTACATAAACCGGTGTCAACAACAATTATGACCCGGCATCGTCTGTTTTATAATCCGGCAGTTTTGGTAATGATAAACCGGCAAGTTTTACATCTTCAAGTCGGCTGAATATCAGATGAGTATTTGAAGACCAAAATTATTTAACCCGGCGCCTTGGAAGCCGACTCAAGTGGATTATTCTTCACAATATTTTTCTGTGAGAAACCAACATCAGCAAATTGAGTATGAAGCTAGCTTATTTGACCCGGATTTTCTATATGAAGGAAATGACAATTGGACTTAAGGATAATCAGGTCCCATCTCAGGAGAATATTTAACCCGGAGCACAAGGAATTAAGGTTGATCAGGTGTCGGCGTACAAGAATTTTTAACCCGGAACACAATCTGTCAAAGTTGTTTTTGTGTTTGTTTTACAGGATCAGTTTAACATGGATAAATCCAAATTAAACTGGGGGCTAATGTCGGGGATATACCCCGCGGTATGACCCGGCCGGAAGTATGACCCGGCCGGACTTGGCGCTTCACCGATGACCCGCCGAGGATCATGCGACTCACGGGTCTGGCGGATCACTGGTCAGACGACTCACGGATGACCCCGACGGCGGGTCACATAGAAGACTAGGCCCAAGGCCCAGTAGGCCGGTTCATATTATGGTGGGCCGACTTAAGATAGAAGGCATGAGGAATATTTCCTTTGCGAGGAAGCAAGACCTGTACTTGTATCTGACTTGTAATAGAGAATAAGTTAGTTTGAATCCTAATAGGACTCTACATGTAAGCCGCCCCTTCAACTTATATAAGGAGGGGCAGGGCTCCCCAAAGAGGAGAGGGGCAACAAACAACAATCAATAATCTCTAGGGCTAGACACAACTAGAGGAGAGCCAGTTTAAGGCGACTCCCTCATGAGCATAATGAGACCTAGCCACAAATAGCATGTAGGGCTATTACCGGATGATGTTTCCCGGGGCCCGAAGCTGTCTAAATCCTCGTCTTGTGTGTTATTCTCCTCGCGTCTCTCGATTCCGACCAACCCCTTCCAGCTACCGCATAGATGCGTTGGCCTCTCGACTAAGTCCTCACAGTAAGGACATCTGTCGTGACAATTCCACGACACATGTGGAACGTGATTGGTGGCAGTGATTGGAGAATTCTGTCAATGACACTATCATCCGAAAGATTAACTCCCAGCTGAATTAAGTGATTGTTATACCCAGACATTTTGAGTATGTGCTCACCGATGTAACTATTCTCCTCCATCTTGCAGCTATAGAACTTATTGGAGACTTCATATCTCTCAATCCGGGCATTTGCTTGAAATATTAACTTCAACTCTGGAACATCTCATATGCTCCATGACGTTCAAAACGTCGTTGAAGACCCGGTTCTAAGCCGTAAAGCATGGCACACTGAACTATTGAGTAGTCATCAGCTTTGCTTTGCCAGACGTTGATAACTTCTGGCTCAGCATCTGCAGCAGGCCTGTCTCCCTGCGGTGCTTCCAGGACGTAATTTTTCTGTGCAGCAATGAGGATAATCCTCAAGTTACGGACCCAGTCCGTAATTGCTACCATCATCTTTCAACTTTGCTTTCTCAAGGAACGCATTAAAATTCAACGGAACAACAGCACGAGCCATCTATCTACAGATAAACATAGACAAGCAAAATACTATCGGTACTAAGTTCATGATAAATTTAAGTTTAATTAATCATATTAAAACCTCCCACTTAGACAGACATCTCTCTAGTCATCTAAGTGATTACGTGATCCAAATCAACTAAACCATGTCCGATCATCACGTGAGATGGAGTAGTTTCAATGGTGAACATCAATATGTTGATCATATCTACTATATGATTCACGCCGACCTTTCGGTCTCGTGTTCCGAGGCCATATCTGTTATATGCTTGGCTCGTCAAGTTTAACTGAGTATTCGCGCTTAACTGTTTTGCACCCGTTGTATTTGAGCGTAGAGCCTATCACACCCGATCATCACGTGGTGTCTCAAAGCACGAAGAACTTTTGCAACGGTGCATACTCAGGGAGAACACTTCTTGATAATTTTGGTGAGAGATCATCTTATAATGCTACCGTCAATCAAAGCAAGATAAGATGCATAAAGGATAAACATCACATGCAATCAATATAAGTGATATGATATGGTCATCATCATCTTGTGCTTGTGATCTCCATCGCCGAAGCAACGTCATGATCACCATCGTCACCAGCGCGACACCTTGATCTCCATCGTAGCATCGTTGTCGTCTCACCAACTATTGCTTCTCGACTATCGCTACTCCTTAGTGATAAAGTAAAGCAATTACATGGCGTTGCATTTCATACAATAAGCGACAACCATATGGCTCCTGCCAGTTTGCGATAACTTCGGTTACAAAACATGATCATCTCATACAATAAAATATAGCATCACGCCTTGACCATATCACATCACAACATGCCCTGCAAAAACAAGTTAGACGTCCTCTACTTTGTTGTTGCAAGTTTTACGTGGCTGCTACGGGCTGAGCAAGAACCGTTCTTACCTCGCATCAAAACCACAACGATATTTCGTCAAATAGACTCCGTTTTAACCTTCTCAAGGACCGGGCGTAGCCACACTCGATTCAACTAAAGTGAGAGAGACAGACACCCGCCGTCACCTTTAAGCAACGAGTGCTCGGAGCGGTGAAACCAGTCTCGCGTAGCGTCTGCACGCGTAATGTCGGTCCGGCCGCTTCATCTCACAATACCGCTGAACCAAAGTATGACATGCTGGTAGGCAGTATGACTTGTATCGTCCACAACTCACTTGTGTTCTACTCGTGCACATGACATCAACGCATAAAACCAGGCTCGGATGCCATTTGTTGGGGAACGTAGTAATTTCAAAAATTTCCTACGATCACGCAAGACCATGGTGATGGCATAGCAACGAGAGGAGAGTGTCCGTCCACGCACCCTCGTGAGACCGAAAGCGAAGCGTTATAACAACGCTGTTGATGTAGTCGACGTCTTCACGATCCGACCGATCCAAGCACCGAACGTCACGGCACCTCCGAGTTCGCACACGCTCAGCTCGATGACGATCCCGGACTCGATCCAGCAAAGTGTCGGGATGAGTTCCACAAGACGACGGCGTGGTGACGATGTTGATGCTCCACCGACGCAGGGCTTCGCTTAAGCTCCGCGACGATATGACTTCTCCGGCGCAGGGCTTCGCTAAGCTCATGACGATATGACGAAGTGGAATATGGTGGAAGGGGCACCGCTGCGGCTAAGGAAAGATCCGTAGATCAACTTGTGTGTTATGGGTGCCCCTGCCCCAGATATAAAGGAGCCAAGGGGAGGTGGCGGCCCAAGGGGAGGCGACTAAGGAGTCCTACTCCTCCGGAGTAGGATTCCCCTCAATCCTAGTTGGATTAGGATTCGGAGGGGAAAGAGAGAGAGGGGCGCCGCCCACCTTTCCTAGTCCTAATAGGACTAGGGAAGGGGGCGCGCCACCACCTAGGGCTGCCCTTCTCCTTTCCTCCAAGGCCCACTATGGGCCCATGAAGTTCCCGGGGTTCCGTAACCTCCGGTACTCGATAAATTCGATTTCACTCGGAACACTTCCGATGTCCAAATGTAGGCTTCCAATATATCAATCTTTATGTCTCGACCATTTGAGACTCCTCGTCATGTCCGTGATCACATCCGGACTCGAACAACCTTCGTGCATCAATACTTATAAACTCATAATGAACTCATCATCGAAGCGTTAAGCGTGCGGACCCTACGGGTTCGAGAACTATGTAGACATGACCTAGAACCATTCTTGGTCAATAACCAATAGCGGAACCTGGATGCCCATATTGGTTCCTACATATTCTACGAAGATCTTTATCGGTCAAACCGCATAACGACATCGTTGTTCCTTTGTCATCGGTATGTTACTTACCCGAGATTCGATCGTCGGTATCCAATACCTAGTTCAATCTCGTTACGTAAGTCTCTTTACTCGTTCCGTAATACATCATCTCACAACTAACTCATTAGTTGTAATGCTTGCAAGGCTTAAGTGATGTGTATTACCGAGAAGGCCTAGAGATACCTCTCCGACAATCGGAGTGACAAAACCTAATCTCAAATACGCCAACCCAACAAGTACCTTTGGAGACACCTGTAGTACTCCTTTATAATCACCCGATTACGCTGTGACGTTTGGTAGTACCAAAGTGTTCCTCCGTAAACGGAGTTGCATAATCTCATAGTTATAGGAACATGTATGGGTCATGAAGAAAGCATTAACATACTAAACGATCAAGTGTTAAGCTAACGGAATGGGTCATGTCAATCAGATCATTCAACTAATGATGTGACCTTGTTAATCAAATAACAACTCCTTGTTCATGGTTAGGAAACATAACCATCTTTGATTAACAAGCTAGTCAAGTAGAGGCATACTAGTGACATACTGTTTGTCTATATATTCACACATGTATTATGTTTCCGGTTAATACAATTCTAGCATGAATAATAAACATTTATCATGGTATAAGGAAATAAATAATAACTTTATTATTGCCTCTAGGGCATATTTCCTTCAGTCTCCCACTTGCACTAGAGTCAATAATCTAGATTACAAAGTAATGATCCTCACACCCATGGAGTCTTGGTGCTAATCATGTTTTGCTCGTGGAAGAGGCTTAGTCAGCGGTCTGCAACATTCAGATCCGTATGTATTTTGCAAATCTCTATGTCTCCCACTTGGACTTGGTCCCAATGGAATTGAAGCGTCTCTTGATATGCTTGGTCCTCTTGTGAAATCTGGATTCCTTTGCCAAGGCAATTGCACCAAGATTGTCACGAGAAGATCTTCATCGGTCCCGATGCACTAGGTATGACACCTAGATCGGAAATGAACTCTTTCATCCGACTCCTTCATTTGTTGCTTCAAGCAGCTATGTACTCCGCTTCACATGTAGATCCCGCCACGACGCTTTGTTTAGAGCTGCACCAACCGACAGCTCCACCGTTTAATAAGAACACGATCCGGTTTGCGATTTAGAATCGTCCGGATCGGTGTCAAAGCTTACATCGACGTAACCATTTACGACTAGCTCTTTGTCACCTCCATATACGAGAAACATATCCTTAGTCCTTTTCGGTATTTCAGGATGTTCTTGACCGCTGTCCAAAGATCCACTCTGGATTACTTTGGTACCTTCCTGCCAAGCTTACAGCTAAGCATATGTCGTGTCTGGTACACAGCATTGCATACATGATAGAGCCTATGGCTGAAGCATAGGAACATCTTTCATTTTCTCTCTATCTTCTGTTGTGGTCGGGCATTGAGTCGACTCAATCTTACACCTTGTAATACAGTAAAAACCTTTCTTTGCTCGATCCATTTTGAACTTTTTCAAAACTTTATCAAGGTATGTGCTTTGTGAAAGTCCAATTAAGCGTCTTGATCTATCTCTATAGATCTTGATGCCCAATATGTAAGCAGCTTCACCGAGGTCTTTCATTGAAAAACTTTTATTCAAGTATCCTTTTATGCTATCCAGAATTCTATATCATTTCCAATCAATAATATGTCGTCCACATATAATATTAGAAATGCTCTGAGCTCCCACTCACTTTCTTGTAAATACAGGCTTCTCCAAAAGTCTGTATAAACCCATATGCTTTGATCACACTATCAAAGCGTTTATTCCAACTCCGAGAGGCTTGCACTGACCATAAATTGATCGTTGGAGCTTGCACACTTTGTTAGTACCCTTTGGATCGACAAAACCTTCTGGTTGCATCATATACAACTCTTCTTCTAGAAATCCATTCAAGAATGCAGTTTTACATCCATTTGCCAAATTTCATAATCATAAAATGCGCAATTGCTAACATGATTCGACAGACTTAAGCATCGCTTCTGGTGAGAAAGTCTCATCGTAGTCAACCCCTTGAACTTGTTGAAAACCTTTCGCAACAAGTCGAGCTTTGTAGACAGTTATATTACCATCGCGTCAGTCTTCTTCTTAAAGATCCATTTATTTTCAATGGCTTGCCGATCATCGGGCAAGTCAACCAAATCCATACTTTGTTCTCATACATGGATCCCATCTCAGATTTCATGGCTTCCAGCCATTTTGCGAATCTGGGCTCACCATCGCTTCTTCATAGTTTGTAGGTTCGCCATGGTCAAGTAACATGACTTCGAATAGGATTACCGTACCACTCAGTGCGTATTTTACTCTGGTTGACCTCGAGGTTCAAGAGTAACTTGATCTGAAGCTTCATGATCATCATCATTAGTTTCTTCACTAATTGGTGTAGTTGTCACAGAACCATTTCTTGTGATGAACTACTTTCCAATAAGGGAGCAGAATCTGATTATCTCATCAAGTTCTACTTTCCTCCCACTCACTTCTTTCGAGAGAAACTCCTTCTCTAGAAAGGATCCGAATTTAGCAACGAAAATCTTGCCTTCAGATCTGTGATAGAAGGTGTACCCAACAGTCTCCTTTGGGTATCCTATGAAGACACATTTTTCCGATTTGGGTTCGAGCTTATCCGGTTGAAGTTTCTTTACATAAGCATCGCAGCCCCAAACTTTAAGAAACGACAACTTTGGTTTCTTGCCAAACCACAGTTCATAAGGCGTCGTCTCAACGGATTTTGACGGTGTCCTATTTAACGTGAATGCGGCCGTCTCTAAAGCATAACCCCAAAATGATAGCGGTAAATCGAAATAGACATCATAGATCGCACCATATCTAGTAAAGTACGATTACGACGTTCGGACACACCATTTCTCTGTGGTGTTCCGGGTGGCGTGAGTTGCGAAACTATTCCACATTGTTTCAAATGTAAACCAAACTCGTAACTCAAATATTCTCCTCCACGATCAGATCGTAGAAACTTTATTTTCTTGTTACGATGATTTTCCACTTCACTCTGAAATTCTTTGAACTTTTCAAATGTTTCAGATTTGTGTTTCATTAAGTAGATATACCCATATCTGCTCAAATCATCTGTGAAGGTGAGAAAATAACGATACCCGCCGTGCCTCAACATTCATTGGACCACAAACATCGGTATGTATGATTTCCAACAAATCAGTTGCTCGCTCCATAGTTCGGAGAACGGCGTTTTGGTCATCTTGCCCATGAGGCACGGTTACGCAAGTACCAAGTGATTCATAATCAAGTGATTCCGAAGCCCATCGGTATGGAGTTTCTTCATGCGTTTTACGATATGACCTAAGCGGCGATTGCCACAAATAAGTTGCACTATCATTATCAACTCTGCATCTTTTGGCTTCAACATTATGAATATGTGTATCACTACTTGTCGAGATTCAACAAGAATAGACCATTCTTCAAGGGTGCATGACCATAAAAGATATTACTCATATAAATAGAACAACCATTATTCTCTGATTTAAATGAATAACCGTCTCGCATTAAACAAGATCCAGATATAATGTTCATGCTCAACGCTGGCACCAAATAACAATTATTTAGGTCTAAAACTAATCCGAAGGTAGATGTAGAGGTAGCGTGCCGACCGCGATCACATCGACTTTGGAACCATTTCCAACGCGCATCGTCACCTCGTCCTTAGCCAATCTTCGCTAATCCGTAGTTCTGTTTGAGTTGCAAATATTAGCAATGTAACCAGTATCAAATACCTAGGTACTATGCGAGTATTAGTAAGGTACACATCAATAACATGTATATCACATATACCTTTGATCACCTTGCCATCCTTCTTATCCGCCAAATACTTGGGGCAGTTCCGCTTCCGAAGTCCAGTTTGCTTGCAAGTAAAACACTCGATTTCAGGCTTAGGTCCGGACTTGGGTTTCTTCTCTGAGCAGCAACTTGCTTGCTGTTCTTTTGAAGTTTCTTCTTCTTCCTTTGCCCTTTTCTTGAAACTAGTGGTCTTGTTGACCATCAACACTTGATGCTCTTTCTTGATTTCTACCTCCGCTGCTTTTAGCATTGCGAAGAGCTCAGAATTGTCTTAGTCATCCCTTGCATATTATAGTTCATCACGAAGCTCTTGTAGCTTGGTGGCGTGATTGGAGAATTTCATCAATGACACTATCATCCGGAAGATTAACTCCCAGCTGAATTAAGTGATTGTTATACCCAGACATTTTGAGTATGTGCTCACCGTGAAACTATTCTCCTCCATCTTGCAGCTATAGAACTTATTGGAGACTTCATATCTCTCAATCCGGGCATTTGCTTGAAATATTAACTTCAACTCTGGAACATCTCATATGCTCCATGACGTTCAAAACGTCGTTGAAGACCGGTTCTAAGCCGTAAAGCATGGCACACTGAACTATTGAGTAGTCATCAGCTTTGCTTTGCGGGACGTTCATAACCACGGCTCGGATCTCTGCAGAGCCTGTCTCCCAGCGGTGCTTCGGGACGTAATTTTTACGTGCAGCAATGAGGATAATCCTCAAATTACGGACCCAGTCCGTGTAATTGCTACCATCATCTTTCAACTTTGCTTTCTCAAGGAACGCATTAAAATTCAACGGAACAACAAAGACGAGCCATCTATCTACGATAAACATAGACAAGCAAAATACTATCGGTACTAAGTTCATGATAAATTTAAGTTTAATTAATCATATTAAAACCTCCCACTTAGACGACATCTCTCTAGTCATCTAAGTGATTCGTGATCAAATCATCTAAACCATGTCCGATCATCACGTGAGATGGAGTAGTTTCAATGGTGAACATCACTATGTTGATCATATCTACTATATGATTCACGCTCGACCTTTCGGTCTCGTGTTCGAGGCCATATCTGTTATATGCTTGGCTCGTCAAGTTTAACTCGAGTATTCGCGTGCGCAACTGTTTTGCACCGTTGTATTTGAGCGTAGAGCCTATCACACCGATCATCACGTGGTGTCTCAAACGAAGAACTTTTGCAGCGGTGCATACTCGGGAGAACACTTCTTGATAATTTTGGTGAGAGATCATCTTATAATGCTACCGTCAATCAAAGCAAGATAAGATGCATAAAGGATAAACATCACATGCAATCAATATAAGTGATATGATATGGTCATCATCATCTTGTGCTTGTGATCTCCATCGCCAAGCAACGTCATGATCACCATCGTCACCGGCGTGACACCTTGATCTCCATCGTAGCATCGTTGTCGTCTCACCAACTATTGCTTCTCGACTATCGCTACTCCTTAGTGATAAAGTAAAGCAATTACATGGCGTTGCATTTCATACAATAAGCGACAACCATATGGCTCCTGCCATTGCCGATAACTTCGGTTACAAAACATGATCATCTCATACAATAAAATATAGCATCACGTCTTGACCATATCACATCACAACATGCCCTGCAAAAACAAGTTAGGCGTCCTCTACTTTGTTGTTGCAAGTTTTACGTGGCTGCTACGGGCTGAGCAAGAACCGTTCTTACCTCGCATCAAAACCACAACGATACTTCGTCAAATAGACTCCGTTTAACCTTCTCAAGGACCGGCGTAGCCACACTCGATTCAACTAAAGTGAGAGACAGACACCCGCCGGTCACCTTTAAGCAAGGAGTGCTCGGGCGGTGAAACCAGTCTCGCGTAAGCGTCTGCTGTAATGTCGGTCCGGCCGCTTCATCTCACAATACCGCTGAACCAAAGTATGACATGCTGGTAGGCAGTATGACTTGTATCGTCCACAACTCACTTGTGTTCTACTCGTGCACATGACATCAACGCGCATAAAACCAGGCTCGGATGCCATTTGTTGGGGAACGTAGTAATTTCAAAAATTTCCTACGATCACGCAAGACCATGGTGATGGCATAGCAACGAGAGGGAGAGTGTCCGCCCACGCACCCTCGTGACCGAAAGCGGAAGCATTATAACAACGCGGTTGATGTAGTCGACGCGTCTTCACGATCCGACCGATCCAAGCACCGAACGTCGGCACCTCCGAGTTCTCGCACACGCTCAGCTCGATGACGATCCCGGACTCGATCCAGCAAAGTGTCGGGATGAGTTCCGTCAACGACGGCGTGGTGACGATGTTGATGCTCCACCGATGCAGGGCTTCGCCTAAGCTCCGCGACGATATGACTTCTCCGGCGCAGGGCTTCGCCTAAGCTCATGACGATATGACCAAGTGGAATATGGTGGAAGGGGCACCGCACACGGCTAAGGAAAGATCCGTAGATCAACTTGTGTGTTATGGGGTGCCCCTGCCCCGTGATATATAAAGGAGCCAAGGGGAGGTGGCGGCCCAAGGGGAGGCACACCAGGAGTCCTACTCCTCCGGGAGTAGGATTCCCCTCCAATCCTAGTTGGATTAGGATTCCGGAGGGGAAGAGAGAGAGGGGGCCGCCCACCTTTCCTAGTCCTAATAGGACTAGGGAAGGGGGGCGCGCCACCTAGGGCTGCCCTTCTCCTTTCCTCCAAGGCCCACTATGGGCCCATGAAGTTCCGGGGGTTCCGTAACCTCCGGTGCTCCGATAAATTCGATTTCACTCGGAACACTTCCGATGTCCAAATGTAGGCTTCAATATATCAATCTTTATGTCTCGACCATTTGAGACTCCTCGTCATGTCCGTGATCACATCCGGACTCGAACAACCTTGGTGCATCAATACTTATAAACTCATAATGAACATCATCGAAGCGTTAAGCGTGCGGACCCTACGGGTTCGAGAACTATGTAGACATGACCTAGAACCATTCTCGGTCAATAACCAATAGCGGAACCTGGATGCCCATATTGGTTCCTACATATTCTCTGAAGATCTTTATCGGTCAAACCGCATAACGACATCGTTGTTCCTTTGTCATCGGTATGTTACTTACGAGATTCGATCGTCGGTATCCAATACCTAGTTCAATCTCGTTACGGGTAAGTCTCTTTACTCGTTCCGTAATACATCATCTCACAACTAACTCATTAGTTGTAATGCTTGCAAGGCTTAAGTGATGTGTATTACCGAGAAGGCCTAGAATACCTCTCCGACAATCGGAGTGACAAAACCTAATCTCGAAATCGCCAACCCAACAAGTACCTTTGGAGACACCTGTAGTACTCCTTTATAATCACCCGATTCGTTGTGACGTTTGGTAGTACCAAAGTGTTCCTCCGTAAACAGGAGTTGCATAATCTCATAGTTATAGGAACATGTATGGGTCATGAAGAAAGCATTAACATACTAAGCGATCAAGTGTTAAGCTAACGGAATGGGTCATGTCAATCAGATCATTCAACTAATGATGTGACCTTGTTAATCAAATAACAACTCCTTGTTCATGGTTAGGAAACATAACCATCTTTGATTAACAAGCTAGTCAAGTAGAGGCATACTAGTGACATACTGCTTGTCTATATATTCACACATGTATTATGTTTCCGTTAATACAATTCTAGCATGAATAATAAACATTTATCATGGTATAAGGAAATAAATAATAACTTTATTATTGCCTCTAGGGCATATTTCCTTCACTATCGTTATCAACTTTACATCTTTTGGTATTCACACTATGAATATGTGTAACATTACGTTCGAGATTCATTAAGAATAAACCATTGACCAGCGGGGCATGACCATAAAACATATCTCTCATATAAATAGAACAACCATTATTCTCGGATTTAAATGAGTAGCCATCTCGCATTAAACGAGATCCAGATACAATGTTCATGCTCAAAGCTGGCACTAAATAACAATTATTGAGGTTCAAAACTAATCCCGTAGGTAAATGTAGAGGTAGCGTGCCGACGGCGATCACATCGACCTTGGAACCATTCCCGACGCACATCGTCACCTCGTCCTTCGCCAGTCTCCGCTTATTCCGCAACTCCTGCTTTGAGTTACAAATATGAGCAACGGCACCGGTATCAAATACCCAGGAGCTACTACGAGCACTGGTAAGGTAGACATCAATTACATGTATATCACATATACCTTTAGTGTTGTCGGCCTTCTTGTCTGCTAAGTATTTGGGGCAGTTCCCCTTCCAGTGACCCTTTCCTTTGCAATAAAAGCACTCAGTCTTAGGCTTGGGTCCATTCTTTGACTTCTTCCCGGCAACTGGCTTATCGGGCGCGGCAACTTCCTTGCCGTCCTTCTTGAAGTTCTTCTTACCCTTGCCCTTCTTGAACTTAGTGGATGTTCCTTTTTTATTTCTACCTCCGCTGATTTCAGCATTGAAAATACTTCAGGAATAGTTTTCACCATCCCCTGCATATTGTAGTGAAGGAAATATGCCCTAGAGGCAATAATAAAGTTATTATTTATTTCCTTATATCATGATAAATGTTTATTATTCATGCTAGAATTGTATTAACCGGAAACATAATACATGTGTGAATATATAGACAAACAGTATGTCACTAGTATGCCTCTACTTGACTAGCTTGTTAATCAAAGATGGTTATGTTTCCTAACCATGAACAAGGAGTTGTTATTTGATTAACAAGGTCACATCATTAGTTGAATGATCTGATTGACATGACCCATTCCGTTAGCTTAGCACACGATCGCTTAGTATGTTGCTATTGCTTCCTTCATGACTTATACATGTTCCTATGACTATGAGATTATGCAACTACCGCTTACCGGAGGAACACTTTGGTACTACCAAACGTCACAACGAATCGGGTGATTATAAAGGAGTACTACAGGTGTCTCCAAAGGCAGATGTTGGGTTGGCGATTTCGAGATTAGGATTTGTCACTCCGAATGTCGGAGAGGTATCTCTGGCCCTCTCGGTAATGCACATCACTTAAGCCTTGCAAGCATTGCAACTAATGAGTTAGTTGTAGATGATGTATTACGGAACGAGTAAAGAGACTTGCCGGTGACGAGATTGAACTAGGTATTGATACCGACGATCGAATCTCGCAAGTAACATACCGATGACAAAGGAACAAAGTATGTTGTTATGCGGTTTGACCGATAAAGATCTTCAGAGAATATGTAGGAGCCAATATGGGCATCCAGGTTCCGCTATTGGTTATTGACCAAGGATAGTTCTAGGTCATGTCTACATAGTTCTCGAACCGTAGGGTCCGCACGCTTAAGGTTTCAATGACGGTTATTATGAGTTTATGTATTTTGATGTACCAAGGAGTTCGAGTCCCGGATGTGATCACGGACATGACGAGGAGTCTCAAATGGTCGAGACATAAAGATTGATATATTGGATGGTTATATTCGACACCGGAAAGGTTCCGAAGTTTCCGGAGAAA
This sequence comes from Aegilops longissima, assembly GCA_021605205.1. NCBI lineage: Eukaryota > Viridiplantae > Streptophyta > Magnoliopsida > Poales > Poaceae > Aegilops > Aegilops longissima. Next base: position 263,732,126 of record CM038682.1, on the reverse strand, counting down.
ACCGAGTGCCGGAGGGGTTACCGGAACCCCGGGAAGTTATGGGCCTTATTGGGCCAAGAGGGAGAGAGAGGGCTGCACCAGAGGTGGTGCGCCTCCATGGGGAGTCCGACTGACTAGGAGGGGGGCGAGCCCCCTTCCCTCTCCCTCTCCTCTCTTTCCTTCCCCTTCCTCTTCCTAGTAGGACTAGGAAAGGGAGTCCTACTCCTACTAGGAGGAGGACTCCCCCCTTGGTGCGCCCCAAGGGCTGGCCGCCCTCCCCTTGCTCCTTTATATACGGGGGCGGGGGCACCCTAGAACACACAAGTTGATCTTCGTGATCGCTCCTTAGCCGTGTCGGTGCCCCTCCACCATATTCCACCTCGGTCATATTGTAGCAGTGCTTAGGCGAAGCCTCGCGACGGTAGAACATCAAGATCGCCACCACGCCGTCAGGCCGACGGAACTCCTTCCCCGACGCTTTGCTGGATCGGAGCCCGGGATCGCCATCGAGCTGAACGTGTGCCAAGAACTCGGAGGTGCCGGAGTAACGGTGCTTGGATCGGTCGGATCGTGAAGACGACGACTACATCAACCGCGTAATATAACGCTTCGCTTCGGTCTCACGAGGGTACGTGGACGGACACTCTCCCTCTTGCTATGCCATCACCATGGTCTTGCGTGATCGTAGGAAAATTTTTGAAATTACTACGCTACCCAACAAAGGGCATCCGAGCCTGGTTTTATGCGTTGATGTCATATGCACGAGTAGAACACAAGTGAGTTGTGGGCGATACAAGTCATACTACCTACCAGCATGTCATACTTTGGTTCAGCGGTATTGTGAGATGAAGCGCCCGACCGACATTACGCCAGACGCTTACGCGAGACTGGTTTCACCGCTGTGAGCACTCGCTGCTTAAAGGTGACCGGCGGTGTCTGTCTCTCTCACTTTAGTTGAACTGAGTGTGGCTACGCCCGTCCTTGAGAAGGTTAAACGAGTCTATTTGACGAAGTATCGCTGTGGTTTTGATGCGAGGTAAGAACGGTTCTTGCTCAGCCCGTAGCAGCCACGTAAAACTTGCAACAACAAAGTAGAGGACGCCTAACTTGTTTTTGCAGGCATGTTGTGATGTGATATGGTCAAGACGTGATGCTATATTTTATTGTATGAGATGATCATGTTTTGTAACCGAAGTTATCGGCAATCGGCAGGAGCCATATGGTTGTCGCTTATTGTATCAAATGCAACGCCATGTAATTGCTTTACTTTATCACTAAGCGGTAGCGATAGTCGAGAAGCAATAGTTGGCGAGACGACAACGATGCTACGATGGAGATCAAGGTGTCGCGCCGGTGACGATGGTGATCATGACGGTGCTTCGAGATGGAGATCACAAGCACAAGATGATGATGGCCATATCATATCACTTATATTGATTGCATGTGATGTTTATCCTTTATGCATCTTATCTTGCTTTGATTGACGGTAGCATTATAAGATGATCTCTCACTAAAAATTATCAAGTAGTGTTCTCCTGAGTATGCACCGCTGCCAAAGTTCGTCGTGTCGAGACACCACGTGATGATCGGGTGTGATAAGCTCTACGTCCATCTACAACGGGTGCAAGCCAGTTTTGCACACGCAGAATACTCAGGTTATACTTGACGAGCCTAGCATATACAGATATGGCCTCGAACACGGAGACCGAAAGGTCGAGCGTGAATCATATAGTAGATATGATCAACATAAGATGTTCACCATTGAAAACTACTCCATCTCACGTGATGATCGGTTATGGTTTAGTTGATTTGATCACGTGATCACTTAGATGACAAGAGAGATGTCTGTCTAAGTGGGAGTTCTTAAGTAATATAATTAATTGAACTTTAATTTATCATGAACTTAGTCCCGTAGTATTTTGCAGATTATGTTGTAGATCAATAGCTCGCGTTGTTGCTTCCCTGTGTTTTTATATGTGTTCCTAGAGAAAATTGTATTGATAAATGTTAGTAGCAATATTGCGGATTAGATCCGTGATCTGAGGTTTATCCTCATTGCTGCACAGAAGAATTATGTCCTTGATGCACCGCTAGGTGACAGACCTATTGCAGGAGCGTATGCGCACGTTATGAACGCTTGGCTAGCTCAATATGATGACTACTTGATAATTTAGTGCACCATGCTTAAACGGCTTAGAATCGGGACTTCAAAGACGTTTTGAACGTCATGGACCATATGAGATGTTCCAGGAGTTGAAGTTAATATTTCAAGCAAATACCCGAGTTGAGAGATATGAAGTCTGCAACAAGTTCCATAGCTAAAAGATGGAGGAGAATCGCTCAACTAGTGAGCATGTGCTCAGATTGTCTGGGTGCTTCAATCGCTTGAATCAAGTGGGAGTTAATCTTCCGATAAGATAGTGATTGAAAGAATTCTTCTAGTCACCATCACTAAGTTACTAGAACTTCGTGATGAACTATAATATGCAAGGGATGACGAAAACGATTCCCGAGCTCTTCGTGATGTTGAAATAGACGAAGGTAGAAATCAAGAAAGAGCATCAAGTGTTGATGATTGACAAGACCACTAGTCTCAAGGAAAAGGGCAAAGGGAAGAAGGGAACTTCAAGAAGAACGGCAAGCAAGTTGTTGCTCGAGTGAAGAAGCCCAAGTCTGGACCTAAGCCCGAGACTAAGTGCTTATGCTGCAATGGAACTGGTCATCGAAGCGGAACTACCCCAAGTATTTGGCGGATAAGAAGGATGGCAAAGTGAACAAAGATATATTTGATATACAGATTATTGATGTGTATTTTACTAGTGTTCATAGCAACCCTCAAGATTTGATACTGGTTCAGTTGCTAAGAGTAGTAACTCAAACGGAGTTGCGAATGAATGAAACTAGTTGAAGGGAAGTGACGATGAGTGTTGGAAGTAGTTCCAAGATTGATATGATCATCATCGCACACTCCCTATACTTTCGGGATTAGTGTGGAACCTAAATAAGTGTTATTTGGTGTTGAGCATAAATATGATTTGATCATGTTTATTGCAATACGATTATTCATTTAAGTAAGAGAATAAATTGTTGTTCTGCTTACATGAATAAAACCTTATATGGTTACACACCCAATGAAAATGGTTCATTGGATCTCGATCATAGTGATACACATATTCATAATATTGAAACCAAAAGATGCAAAGTTAATAATGATAGTGCAACTTATTTGTGGCACTCGCCGCTTAGGTCATATTGGTGTAAAGCGATGAAGAAACTCCATGCTGATGGATTTTGGAATCACTTGATTATGAATCATTTGATGCTTGCGAACCGTGCCTTTTGGGCAAGATGACTAAAACTCCGCTTCTCCGAACAATGGAACAAGCTACTGACTTATTGGAAATAATACATACCGATGTATGCGATCCAATGAGTGTTGATGCTCGTGGCAAGTATCGTTATTTTCTGACCTTCACAAGATGATTTGAGCAGATATGGGTATATCTACTTGATGAAACACAAGTCCAAACATTTGAAAAGTTCAAAGAATTTCAGAGTGAAGTGAAGAATCATCGTAACAAGAAAATAAAAGTTTCTACGATATGATCACAGAGGAAAAATATTTGAGTTATGAGTTTGGCCTTCAGTTAAAACAATGTGGAATAGTTTCACAGCTCACGCCACATGGAACACCATAACGTAATGGTGTGTCCGAACGTCATCACCGCACTTTATTTGATATGGTGCGATCAATGATGTCTCTTACCGATTTACCAATATCGCTTTTGGGGTTATGCATTAGAGACAGCTGCATTCATGTTTAATAGGGCACCAATAAACCGCTGAGACGACACCGTATGAACTATGGTTTAACAAAAACCTAAGCTGTCGTTTCTTAAAAGTTTGGAGTTGTGATGCTTATGTCAAAAGTTTTCACCGATAAGCTCGAACCCAAATCGGAGAAGTGCGTCTTCATAGAATACCCAAAGGTAACTATTGGGTACACCTTCTATCACAGATCCAAAGGCAAGTTTTTCGTTGCTAAGATGGATCCTTTCTAGAGAAGAAGTTTCTCTCGAAAGAAGTGAGTGGGAGGAAAGTAGAACTTGATAAGGTAATTGTACCTTCTCCCTTATTGGAAAGTAGTTCATCACAGAAATCAGTTTCAGTGATTCCTACACCAATTAGTGAGGAAGTTAATGATGATGATCATGAAACTTCAGATCAAGTTGCTACCAAACCTCGTAGGTCTTCCAGAGTAAGATCCGCACCAGAGTGGTACGGTAATCATGTTCTGGAAATCATGTTACTAGACCATGATGAACCTACGAACTATGAGGAAGCGATGATGAGCCCAGATTCCGCGAAATGGCTTGAGGCCATAAAATCTGAGATAGGATCCATATATAAGAACAAAGTGTGGACTTTGGTTGACCTGCTCGATGATCAACAAGTCATGTTAAATGAATGGATCTTCAAGAGGAAGACAGATGATGATAGTAGTATTACTATCTACAAAGCTCGACTTGTCGTAGAAAGGTTTTCGACAAGTTCAAGGTGTTGACTACAATGAGATTTACTCAACTGTAGCGATGCTTATGTCTGTCCGAATCATGTTAGCAATCGCCACATTTTATGAAATCTGGCAAATGGATGTCAAAACTACATTCTTTAATGGATTTATTAAAGAAGAGTTGTATATGATGCAACCAGAAGGTTTTGTCAATCCTAAAGGATCTAACAAAATGTGCAAGCTCCAATGATCCATCTATGGACTGGTGCAAGCATCTCGAGTTGGAATAAACGCTTTGATATTGTGATCAAAGATATGGTTTTATACAGACTTTTGGAGAAGCCTGTATTTACAAGAAAGTGAGTGGGAGCACTACAGATTTCGATAAGTATATGTGAATGACATATTGTTGATCGGAAATAATGTAGAATTATTCTCGCAAAGCATAAAGGAGTATTTGAAAGGAGTTTTTCAAAGAAAGACCTCGGTGAAGCTGCTTACATATTGAGCATCAAGATCTATAGAGATAGATCAAGACGCTTGATAAAGTTTTTCAATGAATACATACCTTGACAAGATTTTGAAGTAGTTCAAATGGAACAGTCAAAGAAAGAGTTCTTGCCTGTGTTACAAGGTGTGAGATTGAGTAAGACTCAAAACCCGACCACGGCAGAAGATAGAAAGAGAATGAAAGTCATTCCTATGCATCAGCCATAGGTTCTATAAAGTATGTCATGTCAGGTACTGATCTATTGCATACCCTACCACTAAGCTTGGCAAGGAGTGCAATAGTGATCTAGGAGTAGATCAATGGACAGCGGTCAAAATTATCCTTAGTAGAATAAGGATATGTTTCTCGATTATGGAAGTGATAAAAGGTTCGTCGTAAGGGTTACGCCGATGCAAATTTTGACACCGATCCGGATGACTTTAAGTCTCGATCTAGATACATATTGATAGTGGGAGCAATTAGCTAGAGTAGCTCCGCAAGAGCATTGTTGACATAGAGATTTGCAAAATACATACGGATCTGAATGTGGCGGACCCGCTGACTAAGATTCTCTCACAAAGCAAAACATGATCACACCTTAGTACTCTTTGGGTGTTAATCACATAGCGATGTGAACTAGATTACTGAATCTAGTAAACCCTTTGGGTCTTGGTCACATGGCGATGTGAATTATGGGGTTAATCACATGATGATGTGAACTATCGATGTTAATCACATGGTGATGTGATCTAGATTATTGACTCTAGTGCAAGTGGGAGACTGAAGGAAATATGCCCTAGAGGCAATAATAAAGTTATTATTTATTTCCTTATATCATGATAAATGTTTATTATTCATGCTAGAATTGTATTAACCGGAAACATAATACATGTGTGAATATATAGACAAACAAGATGTCACTAGTATGCCTCTATTTGACTAGCTTGTTAATCAAAGATGGTTATGTTTCCTAACCATGAACAAGGAGTTGTTATTTGATTAACAAGGTCACATCATTAGTTGAATGATCTGATTGACATGACCCATTCCGTTAGCTTAGCACACGATCGCTTAGTATGTTGCTATTGCTTCCTTCATGACTTATACATGTTCCTATGACTATGAGATTATGCAACTACCGCTTACGGAGGAACACTTTGGTACTACCAAACGTCACAACGAATCGGGTGATTATAAAGGAGTACTACAGGTGTCTCCAAAGGCGATGTTGGGTTGGCGATTTCGAGATTAGGATTTGTCACTCCGAATGTCGGAGAGGTATCTCTGGGCCCTCTCGGTAATGCACATCACTTAAGCCTTGCAAGCATTGCAACTAATGAGTTAGTTGCGAGATGATGTATTACGGAACGAGTAAAGAGACTTGCCGTGACGAGATTGAACTAGGTATTGATACCGACGATCGAATCTCGGCAAGTAACATACCGATGACAAAGGAACAAAGTATGTTGTTATGCGGTTTGACCGATAAAGATCTTCAGAGAATATGTAGGAGCCAATATGGGCATCCAGGTTCCGCTATTGGTTATTGACCAAGGATAGTTCTAGGTCATGTCTACATAGTTCTCGAACCGTAGGGTCCGCACGCTTAAGGTTTCAATGACGGTTATTATGAGTTTATGTATTTTGATGTACCAAGGAGTTCGAGTCCCGGATGTGATCACGGACATGACGAGGAGTCTCAAATGGTCGAGACATAAAGATTGATATATTGATGGTTATATTCGACACCGGAAAGGTTCCGGAAGTTTCGGAGAAAACGGAGTGCCGAGGGGTTACCGAACCCCCGGGAAGTTATGGGCCTTATTGGGCCAAGAGGGAGAGAGAGGGCTGCACCAGGAGGTGGTGCGCCTCCATGGGGAGTCCGATTGACTAGGAGGGGCGCAGCCCCTTTCCCTCTCCTCTCCCTCTCTTCCTTCCCCTTCCCTCTTCCTAGTAGGACTAGGAAAGGGAGTCCTACTCTACTAGGAGGAGGACTCCCCCCCTTGGTGCGCCCAAGGGCTGGCCGCCCTCCCCTTGCTCCTTTATATACTGAGGGCAGGGGGCACCCTAGAACACACAAGTTGATCTTCGTGATCGCTCCTTAGCCGTGTCGGTGCCCCCTCCACCATATTCCACCTCGGTCATATTGTAGCAGTGCTTAGGCGAAGCCTGCGACGGTAGAACATCAAGATCGCCACCACGCCGTCGTCGGCCGACGGAACTCCTTCCCCGACGCTTTGCTGGATCGGAGCCCGGGATCGCCATCGAGCTGAACGTGTGCCAAGAACTCGGAGGTGCCGGAGTAACGGTGCTTGGATCGGTCGGATCGTGAAGACGACGACTACATCAACCGCGTAATATAACGCTCGCTTACGGTCTCACGAGGGTACGTGGACGGACACTCTCCTCTCGTTGCTATGCCATCACCATGGTCTTGCGTGATCGTAGGAAAATTTTTGAAATTACTACGTTACCCAACATGTAGTTCATCACAAAGCTCTTGTAGCTTGGTGGGAGCGACTGAAGGATTCTGCCAATGACCGCCGCCCGGAGGTTAATGTCCAGTTGGGACAAAGCGGTTGTGCAACCCGGACATTTTGAGTATGTGCTCATTGACAGAACTGTTTTCCTCCATCTTACAACTATAGAACTTGTTGGAGACTTCATATCTCTCGACCCGGGCATGAGCTTGGAAAACCATTTTCAGCTCCTCGAACATCTCATATGCTCCGTGTTGCTCAAAACGCTTTTGGAGCCCCGGTTCTAAGCTGTAAAGCATGCCACACTGAACGAGGGAGTAATCATCAGCACGTGATTGCCAAGCGTTCATAACGTCTTGGTTCTCTGGGATGGGTGCTTCACCTAGCGGTCCTTCTAGGACATATGCTTTCTTAGCAGCTATGAGGATGATCCTCAGGTTCCGGACCCAGTCCATATAGTTGCTGCCATCATCTTTCAGCTTGGTTTTCTCTATGAACGCGTTGAAGTTCATGTTGACATGAGCGTTGGCCATTTGATCTACAAGACATTTATGCAAAGGTTTTTAGACTAAGTTCAAGATAATTAAGTTCATCTAACCAAATTATTTAATGAACTCCCACTCAGATTAGACATCCCTCTAGTCATCTAAGTGTTACATGATCTGAGTCGACTAGGTCGTGTCCGATCATCACATGAGACGGACTAGCCATCATCGGTGAACATCTCCATGTTGATCGTATCTTCCATACGACTGATGTTCGACCTTTCGGTCTCTGTGTTCCGAGGCCATGTCTGTACATGCTAGGCTCGTCAAGTTAACCTAAGTGTTTTGCATGTGTAAATCTGTCTTACACCTGTTGTATGTGAACGTTAGAATCTATCACACCCGATCATCACATGGTGCTTCGAAACAACGAACTTTTGCAACGGCGCACAGTTAGGGGGAACACTTTCTTGAAATTATTATGAGGGATCATCTTATTTACTACCGTCGTTCTAAGTAAACAAGATGCATAAACATGATAAACATCACATGCAGTCAAATAATAGTGACATGATATGGCCAATATCATATAGCTCCTTTGGTCTCCATCTTCGGGGCTCCATGATCATCTTGTCACCGGCATGACACCATGATCTCCATCATCATGATCTCCATCATCGTGTCTCCATGGGGTTGCTCGCCAACTATTACTTCTACTACTATGGCTAACGGTTTAGCAATAAAGTAAAGTAATTACATGGTGTTGAATCAATGACACGCAGGTCATACAATAATTAAGACAACTCCTATGGCTCCTGTCGGTTGTCATACTCATCGACATGCAAGTCGTGATTCCTATTACAAGAACATGATCTCATACATCACATATACATCATTCATCACAACTTTTGGCCATATCACATCACAAAGCAATTGCTGCAAAAACAAGTTAGACGTCCTCTAATTGTTGTTGCATGTTTTACGTGGCTGCAATAGGGTTCTAGCAAGAACGTTTTCTTACCTACGTATAAGCCACAACGTGATTTGTCAACTTCTATTTACCCTTCATAAGGACCCTTTTCATCGAATCCGCCCAACTAATGTGGGAGAGACAGACACCGCTAGCCACCTTATGCAACTAGTGCATGTCACCGGTGGAACCTGTCTCACGTAGCGCACGTAAGGTCGGTCCGGCCGCTTCATCCCACAATACCGCTGAAGCAAAATAAGACTAGTAGCGGCAAGAAAGTTGACAACATCTACGCCCACAACAAACTGTGTTCTACTGTAAAGAGAACTACGATAGACCTAGCTCATGATGCCACCGTCGGGAACGTTGCAGAAAATAAAAATTTCTACGCTTTCACCAAGATCAATCTATGAGTTCATCTAGCAACAAGAGAAAGGAGTGCATCTACATACCCTTGTAGATCGCGAGCGGAAGCATTCAAGAGAACGGGGTTGAGGGAGTCGTACTCGTCGTGATCCAAATCACCCATGATCCTAGTGCTGAACGGGCAGCTCCTCCGCTCAACACGCTGTGACGGTTGGGAAGACGCTCCTCCTTCTTGATCCAGCAAGGGGGAGGAGAGGTTGACGGAGATCCAGCAAAGACGACGGCGTGGTGGTGGATGCAGTAGTGATCTTGGCAGAGCTTCGCCGAGCTTCTACGAGAGGGAGAGGTGTAGCAAGGGGAGAGGGAGGCGCCTATGGCATGGGTGCAGCTGCCTACCCTCCCCCCTCTTTATATAGGCCCACAAGGGGGCTCCGCCCCGAGATGGGATCTCCAAGGGGCGGCGAGCAAGGGGGTGGCTTGCCCCCAAGGCAGTGGAGGCGCTTCTACCCTAGGGTTTCCAACCCTAGGCACAGGGGGGCCATAGGCGCGCACCAGCCCACCAGGCTGGTTCCTCCCCACTTCAGCCCACGGGCCCTCCGGATAGGTGGCCCCACCTGCTGACCCCGGGACCCTTCCGGTGGTCCCAGACAATACCGTGACCCCGAAACTTTCCCGATGGTCAAACTGTACTTCCTATATATGATTCTTCACCTCTGACCATTCCGAACTCCTCGTGACGTCCGGATCTCATCCGGACTCAACAACTTTCGGTTACTGCATACTCATATCTCTACAACCCTAGTGTCACCGAAACTTATGTGTAGACCCTACGGGTTCGGAGACACGAGACATGACCAAAACGACTCTCCGGTCAATAACCAACAACGGATCTGATACCCATGTTGACTCCCACATGCTCCTCGACGATCTCATCGGATGAACCACGATGTCGAGGATTCAAGCAACCCGTATACAATTCCCTTTGTCAATCGGTATGTTACTTGCCCGAGATTCGATCGTCAGATCCCAATACCTCGCTCAATCTCGTTCATCGCAAGTCACTTTACTCGTACCGTAATGCATGATCCCGTGACCAAACACTTGGTCACTTTGAGCTCATTATGATGATGCATTACCGAGTGGGCCCAGAGATACCTCTCCTTCATACGAAGTGACAAATCCCAGTCTCAATCCGTGTCAACCCAACAGACACTTTCGGAGATACCCGTAGTATACCTTTATAGTCACCCAGTTACGTTGCGACGTTTGGTACACCCAAAGCACTCCTACGGTATCCGTGAGTTACACGATCTCATGATCTAAGGAAAAGATACTTGACATTGGAAAAGCTCTAGCAAACGAACTACACGATCTTGTGCTATGCTTAGGATTGGGTCTTGTCCATCACATCATTCACCTAATGATGTGATCCCGTTATCAACGACATCCAATGTCCATTGTCAGGAAACCATGACTATCAGTTGATCAACGAGCTAGTCAACTAGAGGCTTACTAGGGACATGTTGTGGTCTATGTATTCACACATGCATTACGATTTCCGGATAACACAATTATAGCATGAACAACAGACGATTATCATGAACAAGGAAATATAAAAATAATCTTTTATTATTGCCTCTAGGGCATATTTCCAACACGATCTTACGGTGCTTGATCCTAGTGACAGAAAGGGAAATGACACGTATGTATCGTTGCTACTAAGGATAAAACGGTGGGGTCTATCTCTACATAGATAGATCTTGTCTACATCATGCCATCGTTCTTATTGCATTACTCCGTTTCTCCATGAACTTAATACACTAGATGCATGCTGGATAGTCGTCGATGTGTGGAGTAATAGTAGTAGATGCAGGCAGGAGTCGGTCTACTATCTTGGACGTGATGCCTATATAATGATCATTGCCTGGATATCGTCATAATTATTTGAAGTTCTGTCAATTGCCCAACAGTAATTTTTTCACCCACCGTTTGCTATTTTTCTCGAGAGAAGCCACTAGTGAAACCTATGCCCCCCGGGTCTTTCTTCTCATATATTTGCCTTTGCGATCTACTTTTCTCTAGCATTTATTTTCAGATCTATTAAACCAAAAATACAAAAAATACCTTGTTGCGTTTTATTTCAATTTATTTTATTTGCGATCTATCTTTCAATCTACTACAAAATTATCTCACGTCTGTTTGCCTATCTTGAGGCGTCGTACCCTAAAAGGGATTGACAACCCCTTTAACACGTGGGGTTGCGAGGAGTTGTTATCTGTGTGCAGGGGCTGTTTACGTTGTGTTGCTTGGTTTTCCTACTGGTTCGATAACCTTGGTTTCATATCTGAGGGAAATACCTACCGCCGCTGTGCTGCATCATCCCTTCCTCTTGGGAAAATACCGACGTAGCTTCAAGCGACATCAAAAGGAATTTCTGGCGCCGTTGCCGGGGAGGATCTTCAACATATACCAGGTTCCTAATCACAAATCTCATCTCCTCGCAATTTACATTATTTGCCATTTTCCTCTCGTTTTCCTCTCCCCCACTTCACAAAATTTGTCATTTTATTCGCCTATCATTTTCCGTTCACCGTTTTCTTGCTGGATCTGTTTTTTAGTGCAATCTTATTGTGTGGTCATCGTGACTCAAGAAGACACCAAGTTATGTGATTTCTCAAATACCAACAACAATGATTTTATCGGCATTCCAATTGCTCCTCCCGCTGCTAGTGCGGAGTCTTGTGATATTAATACTGCTTTGCTGAATCTTGTTATGAAAGATCAATTTTCCGGTACTCCTAACGAGGATGTTGTTGGAAATATGCCCTAGAGGCAATAATAAATTAGTTATTATTATATTTCCTTGTTCATGATAATCGTTTATTATCCATGCTATAATCGTATTGATAGGAAACTCAGATACATGTGTGGATACATAGACAACACTATGTCCCTAGTAAGCCTCTAGTTGACTAGCTCGTTGATCAATAGATGGTTATGGTTTCCTGACCATGGACATTGGATGTCATTGATAACGGGATCACATCATTAGTAGAATGATGTGATGGACAAGACCCAATCCTAAGCCTAGCACAAAGATCGTAGTTCGTATGCTAAAGCTTTTCTAATGTCAAGTATCATTTCCTTAGACCATGAGATTGTGCAACTCCGGATACCGTAGGAATGCTTTGGTGTACCAAACGTCACAACGAATCGGGTGACTATAAAGGTGCATTACAGGTATCTCCGAAAGTGTCTGCTGGGTTGGCACGAATCGAGATCGGATTTGTCACTCCGTAAACGGAGAGGTATCTCTGGGCCCACTCGGTAGGACATCATCATAATGTGCACAATGTGACCAAGGGGTTGATCACGGATGATGTATTACGGAACGAGTAAAGAGACTTGCCGTAACGAGATTGAACAAGGTATCGGGATACCGACGATCGAATCTCGCAAGTGCAATACCGCTAGACAAAGGGAATTGTATACGGATCGATTGAGTCCTTGACATCGTGTTTCATCCGATGATATCATCGTGGAACATGTGGGAGCCAACATGGGTATCCAGATCCCGCTGTTGGTTATTGACCGAGAACGCCTCGGTCATGTCTCAGATGGTTCCCGAACCCGTAGGGTCTACACACTTAAGGTTCGATGACGCTAGGGTTATAAAGGAAGTTTGTATGTGGTTACCGAATGTTGTTCGAGTCCGGATGAGATCCTGGACGTCACGAGGAGTCCCGGAATGGTCCGGAGGTAAAGATTTATATATGGGAAGTCCTGTTTTGGTCACCGAAAAGTTTCATGCGATATCGGTATGTACTGGGACCACCGGAGGGTCCCGGGTCCACCAAGTGGGGCCACCTGCCCTGAGAAGGTTGCGTGGGCCAAGTGTGGGAGGGACCAGCCCCTGGGAGGGCTGGTGCGCCCCACAAGGCCCAAGGCGCAAGGGGAGTGGGAGGGCAAACCCTAGTTCAGATGGGCCTTAAGGCCCACCTAGTGGGCGCCTCCTCTCCCCTCTTGGCCGCCCCCCAACCCATCTAGGGCTGGCCTCCACCCCTAGGGGTGGAAACCCTAGAGGGGCGCAGCCCTCCCTTCCCTATATATATGAGGCCTATGGGGCTGCCCACAACACACGAGAGCCTCCCTCTCAGCGCAGCCCCCTCCTCCTCCTCCTCCTCTCCTTGGTGCTTGGCGAAGTCCTGCGGGATTGCCACGCCTCCATCACCACCATGCCGCTGTGCTGCTGCTGGATGGAGTCTTCCTCAACCTCTCCTCTCTCCTTGCTGGATCAAGGCGTGAGACGCCACCGGCTGTACGTGTGTTGAACGCGGAGGTGCCGTCTGCTCGCACTAGGATCTCCGGTGATTTGGATCACGACGCAACGACTCCTTCAACCCCGTTCTCTTGAACGCTTCCGCTTAGCGATCTACAAGGGTATGTAGATGCACTCTCCTTCCCTCGTTGCTAGTTTCTCCATAGATAGATCTTGGTGACACGAGGAAAATTTTGAATTTCTGCCACGCTCCCCAACAAAGGGCATCATGAGCTAGGTCTATTATGTAGATTCTTTGCACGAGTAGAACACAAAGTAGTTGTGGGCATTGATTTTGTTCAATATGCTTACTGTTATTAGTCCAATCTTGTTTCGACGGTATTGTGGGATGAAGCGCCCGGACCGACCTTACACGCATTTCTACGTGAGACAGTTCCACCGATCGACATGCACTTGGTGCATAAGGTGGCTAGCGGGTGCCGCCTCTCCACTTTAGTCGAAACGGATTCGATGAAAAGGGTCCTTATGAAGGGTAAATAGCAATTGGCATATCACGTTGTGGTTTTATGAGGTAAGAAACGTTTGCTAGAAACCCATAGCAGCCACGTAAAACATGCAAACAACAATTAGAGGACGCCTAACTTGTTTTTGCAGGGTATGCTATGTGATGTGATATGGCCAAGAAGAATGTGATGAATGATATGTGATGTATGAGATTGATCATGTTCTTGTAATAGGACTCACGACTTGCATGTCGATGAATATGACAACCGCAGGAGCCATAGGAGTTGTCTTTATTTATTGTATGACATGCGTGTCATTAAACAACGCCATGTAATTACTTTACTTTATTGCTAACCGTAGCCATAGTAGTAGAAGTAATAAGTTGGCGAGACAACTTCATGGAGACACGATGATGGAGATCATGATGATGGAGATCATGGTGTCATGCCGTGACGATGATGATCATGGAGCCCCAAGATGGAGATCAATGGAGCTATATGATATTGGCCATATCATGTCACTGCTATATAATTGCATGTGATGTTTATTATGTTTATGCATCTTGTTTACTTAGAACGACGGTAGTAAATAAGATGATCCTTTCAACAATTTCAAGAAGTGTTCCCCTAACTGCACACCGCTGCCAAAAGTTCGTCGCTTCTAAGCACCATGTGATGATCGGGTGTGATGGATTCTTACGTTCACATACAACGGGTGTTGACGAGCCTAGCATGTACAGACATGGCCTCGAACACACGCAATACACTTAGGGTTAACTTGACGAGCCTAGCATGTACAGCACATGGCCTCGAACACGAGACCGAAGGTCGAGCATGAGTCGATAGTAGATACGATCAACATGAAGATGTTCACCGAGTCGACTAGTCCGTCTCACGTGATGATCGGACACGGCCTAGTTGACTCGGATCATGTAATAACTTAGATGACCAGAGGGATGTCTATCTGAGTGGGAGTTCATAAGATGAACTTAATTATCTTGAACATAGTCAAAAGACCTTTTGCAAATTATGTCGTAAGCTCGCGCTTTAGTTCCACTGCTTAGATATGTTCCTAGAGAAAATATAGTTGAAAGTTGACAGAGCGATTATGCGGACAGAGAAAGCTTATGTCCTTAATGCACCGCCACAGTGTCTGAACCCCAAACGTAGTTTGTGGATGTTGCGAACATCGACATACACGCTTTGATAACTACGTGATAGTTCAGTTAAACGGTTTAGAGTTGAGGCACGAAAGACATTTTCGAAATGTCGCGGAACATATGAGATGTTTTGAGGGCTGAAATTAGGATTTCAGGCTCGTGCCCACGTCAAGAGGTATGAGACCTCCGACGATTTTCTTAGCCTACAAACTAAGGAGAAAAGCTCAATAGTTGAGCTTGTGCTCAGATTGTCTGAGTACAACAATCACTTGAATCGAGTGGGAGTTGATCTTCCAGTGGAGATAGTGATGTTTCTCCAAAGTCATTGCCACCAAGCTGCTAGAGCTTCGTGATGAACTATAACATATCGTGGATAGATCCTTGAGGTATTCACGATGTTTGACACCGCGAAAGTAGAAATCAAGAAGGAGCATCAATTGTTGATGGTTGATGAAACCACTAGTTTCAAGAAGGGCAAGGGCAAGAAGGATACTTCATGAAACGGCAAAGCAGCTGCTGCTCTAGTGAAGAAACCCAAGGTTGAACCCAAACCCGAGACTAAGTGCTTCGTAATAAGGGGAACAACCACGGAGCAGATTTACCCTAGATACTTGGTAGATGAGAAGGCGGCAAGGTCGATAGAAGTATATTGATATACATTATGTTAATGTGTTCTTTACTAGTACTCCTAGTAGCACTAGGGTATTAAGATACCGGTTCGGTTGCTAAGTGTTAGTAACTCAAATAAAAGAGCTACGGAATAAATGGAGACTAGCTAAAGGTGAGTGACGATATACGTTGAAGTGTTACCAAGTTTGATGTGATCAAACATCGCACGCCCCTCTACCATCAAGATTAGTGTTAAACCTAAATAATTGTTATTAGGTGTTTGCGCTGAGCATAGACATGATTGGATTATGTCTATCGCAATGCGGTTATTCATTTAAGGAGAATAATGGTTACTCTATTTATTTGAATAATACCTTCATGGTCTTGCACCTAAATAAATGGTTTATTGAATCTCGATCGTAGTGATACACATTTTCATGCCAAAAGTATAAGATAGTAATGATAGTACCACTTACTTGTGGCAATCGCCATGTAAGTCATATTGGTGTAAAACGCATGAAGAAGCTCCATGTTGATGGATCTTTGGACTCACTCGCTTTTGAAAAGTTTGAGACATGCTAACCATGTCTATTGGTGTATACGCATGAAGAAACTCCATGCAGATGGATCGCTTGGACTCACTTGATTTTGAATCACTTGAGATATGCAAATCATACCACATGGGCAAGATGACTAAAAGCCTCGGTTTCAAAGAAGATGGAACAAGATAGCAACTTGTTGGAAGTAACACATTTTGATGTGTGCAGTCCAATGAGTGCCGAGGCATGCAAAGATGAATATCGTTATGTTCTTACTTCATAAATGATTTGAGTAGATATTGAGTATATTTACTTGATGAAACACAAGTCTGAATTATTGAATGGTTCAAGTAATTTCAGAGTGAAGTTTAAGATCTTCGTGACAAGAGGATAGAATGTCTATGATATGATCATAGAGATGAATATCTGAGTTACGAGTTTTGGCACACAATTAAGACATTGTGCAAATTGTTTCACAATTAATACCGCCGAACACCATAGTATGATGGTGTGTCCGAACATCATAGTTGCACTCTATTGGATATGGTGCGTACTATGATATCTCTTATCGAATTACCACTATCGCTCATGGGTTAGGCATTAGAGACAACCACATTCACTTTAATGAGGCACCACGTAATTCCGCTGAGATGACACCGTATGAACTATGGTTTAGAGAAACCTAAGCTGTCATTTCTTAAAGGTTTGGGGCTGCGATGCTTATGTGAAAAGTTTCAGGTTGATAAGCTCGAACCCAAAGCGGATAAAATGCGTCTTCATAGGACACCCAAAACAGTTGGGTATACCTCCTAATTCAGATCCGAAAGCAATAGGGATTGTTTCTTGAATTGGGTCCTTTCTCGAGGAAAAGTTTGTCTCGAAAAGTTGAGTGGGAGGATGGTGGAGACTTGATGAGGTTATTGAACCGTCACTTCAACTAGTGTGTAGCAGGCACGGAAGTTGTTCCGTGGCACCTACACCAATTGAAGTAGAAGCTTATGATAGTGATCATGAAGTTTCGGATCAAGTCACTAACGCACCTCGTAGGGAGACAAGGATGCGTACTACTTGAGTGGTACGCAATCCTGTCTTGAAGGACATGTTGCTAGACAACAATGAACCTACGAGCTATGGAGAAGCGATGGTGGGCCCAAATTCACAAATGGTTAGAAGCCATGAAATCCGAGATAGTATCCATATATCGTAACAAAGCATGGACTTTGGTGGACTTGCCCGATGATCGGCAAGCCATTGAAATAAATGGATCTTTAAGAAGAAGATGACGTGGACGGTAATGTCACCGTCTATGAAGCTCGACTTGTGGCAAAGAGTTTTCACAAGTTCAAGGAGTTGACTACGATGAGATTTTCACATCCGTAGCAATGCTTAAGTCCGTCGGAATCATGTTAGCATTAGCTGCATTTATGAAATCTGGCGATGGATGTCAAAACGAGTTTCCTTACCAATTTTCGTAAGGAAAGGTTGTATGTGATACAATCGTAAAGTTTTGTCGATCCTAAGGATGCTAAAGGTATGCTGGCTCCAGCGATCCTTCTAAGGACCGGAGTAAGCATCTCGGAGTTGGAACGTGCTTTGATGAGATGATCAAAGATTTTGGGTTTAAACAAAGTTCATGAGAAACTTGTATTTCCAAAGAAGTGAGTGGGAGCACTATAGAATTTTGATGAGTATATGTTGTTGACATATTATTGATCGAAATGATGTAGAATTTCTGGAAAGCATATAGGGTTATTTGAAAAGTGTTTTCAAGTGAAAACCTGTATTAAGTTACTTGAACATTGAGCATCAAGATCTATAGGATAGATCAAAAACGCTCAATAGTACTTTCAAATGAGCATATACCTTGACATGATCTTGAAGGTGTTCAAGATGGATCACCAAAGAAGGAGTTCTTGCCTGAGATGTAAGGTATGAAGTTAAGAGTTAAAAGCTCGACCACGGCAGAAAAAGAGAGAAAGGACAAAGATCGCCCCCGTGCTTCGGACATAGGCTCTATAGTATGCTATGCTGTGTACCGCACCGAAGTGTGCCTTGCCATGAGTCACTAAGGGTACAAGAATGATCCAGAATAGATCATTGGACAGCGGTCAAAATTGTCCTTGGAGTAAATAAGGACATGTTTCTCAATTATGGAGGTGATAAAGAGTTCGGCGTAAAGGGTTACGCCGATGCAAGCTTTAACACCTATCCGAGTGACTCGAGTAGCAAACCGGATACGATAGTGGAGCAACCATTTGGAATAGTTTCAAATGGAGCGTGAAAGCAGCGCTTATAATATGACCTAGAAATTTGCAAGCACACACGGATCTGAAAGGTTCGACCCGTTGACTAAAACCCGCTGACTAAAACCTCTCTCACAAGCAAAACATGATCAAACCTCAGAACTCATTGAGTCTAATCACATGATGATGTGAACTAGTTTACAGACACTAGTAAACTCTTTGGATGTTGGTCACATGGCGATGTGACCTATCACTGTTGATCACATGGCGATGTGAACTAGATTATTGACTCTAGTGCAAGTGGGAGACTGTTGGAAATATGCCCTAGAGGCAATAATAAATTAGTTATTATTATATTTCCTTGTTCATGATAATCGCTTATTATCCATGCTATAATTGTATTGATAGGAAACTCAGATACATGTGTGGATACATAGACAACACTATGTCCCTAGTAAGCCTCTAGTTGACTAGCTCGTTGATCAATAGATGGTTATGGTTTCCGACCATGGACATTGGATGTCATTGATAACGGATCACATCATTAGTAGAATGATGTGATGGACAAGACCCAATCCTAAGCCTAGCACAAAGATCGTAGTTCAGTATGCTAAAGCTTTTCTAATGTCAAGTATCATTTCCTTAGACCATGAGATTGTGCAACTCCGGATACCGTAGGAATGCTTTGGTGTACCAAACGTCACAACGAATCGGGTGACTATAAAGGTGCATTACGGTATCTCCGAAAGTGTCTGCTGGGTTGGCACGAATCGAGATCGATTTGTCACTCCGTAAACGGAGAGGTATCTCTGGGCCCACTCGGTAGGACATCATCATAATGTGCACAATGTGACCAAGGGGTTGATCACGGATGATGTATTACGGAACGAGTAAAGAGACTTGCGGTAACGAGATTGAACAAGGTATCGGGATACCGATGATCGAATCTCGGGCAAGTGCAATACCGCTAGACAAAGGGAATTGTATGCGGGATCGATTGAGTCCTTGACATCGTGGTTCATCCGATGAGATCATCGTGGAACATGTGGGAGCCAACATGGGTATCCAGATCCCGCTGTTGGTTATTGACCGAGAACGCCTCGGTCATGTTCATATGGTTCCCGAACCCGTAGGGTCTACACACTTAAGGTTCGATGACGCTAGGGTTATAAAGGAAGTTTGTATGTGGTTATCGAATGTTGTTCGGAGTCCCGGATGAGATCCTGGACGTCACGAGGAGTTCCGGAATGGTCCGGAGGTAAAGATTTATATATGGGAAGTCCTGTTTTGGTCACCGGAAAAGTTTCGGGCGATATCGGTAATGTCTGGGGACCACCGGAGGGTCCTGGGTCCACCAAGTGGGGCCACCTGCCCTGAAGAAGGTTGCGTGGGCCAAGTGTGGGAGGGGACCAGCCCCTGGGAGGGCTGGTGCGCCCCCCACAAGGGGCCCAAGGCGCAAGGGGGAGTGGGAGGGGGCAAACCCTAGTTCAGATGGGCCTTAAGGCCCACCTAGTGGGCGCCTCCCCTCTCCCCCCTCTTGGCCGCCCCCAAACCCATCTAGGGCTGGCCGCCACCCCTAGGGGGTGGAAACCCTAGAGGGGGCGCAGCCCTCCCCTCCCTATATATATGAGGCCTATGGGCTGCCCACAACACACGAGAGCCTCCCTCTCCAGCGCAGCCCCGCCTCCTCCTCCTCCTCTCCCTTGGTGCTTGGCGAAGCCTCGGGATTGCCACGCCTCCATCACCACCATGCCGTTGTGCTGCTGCTGGATGGAGTCTTCTCAACCTCTCCCTCTCTCCTTGCTGGATCAAGGCGTGAGACGCCACCGGCTGTACGTGTGTTGAACGCGGAGGTGCCGTCTGCTCGCACTAGGATCTCCGTGATTTGGATCACGACGAGCACGACTCCTTCAACCCCGCTCTCTTGAACGCTCCACTTAGCGATCTACAAGGGTATGTAGATGCACTCTCCTTCCTCGCTGCTAGTTTCTCCATAGATAGATCTTGGTGACACGAGGAAAATTTTGAATTTCTGCTACGTTCCCCAACAGATGTCGTGTCCCATCTTAATACCTTCATGGAATTATGCGATATGCAAAAGAAAAAAGATGTGGACAATGATGTGGTTAAGATGAAATTAATTCCGTTTTCTCTGCGTGATTCTGCAAAAATAGGTTCTCTTCCTTGCCTCGCAATAGTATCGATTCTTGGAATAAGTGCAAGGATGCTTTTATCACTAAGTATTTTCCTCCCGCAAAAATTATTTCCCTTAGAACCCAGATCATGAATTTCAAGCAACTTGAACATGAGCATGTTGCACAATCTTGGGAAAGGATGAAAATGATGCTAAGAAATTGCCCGACTCATGGGTTAAATCTTTGGATGATCATACAAAAAATTTATGCGGGATTGAATTTTGTTTCTCGTAATCTTTTAGACTCCGCCGCGGGCGGTACTTTTATGGAAATTACTTTGGGTGAAGCCACCAAATTGCTTGATAATATCATGTCAAATTGTTCATAATGGCATACCGAAAGAGCTCCTACTAGTAAAAAAGTTAATTCGGTTGAAGAAATTTCTTCTTTGAGTGAAAAAGTTGATGCTCTTATGAAATTGGTTGCTATTAAAAGTGCTCCTATTGATTTCAATGATATGCCTTTGTCTACTTTGATTGAGCAAAATAATGATGCCATAGATGTGAATTTTATCTCTCGAAATAATTTCAATAACAATGCTTATAGAGGTAATTTGAATCCTAGGACTTTTCCTAGTAATTCCTCTAATAATTATAATAATTCCTATGGAAATCAATCTTACAATAATAATAGGAACACCTCTGATCTTGAGAATAATATTAAAAAATTTATCAATACACAACAAGTTTTCAACACTTCCATAGAAGAAAAGTTGAGTAAGATTGATGATTTGTGTAGAAGTGTTGATAGAATTGCTCATGATGTGGAAAATCTCAAGATGAAAATTTTTGTGCCTAAAGTAGATGAATCAATTAAAGCTCTTTATGTTACTATGGATGAAAGTAAGAAAAGAACCGCTATGCTTAGAGCTAAAAGAGATTTTTTAGAAAAGGCGTTTTCTAGTGATTTCTTTCGTAAAAGTGATGAAGATCTTCAAATGATTGGTGTTTCCTCTATTGATTCTTTGTTTAGTAAAGTTAAGATTGATGAAAATGGGACTGGAGAAGAGTCACCTTTAGGTAGAAGGCGTCCAATTTTTAAGAGGGTCAAAATCTTGTTGAGAAAATTGATGAAAGTGAGTTTGGAGAGGTCAAAACTTTAACTAGTGATGTGCCCACTCTTTTGGATTACAAATACTTTAATTATGATAGTTGCTCTTTGATTGATTGTATTTATTTTTTGCAATCCATGATAAATTCACCCCATGCTTATGAACAGAATAAAGCTTTTACTAAACATATTGTTGATGCTATGATGAAAGCTTTTGAGGAAAAATTGGAATTAGATGTATCAATTCCTAGAAAATTGCATGATGAGTGGGAACCTACTATCAAAGTCGAGATTAAAAATTATGAGTGTTTTGCTTTGTGTGACTTGGGTGCTAGTGTTTCTACAATTCCGAAATCTTTATGTGATGTGATTGGTCTTACTAATCTTAAAGAATGTTCTTTGAATTTGCACTTGGCAGATTCTACTATTAAAAATCCTATAGGAAGAATTAATGATGTTCTTATTCTTGCAAATAGAAATTATGTGCCCATAGATTTTATTGTTCTTGATATTGTTTGCAATCCGTCTTGTCCAATTATTCTTGGTAGACCGTTTTTACGCACTATCGGTGTCATGATTGATATGAAAGAAGGCAATATTAAGTTCCAATTTCCTTTGAGGAAGGGCATGTAACACTTCCCTAGAACAAGAATTAAGCCACCTTATGAATCAATCATGAGGGCATCTTATGGATCTCGAACCAAAGATGACAATACTTAGATCCTTGCTTTATGCCTAGCTAAGGGCGTAAAACTATATTGCTTGTTGGGAGGCAATCCAATGAATAAATTTTATTTTTGCTTTTTGCTTTCTGTTCTTGAGTTCTAGCACAATTATGCTACTATTGTGATTGTGTTTTTCGTGTTTTAATGAGTGTTTGTGCCAAGTAGAACCGATAGGATCTTCTTGGGTGATAGTTGTTTGATCTTGCTCAAAAAGACAAAAACTTTGTGCTCACGAAAAAAATTCTCATTTTTTATCCGAAAGAGACTTTGCCCGATTCTTTTTGCAGAATATTAATATACAAATTATCTAGGTCGTCCTATTTTTTTAGAATTTTTGGAGTTCCAGAAGTTTTCGGAAAAGTCAGATTCCTACAGACTGTTCTGTTTTGACAGATTCTGTTTTCTTTGTGTTGTGTGCTTATTTTGATGGCTCTATGGTTTTCTTTGATGAGTTTTTTTGCCATAGAAAAGTTGGAATGCAGTAGATATAATACAAAAACAAAATATGAATTGGTTTTATACAATACTTATAGTAGTGGTTTGCTTTCTTATACTAACGGATCTCACGAAGGTTTTGTTGAGTTTTGTATGATTGAAGTTTTCAAGTTTTGGGTTGTCTTACGATGGATGAAGGAAGGATGGAAGAGCCTAAGCTTGGGGATGCCCCGGTCCCAAGCTATTATCCAAAAATGAGCAACCAACTAAGCTTAGGGATGCCCCCGAGTGGCATCCCCGCTTTCTTCCAACGATCATCGGTATTTTACTCGAAACTATATTTTTATTTGTCACATGATATGTGTTTTGCTTGGAGCATCTTGTATGATATGAGTCCTTTCTTGCTTTATTTTGTGTCTTAAGTCATCAATCCTTGCTGGACACACCTATTTATGAGAGCCAAAATTATGTCATGACTTGTTAGAATTGCTCTCTATGCTTCACTTAATTTTTATGAGCAATGGACTTGCTCTAGTGCTTCACTTATATCTTTTTGAGTACCGTGTGCTTAGTATTTTTGAATAAATGCTCTCTTGCTTCACTTAGATTTATTTGAGAGTTAGTAAAATTTTCAAGAAATTCTCTCTTGCTTCACTTAAATTAATTTTAGAGAAAGAAAAAGAATTATGCTCATGATCTTCACTTATATTTGTTTGAGCTTATGAAAAGCAACACATGAAAATTAGTCCCAAAGTGATAGATATCCAAGAAGGATATAATAAAAACTTTCATGAAGATCATTGGAAAAAATAAACTTGATTCTTAGTAATATTTTTGAGATATGATGATGTGATATGTGAGTTATGTTGATGAGTAATTATGCTTTAGTAAGAATATTGGTGTTAAGGTTTGTGATTCCCTATGCAAGTACGAAAGTCAATAGTCATGCAATGAAATTATATCCTACTTGTGGTGCATTATTCGGTGTTATTTATGCTTAATACTTGCTTATGAGGTTATCCATTTCTTGGTTGGTCGCTTCTCAATCTTTTGCTAGCCTTCATTTTGCACCAAGTATGATCTCTACTTGTGCATCCAGAATCCTTTAAACCAGTTTTGCCACATGAGTGCACTATATCTACCTATATGCGGTATTCTTTTGCCGTTCTAAGCAAATTTGCATGTGCCATCTCTAATTTTCAAAATAAACTTCTCTTTTGTGTGTTTGTTTCGCTCGCAGAGCGGTGAAGGGTGGCTAATATTTTCCCTGCTAGCTGTGTTATTCTCATGATGAGTGTTTATTCACTTGTCATTGCACGAGAGTAAGGCAAAGGTTTTAGGGATGCCCAGTCCCGAAATGCAAAAATGAATTTACTTTATGTTATCAAATAATAAATTCCTTGGAAATTGTTAGTATGGAGGGCAACCATGGATACGGCTAGCCATGGAAAGTGAAAGTATGGTGGAAAAAGGAATAAACTTTATTTTCTGTTTGGGAACCGCCTATGATATATCTAGCATGGAAAGTGTTGGGAACTCTAAGTCATTTTCGTTGGTGGGATGGATACACCTCCCAAAATGTTTTTATCTCTAAGTTTTTCGCTTTGAGCTCTGGCACCTCTGCAAGTCCCTACTTCCCTCTACGAAGGGCCTTTCTTTTACTTTATGCAATTTTTATTTTTGAATTTGAGTCTCCATCCTCTCTTACAAAAGCACCAACTAGGAGGCAATATGATCATACTTAAGTATTGGGTGTAGCTAATATTCGAGTGTGTTTCATGAATGGATCAATGTTTGAGCATGATGGGCTAGGGATAACTTATTTTAGCGTTGATATTTTGAAAGACATGGTTGCTTGTTGATATGCTTGAGTATCTAAATTATTATATCAAAACTAGACTATTGCTTTGAATCACATAAAAAGTCCAAATGTCCATGCTATAAAGAAAAGAATGTGATATGACATGTTAGGCAGCATTCCACATCAAAAATTCTGTTTTTTATCACTTACCTACTCGAGGACGAGTAGGAGTTAAGCTTGGGGATGCTGATACGTCTCCAACGTATCTATAATTTTTGATTGTTCCATGCTGTTATATTATCAATATTGAATGTTTTATAATCATTTTATATCATTTTTGGTACTAACCTATTGACATAGTGCCAAGTGCCAGTTGCTGTTTTTTTCATGTTTTTTACATCGCAGTAAATCAATATCAGGCGGATTCCAAATGCCACGAAACTCCACGGAAATTTTTTATGGTCCAGAAGGAACACAACGGGCCCTGGCTGCCCCTGGGGGTGCCCCGAGGGGGGCACAGCCCACCAGGGCACGCCAGGAGGCCCAGGCACGCCCTGGTGGGTTGTGCCCACCTCGGGTGCCCCCCGGACCACCTCTTTGCTCTATTAATACCCTAATATTCCAGAAACCCTAGGGGAGTCGAAGAAATATTCATCCAGGCGCCGCAGAGTACAGAACCACCAGATCCAATCTAGACACCATCTCGGATGGGGTTCACCACCTCCATTGGTGCCTCTCCGATGATGCGTGAGTAGTTCTTTGTAGACCTTCGGGTCCGTAGTTAGTCGCTAGATGGCTTTCTCTCTCTTGCTGAATTCTCAATACAATGGTCACTTGGAGATCCATATGATGTAACTCTTTTGCGTGTGTTTGTTGGGATTGATAAACTTTGAGTTTATGATCAGATCTATCTTTTTATATCCATGAAAGTATTTGAGTTTCTTTGATCTCTTTTATGCATGATCTCTTATAGCCTCGTATTTCTTCTCCGATATTTGGGTTTTGTTTGGCCAACTTGATCTATTTATCTTGCAATGGGAAGAGGTGCTTTGTGGTGGGTTCAATCTTACGGTGCTTGATCCCAGTGAAAGAAAGGGAAACGGCATGTATGTATCATTGCTACTAAGGATAAAACGATTGGGTCTATCTCTACATAGATAGATCTTGTCTACATCATCTCATCGTTCTTATTGCATTACTCTGTTTCTCCATGAACTTAATACACTAGATGCATGCTGGATAGCCGTCGATGTGTGGAGTAATAGTAGTAGATGCAGGCAGGAGTCGGTCTACTAATCTTGGGCGTGATGCCTATATAATGATCATTGCCTGGATATCGTCATAATTATTTGAAGTTCTGTCAATTGCCCAACAGTAATTTGTTCAACCACCGTTTGCTATTTTTCTCGTGAGAAACCACTAGTGAAACCTACGGCCCCCGGGTCTTTCTTCTCATATATTTGCCTTTGCGATCTACTTTTCTCTTGCATTTATTTTCAGATCTATTAAATCAAAAATACAAAAATACCTTGTTGTGTTTTATTTATATTTATTTTATTTTCAATCTATCTTTCAATCTAATACAAAATTATCTCACGTCTGTTTGCCTATCTTGAGGCGACATACCCCGAAAGGGATTGACAACCCCTTTAACACGTCGGGTTGCGCGGAGTTGTTATCTGTGTGCAGGGGTTGTTTACGTTGTGTTGCTTGGTTCTCCTACTGGTTCAATAACCTTGGTTTCATATCTGAGGGAAATACCTACCGCCGCTGTGCTGCATCATCCCTTCCTCTTTGGGGAAATACCGATGTAGCTTCAAGCGACATCAGCCATCATGTTTCCATCGACGGCATGTTTGTGATTTATGGCATGCCAACCACTTTAATAAACACATCATATAGTTATATCATGTCATCCTGTTTACATAGTCATCATATTTTGAAGTATGTCATTCTATCCTGTTTAGTTAGCCATCATATATGTGAAATTGTGTCATGCTATCCTGTTTAATTAGCCATCATATATGTGAAATTATGTCCTGCTATTATGTTTGGTTAGACAACATAAATGTGAATTATTTCATGTCATGTTTTCTTCCCTACTATCCATTGCACCTGTCTATCTTACAATGTCTACATTCAATTACTTTTCTTGTTTATCAGCCATTTTAATTGGAGCGGGTGATGGCAGTATCTGTGGGAGTAATAACACGGTCTTCAGAAAAGATCGTGCTACCTGTCGATGCAGATAGAACCACGGTTGTACTTGCCCAAGAACCAGCCCCACCACACATAACCCAGACTCACGCAGATTGTACCCCTACCTAGTTGGACAGAGAACCAGCTACACCCCTTCTAACCCCAACCCCAGCAGATAGTAACCCAGTTCCAGTTGACACATCACCGTCTCCACCACAGAGCACCCAAACACAAGAAGTTAGTAAGGCAACTACAGTGCCCAAAGCATGAGGACCACCACTCCGCACCCCAAGTCAACGCTTAAAGCAGAAGAAGAATTGTTCTCAGGTCAGGTTCCATAGCTATGGTTCATACCACTTTGCTCTTGCATCACTGTATTTACTCATACCAACTAATTTCAAATTTGAAGGATGCAATTGAAACTCTAATGGCGCAACAGGTATGTTTTAAACCTGTTTCTTTAACGTTTTTACTGTTGTAACTTGCTTTATGTTGATTTCAGTTTCAATTGAATAAACAGTTATGTTCTCATGCCATGCACATTACAAGTGTTGTTGTTGTGTAGTTTCCCACACTTATATTCTGCCTATGCTGCTTTGTCTTAAATAGATATGATTCGAACTGTCTCTATCTTGATTTGGCAACATAAACTAGAATGATATAGACCGTACAGTGACCATACTACATAGATATATGTTTGTTTCATGTTGTTATCATGTCCACATTACTACTGAACTGGTTTACCAAAATGAGTTTCATATACAAGATGGTAAACCTGTGATGTGTTTGTTTGTTTCTCTTTTAGAACGCGGATAAAATATTGGAGAAGAGTACCCCATTATGCAATGGTAAAGGAAGTAATGCAGATAAGGTTCAAGATAGTGAGATATCCCTGTTGGTCTCCACGAAAGCTGATAAAAACTATATTGAAGACACTGAGACAACCCCAAAGTCCTGTCTTGATGTAGTGTTCGAAGTTATCGTTTACTATCACTGGCACCAGTTCTTGAACTCGCTGCTGAATCAGTTCGGCTTCTTGAGTCTCAACTTCAAGTTGAAAGACATCGATCGATGTTATGCGATAGGAAGTCAAGGACCGAGGAAGTCCTCGCAGAATTCAGATGCATACTTTCGGTGCAACGACAAGTGCCGGAGGATTTAAGCGCCAAACAAGAGAAAGTTAATAAGCTTGCTAAGCATCTTGCCAAAGATTATGGGTACCTGGATATTGTTTCTTGAGCTCTTCGAAGTGGTTTCAGTTCGACTTGTTTTGTTGCTGCTTATTTGCTCTGGTCACCAACTTTGACAACCAATGTATATGATATGCTGCTTTGTTCCCTATATTTACACTGGTGGCGAACTTTGATGCCGAGTGGATGTAATATGTGTAATAGTCGTGATAGCCTAGCGTAAGTTGCTTGCTTATTTATTTCCTTGTTGTCCTGTTTATTTCTTTGCTTGTAGTCAGTGCAGTTCTTTTTCCATGGTTTGCTAGTGGCTGCAATAACCTATTTTTTTTAAAACTAGGCCACAATAACCATGGGCTACATATTTACTGTAGTTTCCATGGGCCTCCTACGTGCCGTAGAAACAATGGGCCTTCTAAGGGCCGTAGAAACAATGGGCCTTCTACGGGGGCCTTCTACGGGCCGTATGATCGATAGGCCAAACATGGGCCAATAATAGACCGCATTATGGGTCGTAAACATGCTAGATTTGGAGTCGTCCGTTCATGGGCCGACAATAACGGGCCGTCGTTAATCGGCTGTATTTGATGACACTACGAAAATGGCCCAATGGATTAACGGGCCGCAAACGGGCCGATTGTAACCACGGGCTGAATTTGGCCCACAAGCAGAAAAGGCCGGTAACGGGCCGTAAGTAACCGAATGCTGGAAATGAGCCCAAGAATAAATGGGCCCTGAGAAGACCGAAAGATAACATGGGTTGGAAACGGACCAATGGAACAATGGGCCTTTAATGGGTATAAAGCGGTACATTGTTCATTGCGGGCCAGATTCACCACGGGCAGTTAATGGGCCAAGAGTTACAAACGGCCTCGTATGGGCCGAAAGACATCATGGGCCATACATGGGCCGGAAGTTACAACAGGCTGGAATCATATTGGACGGCCCAGATGAAGCTACCGGGCTTAATTCCGATAGGTCGTAACGGGCCGTGAGTTAGCAGGTCGTAAATAGGCTATATACGAACAGGCTGTTAACAGGCTTTCCATGGGCCGGCCCGTTACCCTTTGACCAAGTCAAACGGGCCGTCCTTTTCACCGGAATGGGCCTCTGTTGGGCCGTGCCACGTGTCGATGTATCATAGGCGCCTCCTGTCCAATGAATGGATGACATCTGTCCCAACGGTGAGCCAACACGTGTTTCCTCCGGCCAATGAGAATTTTATACGTGGAAAATCCTCATTGGTCCGGGCTGTTAGCGGGTTATCAGATCCAAAACTAGACCCGATAGCTTAACGGTGACCCATTACAGTGGATGCCATGTGTCGGTCACCCTTGATGAAAGCACTTCCATGACGCGCCATTTATCGTCATGGAAATGGACACTCCGTGATGATAATTTTGGTAATGTCATGGAACACTTCTACGACAGCACAGGTATGACTATCTTGATTCTGTCATAAAATCGTCATGGATGTACATGCATGACAGAAAACGTAACCTACTATGACAAACACGTATCATCACGGAAGTGTATTTTTTGTAGTGATATTATGATTATCTCTTCAAAACAGTTGGCAATCTACTTCGGTGAATAGAACATTGAAACCGAAATTGGCTAGTCTAGATATGAAAAGTAAATTGTAGCCAAGAGATTCAACGAGCATAATATTTTAGATGGAGCTATCATGGGAGATGGTCACCTTACCAAGGCCAACTACCTTACCCTTTGAGTTATTACCAAAAGTGACATACTTTCGGGGACCATCATTTTCAGCGAGCTCATGAAACATGTCCTTGTCTCCGGTCATGTGACCGGTACATCCACTATCAAGAACCCATTGCTTTCCTCCGGCCATGTAACCACGAAGGTTAGCCATAAGACCAAAGTGTCTCATTGACTCATCAAGATCAATGTCACTATCATCATCCTCATCATAATATCCATGTTCAACATCATCATGTGATTGATCATCACCTAGAGAGAGCGGTTCATTAGATTTATGACCATGACAACGGGCATCTTTATGAATTTTAATGACTTGTGAAATGACGCTACTAATGACTCCAACATCTCCTTTGGCACGCATAAGGTCTTGACGCTCAAATAGGCAATCACTAAATTTAGGATCACTAGGATTCATTTTATGAAAAGCAATGGACTTTTGAAGAATCTCATCTAGATTTTTCAAGGAATAGTTTGGAAAGCATTCCTCAAGGTATCTCCATATAGTGTAAGCACATTCAAATGTAGGTAAGCTTACAAGCAAATTTCTAGGCAATCCTCTTATGATAAGATCAATAGTTCTAAGACTGCGGGTCATGTCAAGATACTCAACAGGGTAGGATGCAAGTGATCAATAGGAGGCGCACAAGGGCTAGTAATATACTTGCTCAAATTATATTCATTGAAAATATCAAGCAACTCATTTTTTCAAGCACTATAGAAATCTCCATCAAGCATAGGCACTCTACGTCTAATACTCCCAATCGTAGACTCATCGATCTTCCTCCAATGGTGATTAAACCAAAGCAACGGAGACCAATGCTCTGATACCAATTGAAAGGATCGAGAAGAGGGGTCTAGAGGGGGGTGATTAGACCCTCAACAAGCAAAAGTGACAGTTTTTAAGTTCTTCAAGTTGAGGTGGAGTTTTAGCACAAGATTAAGCATTCACAATACATTTCGAGCAAGCATGGCAAGAGTATGAGCAGCGAAAAGAGTAAAGCATGCTAGTTGCAAGAAAGTAAAGGGATGGATTGGAGTGTGCAAACACAATGAAGACACGGAGATTTTTAGCGTGGATCCGATAGGTGGTGCTATCGTACGTCCACGTTGATGGAGACTTCAACCCATGAAGGGTAATAGTTGCGCGAGTCCATGGAGGGCTCCACCCACGAAGGATCCATGAAGAAGCAACCTTGTCTATCCCACCATGGCCATCGCCCATGAAGGACTTGCCTCACTCGGGTAGATCTTCACGAACTAGGCGATCTCCTTCCCCTTACAAACTTCTTGGTTCAACTCCACAATCTTGTTGGAGGCTCCCAAGCGACACCTAACCAATCTAGGAGACACCACTCTCCAAAAGGTAATAGATGGTGTGTTGATGATGAACTCCTTGCTCTTGTGCTTCAAATGATAGTCTCCCCAACACTGAACTCTCTCTCATAGATTTGACTATGGTGGAAAGATGATTTGAGTGGAAAGCAACTTGGGGAAGGCTAGAGATCAAGATTCTTGTGGTTGGATTGGAATGTCTTGGTCTCAACACATGAGTAGGTGGTTCTCTCTCAGAAAATGAGTAGTGGAAGTGTAGGCACATTCTGATGGCTCTCTCACTAATGGAGAAGGGGGTGGAGGGGTATATATAGCCTCCACACAAAATCCAACCATTACACACATTTGACCCAACTGGGACGAACCGAATAGAAGAACTCGGTGAGACCGATTCAGTTCAAAATGTGAACGTTAGGAATCTCGGTGGGACCGATGTGCTAGGTCTAGGGCAAAACCTCATCTCGGTGAGACCGATTTCTTGAACTCAGTGAGATCGATTTCAGCAAAGAGCAAACAGAGAGTTGGCCAAGCAAACTCGGTGGGAGCGATTGCACATTTCAGTGAGATCAAAATAATTGCAACATGCAACAAATAGTTTGCAGGGCCATCTCGGTGAGACCAAGATTCGTATCGGTGTAACCGAATTGTCTAGGGTTTTTGGCAGTGGCTAGGTCAAATGAACTCGGTGGCGCCGGATAGGTCATTTCGGTGGGGCCGAGTTTGACTTTGAGTTTTGGACATATTTGGAAGAGAAAGTGGCTGAGGGTTTTTGGAGCAATATCACTAAGCACTTGGAGCAAGTAGACCATTAAGCAACACCTCATCCCCTTTTAATAGTGTTGGTTTTCCTATGGACTCAATGTGATCTTGGATCACTAAAATAGAAATGAAGAGTCTTGAGCTTTTTCCAATATCTGTCCTTAGCATTTTGAAGGAGTTCCACATCCTCTTGTCCTTGTCATGTCATTGTTGAACTTATCTGAAATACACTAGGTAAAGGTATTAGTCCAACAAGAGATATGTTGACATTAATTACCAAAATCACCCAGGGAGCACTTGTGCTTTCTCATGTGGGCCTTAGTCCTCTCAAAAAATTTCCTTAGTTCTGAAAAGAACCAAACACACATGTCAAAGTATGGCAAGTGATCTAATGCCAATCATAACAAGAATTGATAAAAGATTATCTGGAGTGGTTGCATCCATGCCCATCTTTACTATGTGCACCTTCATGGTTGCTATGGTAATGGTAATGACATAAACAAAGAAAGGAAACTGCCTTGCAAGTTGGAAACTTATTTGTAGACCAAAAAATCAAGGAGGACTTGGTGTTCCGATTCTCAGAGTCCAGAATATTGCCTTGCTGATCGAATACTTACACAAATTCTACAACCTAACTGATCTATACAGAGGCATGGCAACTTGTCAGGTAAACAAAGGAAATTATATTCTTTTATGGGAGTAAACAATTGAACCCTGATCTAAACATCCACATGATGATCATTGATGCAAAATGCAGATACAAAATGCCACTGCCACTGCCACTGCATATGTTCATTCATGTTACCATATACAACTAAAAGGCCTCGATAATGATACCACATGCTATCTTCATTTATCCTTAGTTCTGCTTCATTTTAGTTATGCTATAGAAACCTAAGAAAGTGATAAACAAGCAAAGAAATTGTATATACTACAAATACTGGCTGTGATAACTAGCAAGTCCTTTTAGCATTAGGAACACTTACATTTGAGTTTGTTTTACGCTCTTCCTTTACCAAAGACCAAACGTTAAAAATGAAACAAACTATTTGTAATTAATCTCAAACTTCAAGTAATCCCTCAAGTTGTTAATCCCTCAAGTTCTAATATAACAATTTAACAAGAATATTATACAAGCACACTAGCCACAATGAACTCTAGTGATAAAAAAAAGTGGAGGGATGAACTCACCGAGGGATGAAGATGCAGGCGATGAACCCTAGAAGCCCGTCGCTTCCGCCGCCGCCATCGCTTCCGTCGCCATCATCTCTTTCGCCGCCGCCGCCATCGAAGAAGCCCTAGCTCAAAATTAAATGAACTCCAATCAAATTGGAGGGCAACGAGCGGCGAGAGAGGGAGAGAGGGGAGAGAGAGTAAGATTACCTAACCACCGGCGAGAGAGGGAGAGAGCGGCGAGAGAGGGAGACTGGCGATGACGAGCGGGGAGAGAGAGGGAGTGGGGCGAGGGTGCCATTGCAATGGATTTGACCCCCACGGCCTCCTAATACTTGGGCTTGGCCCAATGCTAATTTTGAATTAATATAAATATAAATTTATCAGTATTTCCATTTAAAATAATATAAATTTGATAAATGTAAACTACAATATACTATAAAAAATATCACCACCTAGAAAATAAAAAAAGAAAATTTTGGAAGTGTCAAACTACATATTTGAAGGCTCAAAACTACATATTTCAAGTTTCAAACTAAAAAGAAAAAAAAAGTAAATTTGAAGCCTCAAAGTACATATTTTAAAAAATGTCACTATTTCCATTTAAAATAATATAAATTTAATAAAATTAAACTACAATATACTATAAAAAGATCACCACCTAGAAAATAAAAAATAAAAATTTAGAAGTGTCAAACTACATATTTGAAGGCTCAAAAGTACATATTTCAAGTTCCAAACTAAAAGGAAAAAGTAAATTTGAAGTCTCAAAGTTCATATTTTTATAAATGCCAGTATTTCCATTTAAAATAATATAAATTTAATAAAAGTAAACTATAATATACTATAAAAAAGATCACCACATAAAAAACTGAAAAGAATAAAAATTTGGAAGTGCCAAACTACATATTTGAAGTCCCAAACAACAATATACTATAAAAATAATAATATAAGAATGTTCGCATTGAGAAAATAACAATACTGGCGTGGGAACCAACAACACGCCGTAACTAAATATGATAGTGCTGTCGTTCCATGCTATTCCACGCCAGCACTATATTACGCTTGGTACAAATTATTGATCCCATATATTTCTGAGGCTCACCTGTTTTTCAACGCCACCACTATGCCCTACTAATGTCGTACGAAATAAGCGAACATCATCATTATTTAAAAAAAACAGTGCTGACGTTGGTTGGAAATGGCGCGCCACCAACAAAAATTATGGCTA
The DNA here is from genome assembly GCA_021605205.1 of Aegilops longissima. Taxonomy (NCBI): domain Eukaryota; kingdom Viridiplantae; phylum Streptophyta; class Magnoliopsida; order Poales; family Poaceae; genus Aegilops; species Aegilops longissima. The sequence goes on along the minus strand of CM038682.1, from coordinate 263,697,695 downwards.
TCACTTTTTTCACTAGTGGTGAGAGTATAAATCAATAGCGAACAAGTATGTTTGTCAAGCCTCACGAAGCTGCCTGACTAATAGCTATACCATAGCATCACCCTCCTGAAAACTGAACCAAAAAACATTCATCACAATGCCTATGGAACAGGCAAGCATTACCTCGGGCCCGTGCTCGGAGGTAGGCTGCGCAACCTTGTTGGCTTGTTGCAGTGGTAGATCATGGCCCTGGAAGCGCCGCGTTTTGTGGGAACAGAGTACTCATGAAATAAACGCGCACGCGAGAAAGCATTCATTAAAAAAATCCTTAACGTCCAATATGATCATAGGCATCAATCACACACTCACATCAGAGTTTCAAAAACTGATTTATTTAAGGTAAAAGAACTCTATTAAGCACTCCTATCAGGTACACTAATCCAATCACTCCCTAATCTCGCATAAGATGCATGATCATGGGATTGGGCGCTCTAATTGTATTGAGAAAAATAACTTTATAACTCGATTGCAAAGAAATAGATGCATTGGTACAATGACTCAGCCTCGTGCTTACCTGAGCGTTTCAACGAAGTGTCCCCGCGACCCCCTCGGCCCCCGCATCGCTCCCGTGGGGGCGACTCGGGCGGCGCCAACCCTAGCCCGCCGGCGGCCTCCCTCCCCTTTCTCCTCTACCTCGTCGCCACCGGTGGGGGTCGCCGGCAAGCCGCGCGGCCGCCGAGGAAGGTGGCGGCGAGGATTTTCCTGCTCCGTCGCTCGCAGGGGGGGGGGGGCTCCGGAGCCGAGGCGGCAGCCTCGGGTGGTGGCGCCGCGCCGTCCTCAGCCAGCGGCGGCCGCGGGTGCTTGTCGGCTGCCTTGGCCGCGCGGGCAGCATGGTGGCGCCAGGTGGAGGCTGCTGGACGCCGGGCTGTGGGGGCGCCCGTCCGGATCTGACGCCATCGCCTCCAATGCTCGGGTCCCCTTTCAGATCCGGTCTTCGGTCATCCTAGGCTGCCGGCGCCGTGTTTGGAGCTAGGGCTGGGGCGGTGTAGTGCCCGGAGAAATCTAGGCCGACTCAGCCGGCCATGACGGCGGCGATGCCCGCGGGCGCCGTCCCCTACCTGTAGGCGTCGTTTTGGTACTTCCCTCCCTCTTTTGCGTTTCTCCCTTGCTCATTACCGAGCGAAAGCCAAAGTCCCTCTGGATTGGGCAGCAGTGACGCCCGTGGCGTCGTCAACTTCATGAAGGTGCTGCCTTTGATGCGTTTTGGGGCGATGGCGAGCCCGCTCCGCTGGTAGGCGTTTGGCGGCTACGCGGTTGGAGTCTGCGGTGTTCTGGAGCGCTGCTTATTATGTTCGCCGACTGTCTGGTAGCTCACGGCCGTCTCTTCGGGGGTCGGCATTCAGAGCCCATTTACAGGGGATTGGGTTCCCCTTCAGTGGGTGCCGTGGCCATTGTTAGGGGTGTGAGCTCGGAGCTGTTAATTGCAAACTGGGTGGCGCCTCTCTACTCCGCAATGGGCTTCCTCCATTTCAGTTTTGTCATCAACAGTCTCGCTGTGCATTTGCTTCTCCTCGTGTGCAGTTCCCTCTCAGTGCCCAGGTTCTCCTTTGTTGAGCCCGGCGCCGCATGTTGGCGGTGCTCTGGTTTGGTCTTCCCGGTGACAACGGTGGCGGTTACTCATCTTAGCTCTTGGGAGAGCGTCTGTATCTTCCGATGGATCGGCGCCTCGTGCCAGGCGAGGGGATAGGGAGCCCCTTTCGGAGATGGAGGAGGTCGTATCCGTTTTGGCCGCAGCCCATGGAGCTGACAACGTATTACTTCCAATCTACTAGTTGTGTCTCCTCAAGGCCTTCCTGGTGTCACTGAGCGATGGACTGCGATCGGTGGAGGGCTTCATCCTCTTCAAGCTGCTCTTGGGCTTTAGTTTTCTTCATCTTTGCTTGTAGGTTGTATGAAGCTAACTAGCTATTGCAGAGCACTATGTATCTCTTACCTGTTTTGTTTTTCTGTTCCTGTAAGTGGGTTGATGATGTAATCCTGGTCGGTTATTGGCTTTGTTAGTTCAAAGCCGGGCTTGACTTGAGCCTTCGTTCTAAAAAAAAGTGCCCCCCAGCGGCGCTGTCACGAGGAGGATGCCGTCTGCTTTCACGTGGGATATGTATGTCGATACAATCTAAGAGCACAATCTGTAAAAGAAAATCCTTTCAGAATCAAATACATTAGGTACATGTATACATTAGGTTTCAGTAAAAAATTAGCTCACACTCATTCTGGCACATCAACACATAATTTTGAAGAATAGCACAATCGAGTAGAGCTTATATGCTAGAATATGGGAACCATAAGTGAACAAACAAAAAAATCTTGATGATATAAAAAAAATTGCTCCAACAGTTTAATCGTGGAAGGAAACGTACCTGAGAACATCACGCCCGATGTTCGTGCAGGTGAAACAAGACTGCTCCAAGACCTCAAACCACTCGGCCAGAAGATGCACCAGCACCGCCTACCTCCGCAGCACGTTCACGATGTTTATGCTCTCCTTCTACTACACTATGACAGTCGTCACCGCCTCCACATCCTTCTCCGGCTCGCCGTAGGCGTTCTGAGCAGCGGCAGCAGGGAGGTAGGCCTGGGCGGGTTTGGCTCCACCGGAACATAAACGTGTTGGTCTCATACTAACCTGAGTGGCTGGGATAAAAACGTCATGGACAGAGTGCTCGCTAGCATGCAAACTAAACGGAGATAATCAAATCTATCAACAAGCGGAAGCAAGCAACTAAAAGAAGATAATTACGGTAGATCAAGTCTGACCAGGACAAGTAGATGATGCTTTGCTACTTAAACAGCCGTCTGGAAGATGGGCGGGGCGGAGGCATCTTGTTGGACGGCGACGAAGCCGCAGTGTGGTGGAAGACGTCGGCGGAGGAAACCAAAAAAAACGAAACGACGTGGGCTTATGTGGTAGATTTTTTTGAAGGGAGGCTTATGTGGTACATTTTTTATTTATTACTAATGTGAAATGTGATTGAGCGATTTATGATAAGGTTAATTAATTTAGATTTGATCTTTAGAGATTGACGGTGATTAATTGTTTCACATAAATACATTACTAAATAACTTGCGCCCGCATGAAAAGTTCTGATCTATTTAGATTTTTTTTCGTGCTGTGGGAGATGAGACGAAAATAAACCGGTGAGAGAGGGTGATGGGAGGGGAGACGAAAAAATCAGACGAAAGTGAAAGGTGGGACGAAAAAACCCGAAACGAATACTACCAACTGCTTCATTAGAAATAAAGATATGTATCCAATATTCTACGTTTTAGTATGGTTTGATTTAATATCTGTAATAGGTAGTAGAGTGTCAAACAAGACCTACCCGGGCCCAAGCCCCCTTCCTAGATTCTTTTTTTTTTTTTTTGCCAAATAAGCTGATCTTCGCTCTGCCGATCATGCGGCGTCTCCGATCACCGTAGCCTTTTCCTATGTCATGACATCCCCTAAAATTTGATTCACCCAATCGTGTCATTGTTTAGCGTGGGAGGCTGATCATAAATCACATGTTTGGCTTGATGAACCTCTAGGTTTTATTTTTTGCTTTGCGTGTGGATGTTGTAACGACCACTACTATTTAAGAGCAATAAAGTAAGTGATACGGAGCATCCTTCGCTCATCCCCATGGACGCACCTACATCTTCCTCACCACCACGTGGACCCATGACTCGAGCCCGAGCTAAGGCTATCGAAGATAAGGTGAACTCGCTCCTCTCCGAACTCCCTCCTCCTACTCACGAGACATGGCTACTACCTCATTTGGAAACTCTATGTGTAATCAGGTACATGGAGATGAGCCAAGGGACAACTACTTGCAAGAGCCAAGACGCCGAGGACCCGAAGCACGATGAAGAAGAAGAGGAAAGGATGCTGAAGCTACAGGCATCGGACGTCCGACCACGTCCGGACGTCCGGCGACCCCCAGGACACGGACGACCGACGCCCTCCGGACGTCCGGCAGCTGAGCACCCGAATGGAATCTACGGACGTCCGACCTCCTACGGACGTCCGACCGACGCACGCCCGAACCGAATCTACGGACGTCCGAAGATCTCCGGACGTCCGGACCCTGTCGAGCCTCCGGGCGACCCGTGACCTCCGGACGTCCGACGCCTGTGTGTTGACTTCGTTTGGGGCCGCAGCCCTTGTACCCCCTTCGCCCCCTAGACTATGTATACTCTTTCTTCCCCACCTTTCTAGGGTTAGCATTGGTTTAGCTCATCTTTGGTGTGAGAGCCCTTGCTCATCCACTTGGTTACCTTCTCCTCGGAGATCGCGCCTCCTCGGAGAAGATCCTTCCAAGGGATTCAAGACCCCCTCTAGGGTGGACCCCATCAAGACCTCCTTCCGGAGAAGAACGGTTACTTGTGTATCTTTCCCTTGTTGATTTTGAATCTTGTGCTACCTTATGTGTTCGGTGATCTAGCACTTGTGTGATTGATCCGGTTGGTTGAGTGATTTCCCTCTCGTTTTCCCCTTGTTTTCCCTTTGTGCTTCCGCGCGTTCTTCGTGATTCCCCGTAGGATCCACTCCAAACGTGAAAGATCGTCCACGTAGGGTTCCTCCCTACATCATCTTGGTATCATGAGCCACGTTGATCACGTTTTTGGAGCCCCTACCCCGTGTTTTCTAGCTTGATTTTGTGCTTTTCTTCCTAAATTCGAAAATCCCCATCAAAAATAGCCCCAATTTTTTTTTGTGATTTGTTGGTGAGTTGAGATTTTGTTGGATTTGGTCCATGGATTTGAGTTGCTACGTGTGGATCTAGCTTTCCCCACCCTCCCCACCCTTTTCCATCCATCAATCCGCTCGATTTCGACCTCACCATCTTCTTCCTCCCCGCAATCGCCCTGTTCATCTCGCGCTAAACCCGACCTCCGGACGTCCGTCCAGTCCCGGACGACCGGAACCCCTGTCCCGATTCGAAGTTACGGACGACCGGACCCTGTCGGACGTCCGACGGCGGCCGGACGACTGTAAAATCTCGGACGTCCGTAAAACCCTGACAAAACTGAATTTCTTCAGTTCAAACACCACCACCACCCCACCTTCCACCACACCTTCCAAAACCCCTTACACAACCACCCTCCCCAATACATCCTATGACGATTGTTGACACATTTTGGTCTTTGAGATTTTGAATAGTGGTTTCCCGTATCCTCTTGTGTTTCGGCTATCTAGGTACGGTTCGACTTCATCATCACCACCGCTCATTTACATCGACTAGTCATCATCGCCAAGGACGGTAACTTCGTCGACATCTTTGTCATACCTTGAAATTGCATTGATAACCCACATTGCCCCATTTGCGTAGCTTACCCATCGAGACTAGCCATTGAGTATTGCAGGCAACACGCCTTGTGCACATTAGTGATCATACTCCATAGCATACATACCATACCACCGTGGTGCATATCTTGGGATCCATTTGTGTGTCACAAAGTTGTCATAGCATACACAAGGGCTATCTTGGTTCATGAAATTTTGCATGAGAAAAGAGCTCAAAAGTGAAAGATCCACACAAGCTTTTAAGCAAAGAGGAAAGATAAGCAAAAAGCTTATGAGCAAGAACCATAGCATCATACTACATTAAGATTGTCATATTGGATCATCTTGGATCATAGCACCGAAACATCATACATATAGCATACTTGGGATAGAGATAGTTGCATTTTTGCCTTCTAGGTAGTGCACAAGTTTGCGTATCCGCCTATCAAGCAATCGTGCTAGCGTCTCTCTAGTATTGTGCAACAAGAGCATTTTCGTGGATTCCACATTTTGGCTCACTTTTGGATTGCACAATCCCATTTATCTATTTGCGTGTGTGTTTCCGTGTTCCTATACTTGCTTGGTCTACTTGTTGCATTTGCAAATTTGTGAATCTTTTCCAACATTATTGACGCTCACTTACAATTGCATCAAATTTTGTGCCACCATCCTCACCAAGCTCCACCATAAGCTTTTATTTGTGTAGGTGTGAGAACCGACAAGGATTGGTACCAATAGTGCTATTTTATTGTCCGCATTTGAGTGAACTTGATTCATCATCAACATCGGTCAAAGGTACATTGGTATAAGTTCTTCTCCTTCTAACACTCACATATTTTTGTTTGGGATGATGGATAGGCCAAGTACTTCTACCAACCCACTCTTCATCGAACAAGACGACGACATGTCCTCATACGTTACAAAGAGTCACCTCTTTGGTGCACAACGAGCGTTGCACCAAGAACAACAAGCAATGAGCGACCGCATCGACAACCTCGCCACCGACTTGCGACTCTCCGAGCAACGTACAAGAGACTACTTCGATAACAAGTTCGACGCTCACAAGCAAGAGAATGATGCAAGAATGGACGAGATCCGCGCCATGATGAGGAACCGGCATCATTCCACTTCTTCATCCTCAAGACGGAGCCGCTCGAGCCGACACTCCGACGACACCTTCTACGACTCAAGTACACCGTCATCGAACACCCTTCGCCGAGCTGCGCGTCAAGACCGTCATGCATCTCGCAACCCGCTACATGACAAGCATTCACAAGAGCAAGTCGATGAGCAAGTCCCTCGTCCTCAATCAAACCAAGCCGCTTTTGCCCAAGCTCAAGAACGACAACGACTACGGCGCCAAGAGGAAGAACGAGCGCGTCAACATCAAGATGCACAAGATGCCGAGGCGCAACATCGAGAGCAACAACTTCGTGAAGCTCAAGCACTTGAGGCGCAACGTGCCCTTCAAGAATCAAGTCAAGCTATCGCCAATCGCAATCGCGAACGGCGCAATCAAGAGGAAGCCCTTCGAGAAGAAATCCAAGAGAGGAACTACCAATCACGTTTGCAACGTCAAGTTCCTCAAGCTCCTCCACAAACTCATCAAGCTCCACCTCAACCTCAAGTTCAACAAGAGCAAGTTGATCATGGTCTTCCTCCACGCCAAGAGCAACATGAAGATGATTGCAATCCACGTCAAGGGCGTCATCATCACCATCGCCAACCACACAATGAAGAGCAACGCTATGGAAAGCTAAAATTCACCATGCCCAAGTTCAACGGAAGCAATGACCCCGAAGAGTACCTCTCATGGGCATTGAAGGTTGACAAAATCTTCCGGTTGCATAACTACGATGAAGAAAAGAAGATCGCTAGGGCATCACTTGAGTTCCAAGACTATGTGCTCATATGGTGGGAACAACTCCTTGAGCGACGACAAGCAAGAGGTGAACCCCCAATCACCACTTGGGCTCAAATGAAGGATGTCATGCGAGCACGTTTTGTGCCAACTTACTACAACCGCGACCTCTTCAAGAAACTCCAACTACTCAAGCAAGGAACAAAGAGTGTTGAAGAATACTACAAGGAAATGGAGATAGCCATGATTCGAGCCAATGTCAAGGAAGACGATGAGCAAACAATGGCACGTTTCTTGAATGGACTCAATCATCCCATCAAGAAGATCGCCGACTTCCAACCATATTCCAACCTCATTGAGCTCGTACATCAAGCTACCAAGGCCGAACGTCAAGTGCAAGATGACTTCAAGTACGCTAAGTACTCATCCAAGACCTACGCCTTCTCCAACAACCAAGCTTCAACGACTACTCCAACATCTACTTCAACCAAACCTTCTCCAAACAATGACGACAAGTCAAGTTACAAGAAGACTTCGGCAAGTTCAAGTCGTCTACCCCATACTACAAGCAACCTCAAGCCGCGTGCTTCATCATCTACTCCGACCGATGAGAGCATCAAGACAAGTTCCTTCAAGTGTTTCACTTGCGGCGGCCGCGGCCACAAGTCCTACAAATGCACCAACAAGCGCACCATGGTCCTCAACGACGATGGCACATATGACTCCATGAGTGAAGAGGAGATGGAAGCTCTTGAGCAAGTGGCCATGCACCGGCGAGTGAACGAAGATGAAGATGATCAAGTCTTTTGTGATGAGGATTCGAGCCCCGCTCTCGTTGTCTCCAAGGTCTTGACCCTTCAACATCAACAAGAAGAAGACCAACGATGCCACATCTTCCACACAAAAGCCGGCATCAATGGACGGTCCATCAAGGTCATCATCGATGGAGGTAGTTGCCACAACTTGGCAAGTGAAGAACTATGCTCCAAGCTTCAATTGGTAAAGAGGAAGCACCCGCACCCTTACAAGGTTCAATGGCTAAGTGACTCCGGCACTATACGAGTTGAGCATACGGTCCAAGTCTCCTTCAAAATTGGTGCCTACGAAGACACTTTGGAGTGTGATGTGGTCCCAATGACCGTTTGTCACCTACTTCTTGGTCGACCATGGTAATTCGACCGTGGTGTCATACTCAATGGGCGCACCAATCACTATAGCTTCAAGATGAAAGGGAAAGAATATGTGCTACGACCTATGTCTCCTAGTCAAGTGATAGCCGACAAGCAAGCCACCAACCATAGAGACAAGAGTGAGAAAGTGATACACCAAAAAGTGAGTGAGAGCCACAAGCCAAACTTTTGCGCCTCTTCGCCTAGAGAGAAAAACCTCATCCTATTTGCCACCAAAAGTGAGATGAGAGAAGTGTGTGAGAACCCATCTAGCGTGATGCACTTTGTCCTTGTGTGCAAGGATGGAGATCCAAAAACTAACACCTCTCACGAGCTACCTTTAGTGTTTCAATCTCTTTTGCAGGAATTCCAAGATGTTTTCCCCGATGAGCTACCTCCGGGTCTACCTCCTCTTCGAGGCATAGAGCATCGAATCGACCTCATCCCCGGAGCGCCTCTACCAAACAAAGCTCCATACCGAGTCAATCCCGAAGAAACCAAGGAGATTCAACGGCAAGTACAACAACTCATCGACAACGGTCATGTACGTGAAAGCCTAAGCCCTTGTGCCGTTCCCGTTATACTTGTGCCTAAGCCCGATGAAAGTTTCCGCTTGTGTTCCGATTGTAGACCTATCAATGCTATTACCGTCCGATATAGGCATCCCATTCCTCGCTTAGATGACATGCTTGATGAAGTTAGTGGAGCCAACTTTTTCTCAAAAATTGATCTTAAAAGTGGCTATTATCAAATCTGCATACAAGAGGGTGATGAATGGAAAATTGCTTTAAAAACCAAATTTGGTTTGTATGAGTGGTTAGTGATGCCTATGGGTCTATCGGAAGCTCCCGGTACTTTTGTGCGTCTTATGCATCATGTGCTTCGTCCTTATATTGGAGTCTTTGTTGTGGTTTACTTCGACGATATTCTTGTGTTCAGCAAAACCATGAAAGCACATCTTGATCATGTTAGGGCTGTTTTGCAAATCCTTCGCAAGGAAAGTCTTCATGCAAACATGAAGAAATGCACATTTGGTGTTGACAAAGTGGTTTTCTTGGGTTTTGTTGTATCCTCAAAAGGTGTCCATGTTGATGAATCTAAAATTGAAGCAATTAAAACTTGGCCCCAACCCACCAATTTGCAACAAGTGCGTAGCTTTCTTGGTCTTGCGGGTTTTTATCGTCGCTTTGTGAAAGATTTTAGCACAATTGCCGCTCCTTTGCATGCTTTGAGCAAGAAGAATACTCCTTTTGTTTGGAGATCTTTGCAATCCACCGCTTTTGATGAGCTCAAGTCTTTGCTTACTCATGCTCCGATTCTTGCTTTGCCCAATTTTTACAAAACTTTTGAGGTTCACTGTGATGCAAGTGGTACCGGAATTGGCGGAGTTTTGATGCAAGAAAAAAGAGCCATTGCTTATTTGAAGGAAATATGCCCTAGAGGCAATAATAAAGTTATTATTTATTTCCTTATATCATGATAAATGTTTATTATTCATTCTAGAATTGTATTAACCGGAAACATAATACATGTGTGAATACATAGACAAACAGATAGTCACTAGTATGCCTCTACTAGACTAGCTCATTAATCAAAGATGGTTATGTTTCCTAACCATAGACATGTGTTGTCATTTGATTAATGGGATCACATCATTAGGAGAATGATGTGATTGACATGACCCATTCCGTTACCTTAGCACTTGATCGTTTAGTATATTGCTATTGCTTTCTTCATGACCTACACATGTTCCCGTAACTATGAGATTATGCAACTCCGTTTACGGAGGAACACTTTGGTACTACCAAACGTCACAACGTGAATCGGGTGATTATAAAGGAGTACTACAGGTGTCTCCAAAGGTACTTGTTGGGTTGGCGATTTCGAGATTAGGTTTTGTCACTCCGATTGTCGGAGAGGTATCTCTCGGCCTTCTCGGTAATACACATCACATAAGCCTTGCAAGCATTACAACTAATGAGTTAGTTGTGAGATGATGTATTACGAACGAGTAAAGAGACTTACCGTAACGAGATTGAACTAGGTGTTGGATACCGACGATCGAATCTCGGGTAAGTAACATACCGATGACAAAGGGAACAACGATGTCGTTATGCGGTTTGACCGATAAAGATCTTCAGAGAATATGTAGGAACCAATATGGGCATCCAGGTTCCGCTATTGGTTATTGACCGAGAATGGTTCTAGGTCATGTCTACATAGTTCTCGAACCCGTAGGGTCCGCACGCTTAACGCTTCGATGATGTCCATTATGAGTTTATAAGTTTTGATGTACCAAGGTTGTTCGAGTCCCGGATGTGATCACGGACATGACGAGGAGTCTCGAAATGGTCGATACATAAAGATTGATATATTGGAAGCCTATGTTTGGACTTCGAAAGGTTCCGGATGAAAACAGAAGTTACCGAACACCGGGGTTACGGAACACCGGGGTTACTGAACCCCGGGGTCAATGGGCCTTGATGGGCCATAGGGAGAAGAGGAAGGGCCGGCCAGGCAGGCAGCCTCCCTCTAGTCCGAATAGGACAAGGAGAGTGGGGGCGCCTTCCTCTTCCTCCCCAATCCTAATCCAACTAGGAGAAGGGGGGAGTCCTACTCCCGGTGGGAGTAGGACTCCTCCAGGCGCGCCCCCCTTGGGCTGGCTGCACCCCCCCTGTCACGCCCAATATGCGACCCTATCCAAAAGGAACTCGACGGTCCCACCAAGGATAGACCCGCATATTGAAACGCTTTTGCAAGGTGGATATCATTACATCAACATTACATAATAGATAGGGATACATACATAAGGCACAAATGCCACAAGAATACATCAACATCATATACAAGATCAACATCCGACTATGGATGAAACATAAACAGAAACTCAACGACATCCACCCTGCTATCCCGTGCTGCCGACCGAACCTATCCCCGATCGAAGAAGCGTAAGAAGAACTCAAGACAAGCAAGCATCGCTCTCGCGTCATGATCATCGCAAACCTGTACCTGCAACTGGTGGTGTAGTAATCTGTGAGCCACGAGGACTCAAAGAATCCCATTACCATGGGTATCAAGACTAGCAAAGCTTAATGGGTAAGGAAGGGGTAAAGTGGTGAGGTTGCAGCCGCGACTAAGCATATATGGTGGCTAACATACGCAAATGAGAGCGAGAAGAGAAACAAAGGAACGGTCGTCGACTAGTAATGATCAAGAAGTGATCCTGAACTCCTACCTCGCCGACATAACCCGAAACCGTGTTCTCCTTTCGATCAACCCCAAAAGAGACACTCACGATTCGCACACGGTTGGTGTATTTTAATTAAGATCAACTTCGGTTTTCTACAACCGGACATTAACAAATTCCCATCTGCCACATAACCGCGGCACGGCTTTCGAAAGTTCAAACCTGCAGGGTGTCCCAACTTAGCCCATGATAAGCTCTCGCGATCAACGAAGAATAGACCTTCTCCCGGAAGCCCGATCAGTCTCGGAATCCCGCTACAAGACATTTCACAGCAATAAAACAAGACCAGAAGACCTCCGGCGTCCGACACCACGGTAGTAGCCACAGATATCTCGTCCCTGTGCCACGACCGGATGAGCAGTCCGTATAACTAAAACCAGCCCTCAAGTTTCCTTGAGGTGGCGCTATAAAGCACTCTAGTTTGGACCAACACTTAGACAAGCATTGGCCGGGGGCTAAATGAAGATGACCCTTGAGAGCGCGACTCCCAAGGGAAAAAGGTAATAGGTCAGGCAAATGGTAAAACCAATGTTGGGCCTTGCTGGAAAAGTCTTATTCAAAGCGAACTGTCAAGGGGGTCCCATAAATCACCCGACCGCGTTAGGGACGCAAAATCCGGGAACATAATACCGATATGACGGAAACTAGGGCGGCAAGAGTGGAACTAAACACCAGGCATAAGGCCGAGCCTTCCACCCTTTACCAAGTATATAGATGCATTAATTAAATAAGATATATTGTGATATCCCAACAAGTAAACATGTTCCAACAAGGAACAACATCTCCATGTTCCAACAAGGAACAAACTTCATCTTCACCTGCAACTAACAACGCTATAAGAGGGGGGCTGAGCAAAGCGGTAACATAGCCAAACAACGGTTTGCTAGGAAGGGTGAAAAAGGTTAGAGGCTGACATGGCAAATAGGTAGGCTTGAGCAAAGAAGTGATAGGTAGCGCAGCATAGCGAAAGAACGAAGCAACTAGCATAGCAATGATAGTAGTGAGATCCAGGGTAGCGGTCATCTTGCCTGAAATCCCGCAAGGAAGAAGAACGAGTCCATGAAGAAGATGAACGAGTCCATGAAGAAGATGAACGGATGAAGCCGAACCAAGCGTAGACGAACGAATCCTCACGATCGCAACGCAACAGGAACTAACAAGAAGAAGCACACAACATAGTAAACACCCCACACATGAACAAGACATGATGCACAACAAGCATGATGCATGACAAATCTAGATGAAGCTACTCATGGCAAGAGATGATGCAAACAAGAGCAACACATCAAAGCAAGTTTAAATGAGGCCGGAAACAACATATAACAATTCCGGTAAGTCCTCATATGCAAATTTCGAAATTGGTCCAGATCTGAATAAACCTTATGTTCAAGTTGTTACAGCAAGTTAAGATGCACCACGATGATCTACACGAAATTCTAGTCAAGTTACATATAAAGTTCATTAGATTCGGAGCTACGGGCTAGAAGATATGAGCAAAACAAGATAAACATGACATTGATGCAAAATGCACACAAACATCAAGCAAAACACCTCAAAACAAGGATCCAACATGATAATATTAAGCTACATGCAAAATCAAGCAAGTTTCATATAGAGCACACTCAAAACGGAGCAACGGGTCAACACATACACCCTATACAAGTTTAAAGGACAAGCTGTCCAAAACAGCAACTAGGCATATTGCAAGCATCAAAACAACATGCTACAGGACCTCAACATGAAAACAAAAGGCATGGGCATGATGTACAGGTAAAGCATTACAAAACATGAGAACTGAGCTACCTCCAGAAATGACTAGAACATGCTCAAAATGACATGGCAAGATTGCAACTAATAACAGTTTCAGGCATTGCAGAAATTAACATCAGGTTGCAATGTTTAGAGCTATCAAACAACATGTTACAGGGACTTATAATGGCAAACAAAGGCATGGCATGAATCTACTCAAAGCATATAACAAAAGTCCTTTAGTGACCATAAGCCAAAAAGGATCAGAAAATATAGTAACACCCATGTCAATATCGAAAGTTTCGTTAACAGATTCAGCAACATGGCATGTCAAAAACTGATAACAAGCAGGCATGTTTACAAGCTCAATGCACTCACTACAGAGCCTTATATGACAAACTAAGCATACATACATCAAGAAGGCATGACATAGAAGACATACATGGCAAGAACAATAACATAGCATACATCGATCAACCACAACAACCTAGGCAAAATTGAATAACATGTATACAATCTGCCAAGAAACATTTGATAGCAAAAGAAGAGCTCGATTGACTCAAGCTAGACTACTCCATAATTGCAAACAATGGAATGGATGGATAGAGCAAGACATGATTTACAAAACATCCTTACTGAAGTATCTCAAAATATGCATGGATCTCTCTGTAGCATCAAGTAAACATGGCATCAAAATAACAGCAGAACAGGGCTGAAATCAGCAACAACAAGACACCTAGTTTGCATGCTTGTGCTAGTCACCACATAGATCACAAAAATACATAGCAAGCACCACTGGAAAGAAGACATGGCATATTACAAAACACATGTAGGGCTCAAGTCCATAGGATGCACACATCAATCATGGCAAAAATGACAAAAGTGCAAGTTCAGATAAAAATCAGAAACTAACATCACATAGCACTCTTGCAACAGAATTTAGGGCATCAAGATGAGCTCAAATGAAAATGATGCAATGAGATGAAATGATCTACCCTTCGAGACGAACATTTTGACATATTATACGCGCAAAACGGAGCTACGATGCAGAGATATAGCATGACGAAAATGGAACAAAATATCAAAAACTTCGGGGACTTAGACGATTTGAGGTCAACCTTCGATCTAGGGTTTGTGGGCACGGATGCCGAGGCGGCGCGGATCGGGGCTCGCCGGAGAACGACCGGAGGGGGTCGGAGGAGGGCACCGCGGTCGGGCTCGCGGATCCGGCGGCGCCGGCCGGATCTGGCGGAGGATGGCTGTGGCGGCGAGATGAGCCGGCCGGCCGCCGGCAACCACCACTCCGGCGCGGGCGAGAGGAGGTGGCGGGGGCGGCGACCGGCGCCGGGCGGAGTTGGCTGGGCGCCGCGGGCGGCGGCGGAGGCCGGCGAAGACGCTGGCGGCGCCTTCGCTGGCGCTGGCGCGGCCATGAGCGGCGGATGGGCCCATGGGGGGGCAGTGCCAGGCAGGCGGGCAGCCTGGGACGGGCGGGCGCTGGGACACGTGGCGCGCCCTGGATGGTTCTGGCGGGCGGGATCTGTCCAGCGCGCTGCAGACATGTCCGGGCAACGAGGACGAAAGGACTAGGGTTAGGTGGATTTCATCCGCGATTTGGAGGGAAGATGTATTTATAGGTAGAGGGAGCTAGGAGAGTCCAAATGAGGTGCGGTTTTCGGCCACGCGATCGTGATCGAACGACCGAGAGCATGGAGGGGAGTTTGGTGGATTTTGGGCCACTTAGAAAGGGGAGTTGGGCTGCATACAAAAGAGGCTTTTGCGGTTACCCGGTTAACCGTTGGAGTATCAAACGACCTCCAAATGGCACGAAACTTGACAGGCGGTCTACCGGTGCTATACCAAGGCCGCTTGACAAACCTCGGTCCATTCCGAGACCGTTTAATACCCACACACGAAAAGAGGTAAAAGGGAGCGCCGGGAGACATAGGAGTGCCGGATTGCAAAACGGACAACGGGGAAAATGCTCGGATGCATGAGACGAACACGTATGCGAAATGAGATGCACATGATGACATGATATGAAATGCAGATGATGACATGGCAAAGAGAGACACGCAAGCACATGACAAGGCAACAACGACGAATAACTGGCAGACACCTGGCGCATCGAATCTGGGGCGTTACACCCCCCCCCCTTGCTCCTTTATATACGGGGGCGGGGGGGCACCCCATAACACACAAGTTGATCTACGTGATCGTTCTTAGCCGTGTGCGGTGCCCCCCTCCACCATATTCCACTTCGGTCATATCGTCGCGGAGCTTAGCGAAGCCCCGCGCCGGAGAAGTCATATCGTCGCGGAGCTTAAGCGAAGCCCCGCGTCGATAGAGCATCATCATCGCCACCACGCCGTCGTCTTGACGGAACACATCCCCGACGCTTTGCTGGATCGGAGCCCGGGGATCGTCATCGAGCTGAACGTGTGCAGAACTCGGAGGTGCCGTACGTTCGGTACTTGGATCGGTCGGATCGTGAAGACGTACGACTACATCAACCGCATTGTTATAACGCTTCCGCTTTCGGTCTACGAGGGTACGTGGACGACACTCTTCCCTCTCGTTGCTATGCCATCACCATGGTCTTGCGTGTGCGTGGGAAAATTTTTGAAATTACTACGTTCCCCAACAAAGGGCATCCGAGCCAGGTTTTATGTGTTGATGTCATATGCACGAGTAGAACACAAGTGAGTTGTGGGTGATATAAGTCATACCGCTTACCAAAGATGTCATACTTTGGTTGGCGGTATTGTGAGATGAAGCGGCCGGACCGACATTACGCCAGACGCTTACGCGAGACTGGTTTCACCGCTTGAGCACTAGTTGCTTAAAGGTGACCGGCGGTGTCGCTTTCTCTCACTTTAGTTGAACTGAGTGTGGCTACGCCCGGTCCTTGCGAAGGTTAAAACAGCACCAACTTGACAAACTATCGCTGTGGTTTTGATGCGTAGGTAAGAACGGTTCTTGCTCAGCCCGTAGCAGCCACGTAAAACTTGCAACAACAAAGTAGAGGACGCCTAACTTGTTTTTGCAGGGCATGTTGTGATGTGATGTGGTCAAGACGTGATGCTATATTTTATTGTACGAGATGATCATGTTTTGTAACCGAGTTATCGGCAATCGGCGAGAGCCATATGGTTGTCGCTTATTGTATGAAATGCAAAAGCCATGTAATTGCTTTACTTTATCACTAAGCAGTAGCGATAGTCGAGAAGCAATAGTTGGCGAGACGACAACGATGCTACGATGGAGATCAAGGTGTCGCTACCGGTGACGATGGTGATCATGACGGTGCTTGGCGATGAAGATCACAAGCACAAGATGATGATGACCATATCATATCACTTATATTGATTGCATGTGATGTTTATCCTTTATGCATCTTATCTTGCTTTGATTGACGGTAGCATTATAAGATGATCTCTCACTAAAATTATCAAGAAGTGTTCTCCCGAGTATGCACCGCTATGAAAGTTCTTCGTCTTTGAGACACCACGTGATGATCGGGTGTGATAGGCTCTACGCTCAAATACAACGGGTGCAAAACAGTTGCACACGCAGAATACTCAGGTTAAACTTGACGAGCCTAGCATATAACAGATATGGCCTCGAACACGGAGACCGAAGGTCGAACTTGAATCATATAGTAGATATGATCAACATAGTGATGTTCACCATTGAAACTACTCCATCTCACGTGATGATCGGACATGGTTTAGTTGATTTGGATCACGAATCACTTAGATGACTAGAGATATGTCCGTCTCGAGTGGGAGGTTTTAATATGATTAATTAAACTTAAATTTATCATGAACTTAGTACCGATAGTATTTTTGCTTGTCTATGTTTCTTGTAGATAGATGGCTCGTCTGTTGTTCCGTTGAATTTTAATGCGTTCCTTGAGAAAGCAAAGTTGAAAGATGATGGTAGCAATTACACGGACTGGGTCCGTAATTTGAGGATTATCCTCATTGCTGCATGTAAGAATTACGCCCTGGAAGCACCGTTGGGTGCCGTGCCTGCTGCAGAGAGCAACCCGAAGTTGTGAACATCTGCGAGCAAAGCTGATGACTACTCGATAGTTCATGTGCCATGCTTTACGGCTTAGAACCGGGTCTTCAACGACGTTTTGAACGTCATGGAGCATATGAGTTGTTCCAGAGTTGAAGTTAATATTTCAAGCAAATGCCCGGATTGAGAGATATGAAGTCTCCAATAAGTTCTATAGCTGCAAGATGGAGGAGAATAGTTCACAAGGAACATATACTCAAAATGTCCGGGTATAATAATCACTTGATACAACTGGGAGTTACTCTTCCGGATGATAGTGTCATTGATGAAATTCTCCAATCACTGCCACCAAGCTACAAGAGCTTCGTGATGAACTATAATATGCAAGGGATGACCAAAACAATTCCCGAGCTCTTCGCAATGCTAAAAGCTGCGGAGGTAGAAATCAAGAAAGAGCATCAAGTGTTGATGGTCAACAAGACCACTAGTTTCAAGAAAAAGGGCAAAGGAAAGAAGAAGGGGAACTTCAAAAGAACAGCAAGAAAGTTGTTGCTCAAGAGAAGAAACCCAAGTCCGGACCTAAGCCTGAAACCGAGTGTTTTTACCGCAAGCAAACCGACATCGAAGCGGAACTGCCCCAAGTATTTGGCGGATAAGAAGGATGGCAAGGTGATCAAAGGTATATGTGATATACATGTTATTGATGTGTACCTTACTAATACTCGCAGAGTACACGGTATTTGATACTGGTTACATTGCTAATATTTGCAACTCAAACAGAACTACGGATTGCGAAGATTGGCTAAGGACGAGGTGACGATGCGCGTGGAAATGGTTCCAAAGTCGATGTGATCGCGGTCGGCACGCTACCTCTACATCTACCATCGGGATTAGTTTTAGACCTAAATAATTGTTATTTGGTGCCGCGTTAAGCATGAACATTATATCTGGATCTTGTTTGATGCGAGACGGTTATTCATTTAAGACAGAGAATAATGGTTGTTCTATTTATATGAATAATATCTTTTATGGTCATGCACCCTTGAAGAATGGTCTATTTTATTGAATCTCGATAGTAGTAATACACATATTCATAGTATTGAAACCAAAAGATGCTGAGTTGATAATGATAATGCAACTTATTTGTGGCACCGCCGTTTGGGTCATATCGATGTAAAACGCATGAAGAAACTCCATACCGATGGGCTTCGAATCACTTGATTATGAATCACTTGGTACTTGCGAACCGTGCCTCATGGGCAAGATGACTAAAACGCCGTTCTCCGGAACTATGGAGCGAGCAACTGATTTGTTGGAAATCATACATACTGATGTTTGTGGTCCAATGAATGTTGAAGCACGCGGCGGGTATCGTTATTTTCTCACATTCACAGATGATTTGAGCAGATATGGGTATATCTATTTAATGAAACACAAATCTAAAACATTTGAAAAGTTCAAAGAATTTCAGAGTGAAGTGGAAAATCATCGTAACAAGAAAATAAAGTTTCTACGATCTGATCGTGGAGGAGAATATTTGAGTTACGAGTTTGGTTTACATTTGAAACAATGTGGAATAGTTTCAGCAACTCACGCCACCCGAACACCACAGAGAAATGGTGTGTCCGAACGTCGAATCGTACTTTACTTGATATGGTGCGATCTATGATGTCTCTTACTGATTTACCGCTATCGTTTTGGGGATATGCTTTAGAGACGGCCGCATTCACGTTAAATAGGGCACCATCTAAGTCCGTTGAGACGACACCGTATGAACTGTGGTTTGGCAAGAAACCAAAGTTGTCGTTTCTTAAAGTTTGGGGCTGCGATGCTTATGTGAAGAAACTTCAACCAGATAAGCTCGAACCCAAATCGGAGAAATGTGTCTTCATAGGATACCCAAAGGAGACAGTTGGGTACACCTTCTATCACAGATCTGAAGGCAAGATTTTCGTTGCTAAATTCGGATCCTTTCTAGAGAAGGAGTTTCTCTCGAAAGAAGTGAGTGGGAGGAAAGTAGAACTTGATGAGATAACTGTATCTGCTCCATTATTGGAAGGTAGTTCACCACAAGAAATGGTTCCTGTGACAACTACACCAATTAGTGAGGAAACTAATGATGTTGATCATGAAACTTCAGATCAAGTTGCTACTGAACTCGTGGGTCAACCAGAGTAAAATACGCACTGAGTGGTACGGTAATCCTATTCGGAAGTCATGTTACTTGACCATGGCGAACCTACAAACTATGAAGAAGCGATGGTGAGCCCAGATTCATGAAATGGCTGGAAGCCATGAAATCTGAGATGGGATCCATGTATGAAAACAAAGTATGGACTTTGGTTGACTTGCCCGATGGTCGGCAAGCCATTGAGAATAAATGGATCTTTAAGAAGAAGACCGACGCTGATGGTAATGTAACTGTCTACAAAGCTCGACTTGTTGCGAAAGGTTTCCGACAAGTTCAAGGGGTTGACTACGATGAGACTTTCTCACCCGTGGCGATGCTTAAGTCTGTCCGAATCATGTTAGCAATTGCCGCATTTTATGATTATGAAATTTGGCAAATGGATGTAAAACTGCATTCTTGAATGGATTTACGGAAGAAGAGTTGTATATGATGCAACCAGAAGGTTTTGTTGATCCAAAGGGTGCTAACAAAGTGTGCAAGCTCCAGCAATCAATTTATGGTGCGGTGCAAGCCTCTCGGAGTTGGAATAAACGCTTTGATAGTGTGATCAAAGATATGGATTTATACTGACTTTTGGAGAAGCCTGTATTTACAAGAAAGTGAGTGGGAGCTCAGAGCATTTCGATATTATATGTGGACGACATATTATTGATTGGAAATGATATAGAATTTCTGGATAGCATAAAAGGATACTTGAATGAAAGTTTTTCAATGAAAGACCTCGGTGAAGCTGCTTACATATTGGGCATCAAGATCTATAGAGATAGATCAAGACGCTTAATTGGACTTTCACAAAGCACATACCTTGATAAAGTTTTGAAAAGTTCAAAATGGATCAGGCAAAGAAAGGTTTTTACCAGTATTACAAGGTGTAAGATTGAGTCGGACTCAATGCCCGACCACAATGAGAAGATAGAGAGAAAATGAAAGATGTTCCTATGCTTCAGCCATAGGCTCTATCATGTATGCAATGCTGTGTACCAGACTGACGATGCTTAGCAATAAGCTTGGCAGGAAGGTACCAAAGTAATCCAGAGTGGATCATCGGACAGCGGTCAAGAACATCCCGAAATACCGAAAAGGACTAAGGATATGTTTCTCGATATGGAGGTGACAAAGAGCTAGTCGTAAGTGGTTACGCCGATGTAAGCTTTGACACGATCCGGCGATTCTAAATCGCAAATCGGATACGTGTTTTTATTAAACGGTGGAGCTGTCAGTTGGTGCAGTTCTAAACAAAGCGTCATGGCGGGATCTACATGTGAAGCGGAGTACATAGCTGCTTCGGAAGCAGCAAATGAAGGAGTCTGGATGAAAGAGTTCATTTTCGATCTAGGTGTCATACCTAGTGCATCGGGACCAATGAAGATCTTCTGTGACAATACTGGTGCAATTGCCTTAGCAAAGGAATCCAGATTTCACAAGAGGACCAAGCATATCAAGAGACGCTTCAATTCCATTCGGGACCAAGTCCAAGTGGGAGACATACAGATTTGCAAAATACATACGGATCTGAATGTTGCAGACCCGTTGACTAAGCCTCTTCCACGAGCAAAACATGATCAGCACCAAGACTCCATGGGTGTTAGAATCATTACTGTGTAATCTAGATTATTGACTCTAGTGCAAGTGGGAGATCAAGGAAATATGCCCTAGAGGCAATAATAAAGTTATTATTTATTTCCTTATATCATGATAAATGTTTATTATTCATGCTAGAATTGTATTAACCGGAAACATAATACATGTGTGAATACATAGACAAACAGATAGTCACTAGTATGCCTCTACTAGACTAGCTCATTAATCAAAGATGGTTATGTTTCCTAACCATAGACATGTGTTGTCATTTGATTAATGGGATCACATCATTAGGAGAATGATGTGATTGACATGACCCATTCCGTTAGCTTAGCACTTGATCGCTTAGTATATTGCTATTGCTTTCTTCATGACCTATACATGTTCCTGTAACTATGAGATTATGCAACTCCGCTTTACGGAGGAACACTTTGGTACTACCAAACGTCACAACGTAATCGGGTGATTATAAAGGAGTACTACAGGTGTCTCCAAAGGTACTTGTTGGGTTGGCGATTTGAGATTAGGTTTTGTCACTCCGATTGTCGGAGAGGTATCTCTGGGCCTTCTCGGTAATACACATCACATAAGCCTTGCAAGCATTACAACTAATGAGTTAGTTGTGAGATGATGTATTACGGAACGAGTAAAGAGACTTACGAACGAGATTGAACTAGGTGTTGGATACCGACGATCGAATCTCGGGTAAGTAACATACCGATGACAAAGGGAACAACGATGTCGTTATGCGGTTTGACCGATAAAGATCTTCAGAGAATATGTAGGAACCAATATGGGCATCCAGGTTCCGCTATTGGTTATTGACCGAGAATGGTTCTAGGTCATGTCTACATAGTTCTCGAACCCGTAGGGTCCGCACGCTTAACGCTTCGATGACAGCTCATTATGAGTTTATAAGTTTTGATGTACCAAGGTTGTTCGAGTCCCGGATGTGATCACGGACATGACGAGGAGTCTCGAAATGGTCGAGACATAAAGATTGATATATTGGAAGCCTATGTTTGACTTGGAAGGTTCGGATGAAAACAGGAAGTTATGGAACACCGGGGTTACGGAACCCCGGGGGTCAATGGGCCTTGATGGGCCATAGGGAGAAGAGGAAGGGCGGCCAGGGCAGGCAGGCGCGCCCCTCCCGCCTAGTCCGAATAGGACAGGAGAGGGGCGCCTCTTCCCTCTTCCCTCCCCAATCCTAATCCAACTAGGAGAGGGGGGTCCTACTCCGGTGGGAGTAGGACTCCTCAGCGCCCCTTCTGGGCTGGCCGCACCCCCTTGCTCCTTTATATACGGGGCGGGGGCACCCCATAACACACAAGTTGATCTACGTGATCGTTCTTAGCCAGTCGGTGCCCCCTCCACCATATTCCACTTCGTCATATCGTCATGAGCTTAGGCGAAGCCCTGCGCGGAGAAGTCATATCGTCGCGAGCTTAGCGAAGCCCTGTCGGTAGAGCATCATCATCGTCCACCACGCCGTCGTCTTGACGGAACTCATCCCCGACGCTTTCTTTGGATCGGAGCCCGGGATCGTCATCGAGCTGAACGTGTGCGAAACTCGGAGGTGCCGTGACGTTCGGTACTTGGATCGGTCGGATCGTGAAGACGTCGACTACATCAACCGCGTTGTTATAACGCTTCGCTTTCGGTCTCACGAGGGTACGGACGACGACACTCTTCCCTCTCGTTGCTATGCCATCACCATGGTCTTGCGTGTGCGTAGGAAATTTTTTGAAATTACTACGTTCCCCAACATTATTTTAGTGAAAAACTCTCCGGTGCTCAACTTAACTATCCCATATATGACAAAGAATTATATTCTTTAGTGCATGTGCTACATGTTTGGGAGCATTACCTTAGACCTCATGAGTTTGTCATCCATACCGATCATGAAACGCTTAAGTACCTAAAAGGACAAACTAAGTTGAACAAGCGTCATGCCAAATGGAGTGAATTTATTGAATCTTTTCCTTATGTGATCAAGTACATTAAGGGTAAGGAAAATGTAGTTGCGGATGCACTTTCACGCATATGCATGCTTGTCACTCAACTTGAGTTGAATGTTATTGGTTTTGACCATATAAAAGACTTGTATGAGAATGATCCTTCTTTTGCTACTCCTTATGCTAAGTGTTTGGCACACACATCTTGGGAACGATACTACATAAAGGATGATTATCTTATGAGAGCTAACAAACTTTGCATTTCCAAGTCTTCTCTTCGTTTGCTACTTTTGCAAGAGGCTCATGGAGGCGGACTCATGGGACACTTTGGACGCGACAAGACATTCGCCACGCTCTCCAAGAACTACTTTTGGCCCAAGATGTTCCGCGACGTCCAACGCTTCACCAACCGATACTCTACATGTCGCAAAGCTAAGTCTAAAGCTCAATCTCATGGTCTTTACATGCCTCTTCCTATTCCTTATCAACCTTGGGAAGACATTAGCATGGATTTTGTACTTGGCTTGCCTAGAACTCAAAATGGAAAGGATTCCGTGTTTGTTGTTGTGGATAGATTCTTTAAGATGGCACATTTCATTCCTTGCAACAAGATAGACGATGCTTCACATGTTGCAAATCTCTTTTGTAGGGAAATCTTGCGACTCCATGGAGTACCAAAGACAATCATCTCCGATCGTGACGTCAAGTTCTTGAGTTACTTTTGGAAGACCCTATGCGCCAAGCTCGGAATCAAGCTATTGTTCTCATCCGCATACCACCCTCAAACCGACGGCCAAACGGAGGTGACGAACCGCACACTATCCAATCTACTTCGTGTCTTGATCAAGAAGAACATCAAGGAGTGGGAAGCATGTCTGCCCATCGCCGAGTACGCCTACAACCGTGCAAGACATTCGACTACCGGCAAGTCCCCCTTCGAGGTCGTCTACGGCTTCAACCCGTTGTCACCATTGGACATTCTACCTCTTCCTCTACAAGAGCGCACCAACATGGATGCGAGTGCATGGGCAAGCTACATCAAGAAGATGCATGAGGATACAAGACAAGCCCTCGAGCGACAAGTACAACGACTAGCGACCAAGCTCAACGTCAACAAGCAACCTATGATATTCAACATTGGTGATCTAGTATGGCTGCACCTTCGCAAGGACCGCTTCCCCAACGAACGCAAGTCCAAGCTTCTCCCTCGAGTCGATGGACCTTTCAAGGTGCTAGCACGCTACAACGACAACGCCTACAAGATTGACCTACCTCGAGACAAGTACAATGTGAGCGACATCTTCAACGTCAAGGACCTCGCACCATTCCATGGAGATGAAGCTTTTGATCCGCGGTCGGATCTCTCTCAAGGGGGGGAGATGATGCGGAGCATCCTTCACTCATCCCCATGGACGCACCTACATCTTCCTCACCACCACGTGGACCCATGACTCGAGCCCGAGCTAAGGCTATCGAAGATAAGGTGAACTCGCTCCTCTCCGAACTCCCTCCTCCTACTCACGAGACATGGCTACTACCTCATTCGGAAACTCTATGTGTAATCAGGTACATGGAGATGAGCCAAGGGACAACTACTTGCAAGAGCCAAGACGCCAAGGACCCGAAGCACGATGAAGAAGAAGAGGAAAGGATGCTGAAGCTACAGGCATCGGACGTCCGACCACGTCCGGACGTCCGGCGACCCCCAGGACACGGACGACCGACGCCCTCCGGACGTCCGGCAGCTGAGCACCTGAATGGAATCTACGGACGTCCGACCGACGCACGCCCGAACCGAATCTACGGACGTCCGGACCCTGTCGAGCCTCCGGACGACCGGTGACCTCCGGACGTCCGACGCCTGTGTGTTGACTTCGTTTGGGGCCGCAGCCCTTGTACCCCCTTCGCCCCCTAGACTATATATACTCTTTCTTCCCCACCTTTCTAGGGTTAGCATTGGTTTAGCTCATCTTTGGTGTGAGAGCCCTTGCTCATCCACTTGGTTACCTTCTCCTCGGAGATCGCGCCTCCTCGGAGAAGATCCTTCCAAGGGATTCAAGACCCCCTCTAGGGTGGACCCCATCAAGACCTCCTTCCGGAGAAGAACGGTTACTTGTGTATCTTTCCCTTGTTGATTTTGAATCTTGTGCTACCTTATGTGTTCGGTGATCTAGCACTTGTGTGATTGATCCGGTTGGTTGAGTGATTTCCCTCTCGTTTTCCCCTTGTTTTCCCTTTGTGCTTCCGCGCGTTCTTCGTGATTCCCCGTAGGATCCACTCCAAACGTGAAAGATCGTCCACGTAGGGTTCCGCCCTACATCAGTAAGCCACGTTGTCATTCACAAAAACCAACACCTCATAATACCCGGGCGGTCCACGGAGGGGAACGTTTGGTTCCCGGGTACATATGTACCCTGTATGGAAAAAAAAGTAGCAATTCAACAAAAACTCAAAAACTTCTGAAAATATTTTTGAAATAAACTTGATCTTTCATTGTAGTAGTGAGAAAAGTTTCATAAAAAGAAAATTCCTCTTTGATTTCTTTTCAAAAAAGACAAATTTTCGGTCAAAATAGCGTGAATAGTAACCTATAATAGCAAATAATTTTTTTCTTTTTCGCTGTGAAGTCAACGTTGGTTTGTTTTCTTGAAAATTTATATACTAGTGCGCAAGTAAGTCAAGTTTAATCTAAAAATACTTTTGAACTATTTTGACATTTTGTTTAATTATTTTAAAAAAATATCTCATATAGGGTGTATACACATGCGGGAGCCAAAGGGTATTTCCCGGCGGCCCACACATTAAGTTCATCGAGCGCCCTACACACCTACTACCTGTCATCGTACTGCGGAATTAAAGGTGGTGCACTGCTACTATCTCGGGAAGCCGCCGAAAAGAAAAATACTACTCCCTCCGTTCCTAAATAATTGTCTTTCTAGAGATTTCAACAAGTGACTACATATGAAGCAAAATGAGCGAATCTACACTCTAAAACATGTCTACGTACATCCGTATGTTGTAGTCCATTTGAGATGGCTAGAAAGACAATTATTTAGGAACGGAGGGAGTATATCAAGAAGCTTTCTGTCAGTATCAGGCCGCAATTTATGGAAAAATTAGGAAGAATCGGGTTGTTGATTATGTTCATTCATTGCAGTCCGTGCGGGTCGACCTCATCAGAACTGGGCTGCCACACCGCAAACCTACAGTGCAACGGGAGGTGACCAAACCCCGGCCCTGTAGCACTCGCCCCAGAGCGCGACAGGGTAACAGCCGGTTTTCGACATCCTTGTTATTCAAGCGTGCCCACAGCATCAAATAATGCGTGCCTAATAAATCCCCTTGATGGCCCGTGCATGGTTCTCTGGGCCATCACATCACTTCATCGAGTTAGGTGGCAGGCAGGAGGCAGCTTCATTTCAACGTACGGCGCCTGCCCGTATAAAATCCCACAGGCTGCATATGGCTCTTCGTCCATAGCCGCAGAGGTGTAGAGTGTTTGGGGTTAGCGGTAGTGATCGATAGCTCAGCTCTGCTAGTCCAGCCAAGATGTGGAGGCTGAAGGTGTCCGAGGGTGGCGGCCCGTGGTTGCGGTCGGTGAACAACTTCCTCGGCAGGGCGGTGTGGGAGTTCGACCCCGACTACGGCACGCCGGAGGAGCGCGCCGAGGTGGAGAGGGTGCGCCGGGAGTTCACGGACCGCCGTTTCGAGAAGAAGGAGTCGCAGGATCTTCTGATGCGCATGCAGGTATATTTACGTACATGATCCTGCATGTCCTGATGCCAAACTATATGCATGAGTAGGACATCCTTATCAAAAGGGTGTGGCTAAGTCTCAGTCGACTGAGACTTAACCAAGCCTAAGTCAAATGTTATAGTATGTAAGAAGAAAATAAAAAAATAAAAAAGAATTCTTTTGCACAAATCTCCATGCAAAATTAAAGGAAGTTAGTATCAACTGAAACATAATAAAGTCTTAGTTAATTGAGACTTAGCAAAACTGTTATCAAAATATAAAATGTTTTTATAGGCTATACTACATAAACTTTGTGTCAACGAGTGTCTGTCACTATACAGAAAATAAAGAAAGTGTATCAGAACGTTTTAGTGGATGATGATTTTTACTCACAAACAGTGTGAAGCAATCATTAAAAAGAATCTGAAGGAATCCAAGTCGTCAGAATCAAACATCCAACCAACGTAATGAAAATCATAAGGATAAAAAGTATAAGCTTTTCTAAAGGACGACGATAACTGCTACATGTGTGGGTGTTAAGAGGTCTGCCCACACGTTTTGTATGGTGTCTAAGAGGACCAACCCACATATCTATGTGTGGGCAAAACAACTAACGCCCACACACCATTTTTTTTTCTTTGCTGTCCCTCTCACACGCCTACGGGGCAAAATGCATAACGCCCACACGATCTCTCTCAGCCACCTACCTCATGGTCCCGCACGCCCCGCGTGGCACTCACCACGCGTCCCAGCAGTTGCCATGGTCCGGACCCTATTCAATGTCCGTTTAACTGCAGTTGACATGTCGCTGAACTACAGTTGCCATGTCGGACAACTACAGTTGCCATGGTTGCTCAACTGTAGTTGCCATCTCAAGTCAAGTGCCAGATGCCATTTTGGACAACTGCACCTGTTGCCATGTATGGTCTGGTTTACTATAGTTGCCATGATTTGAAAACTTTAGAGGTTGTCACCAACTAACACTAAGCAGTTGCCATGTATGGTCTGGTTTACTACAGTTGCCATAATTTGAAAACCTTAGGAGTTGCCACCTACTAACACTAGACAGTTGCCGTGTAGCGCTACAAAGAGACATGGCAAAACAACAGGTTCGGGTAAAAAGAGAGTTGCCATCTTCTTACAAGCACACTAGGGCAGTTGCCGTATACCCTGCAAAACACATGGCAACTGACATGTTCGGGTAAGAAAAAGAGAGTTGCCATCTGCTACACTAGGGCAGTTGCCATGTACTCCCTCCGTTCCTAAATATTTTTCTTTCTAGAGAATTCAACAAGTGACTACATACGGATGTATATAGACATATTTTAGAGTGTAGATTCACTCATTTTGCTCCGTATGTAGTCACTTGTTGAAATGTCTAGAAAGACAAATATTTAGGAACGAAGGGAGTGCACTGCAATACACATGGCAACTGGCAACTTGGGTGTGGGAGAGGAGACGGGCATGTGGACGAGATGGCAAATGCCCACACGCCAGCCCTTGTGCCTGAGTGAAAACTGACGTGTGGGCGAACTGCTAAACGCCCACACACCGGCCCTTCGTGTGGGTGACCGGATAAATGCCCACACACCAGCCCAGTCTTACGTGACACCACAATCATGCCAAAATTCATGCAACCACAAACGGACGCGGATCCACGCGTGTGGGCAAGATACAAACGCCCACACGTGTGGGAGTTAGTGTTTCTTTTTTAAAATAAAAAGTCGTTTGAATCAAAGGGGCTCTAAGGCTGGTCATAGTGGGGAGTAACATATACTAGTATCATGCATATGATATTAGTGTATGATACTATCTTCATAGTGCATAGTAACATAAAGTAGTATCATAGATGGTCATATTTATTGCCATGCATGACACAAAGTAGCATAGCATTTAACATGATATGGTATCTACCTATGTTACTCTAACCCTCTCTCCTCTTTAATTATGTGCCACATAAGCATGTTTGCTAGTCCCAAGTGCATGTTATTGGTTATGTTACTCCCACTATGGCCAGCCTAAGTCTCTCAACAAGTCATTTATTTGAACACGACGATCTAGTCAAATCTGGACTAGTATACCAAAGGCATTATTAGAGCAGAAAATACAACTCCCTCCGTCCCACGGAGGGGAGTACTAGAGGTTCGAAGAGAATATTTCTTCCACGGGCCCGGAAGCAATTTCGTTTCTTTCAGTACAGTGTTTTAGATGCTACTAGTACTTACTGTACTCCAGTACTCTGAATAACCACATGGCCAAATTTTCCGTGACAAGACCATGACCGCATGCCCCCCTTCCTGAGAGCACGAGCAGTGCGCTCCATAAACGGCACCACCCACCAATCACCCATACTCTTTTTTTCTTTTTTGGAGAAGATCCAACCAACCACCCATACTCGGGAAGCACTGGGATGCGGCTAGCCAGCCCATTGTCTTTAGTCCATTCATGTCGAGGTCCACCCACCTCCCGTGCCCACCGTACAGACGCAGTTTCCGGGGCGGGGGGCTTCGCTCCGCGCCACAGCAGCCGTCTCCCTTCTGCCGCCCAAGCAGCCAGCAGCAGCCCCCGCGGATCTCTTGACCGCGACCGGAGCCAGCCGGGCGGCCGCCACGCTGCACTGCCGACGGCGTCCCCGTGAGTTCGCTTGGCCGGAAATCGCATTTCGCTCTCTGATCTTTGAAGCCGTTGCTCTGTTTCTCTAGAGACGCCGACTTTACCCTAGCGATTGGTGTCACCCGGTTAGATAATTAGCGATGTGTACGCAACTGTGATTAAACAAAGACTGAAAGGCTCGGCGCTGCAACATGGGATGTGTAAGCAAGTGAAGCCGTGCACAGTTTGTTGTTGCCGCCATTCCCTCGCCGCCGCTCTCCTCGCTCTCTGCGTTGGCGTGGCTCGAACCAACGAAGGAGAAAGGGAGGAAGAGGATGAACACGAGGACACGTATCCCGGCGCATGAACGCCGGCTGCACGAATGGCCACTTGTCTCCTTTGTATTAGAGGCTACATCACGGCTACACTGGCATCGTGCCCCGGCAACAGACCGACGCTCTACATCAACACATAGCGGGGGGTTTTATACCCAGGTGCACACACACGTACACGGCCACCACACCGGCCACTAACCCACGCACTAACCTAGCTAACTACACGCATACATGCCTTGTACTTGACCGGCACAAACGCTAGCTTATCCATCTAATGCATGCATGCACTCAACTGCCCACGACCTTGGCAGCGCACACCGCGCACCACGGCTGCCTAACTGCTCGGCCGTAGCTGCTGCTCGTTGCTACCTTCGCGCGGACGACTCAGCTATCACCAAGCTATTGCGTGGCTTACTCCTAACATTCTCCCCCTAAGTCACGATCTCATCGTCGCCGAAGTTGTTGCAGCTCCTGTTATTGTCGTCGTCACGGCCGTGACCCAGCCCGTGGACCCGACCCGGTGCATCGACGCCGGTCGCACCGTCACGGACCCGACCTGGCGCATCGACGCCGGTCGCACCGTGCTCCGTCACGACCCGGCGACATACGCCGAGCTCCTTTGGTCTCCGCCGGCGACACACGCCTGGCGTCCCTCCGCGTCCCGCACGTCCCGCACGCATCCGACGTGCCTGACGAGCCCGACCGCACTAGTGCGTCCCGCACGTCCCGCGCGCATCCGACGCGCCCGGCGAGCCCGACAGCACCAGACGCTCACCGCATGCCGTCTCCGCGTCCGCCATGGCAGCCGCCACGCCGCGCCTCCGTGCCACGCACTTTCCACGGTTGTCGCCCCGAGCCGTCGCGTCCTCTGCGCCACCACGCAGGTCCTTCGCGACCTCCTCGTCTCCGCGACCGCCGTGCCTTTCGCGCGCACTCCCCACGTCCCCGCGCTCCCGCCGCGCACGTACGCGATCTGCGCAACCAGGTCCAGCGCCTCGACGCGGTCCACTCCCACGGTCCCGACGCGCCTGACACGTCCAGTGCGCATCCATAACACGCACCGGTCGCGCCCGGCTCGCCGCCGCGTCTTATTGCCCTGCACCGCCGCGGCCTCCATGCCGCCATGCCGTGCTATGCCGCCGCGCCACTACGCAGCGCCTCGGCGGCCTCCGCGGTCGCCGCACGCACGACGTCACCACCCGCCGCCTCCGTCACGCGCCATGGCAGCCACAGTGCCGCCCACCTCCATAGGCCGACATACGGCCCGAAGCTCCATCGCGCAGCCGCTGGCAAGCGCCGCCATCGCTGCCACGCCTCCAGCACGGCAAGCACGCCCAAGACATCAAGCTCTGATACCAATTGTTGTTGCCGCCAGTCCCTCGCCGCCGCTCTCCTTGCTCTCTGCGTTGCCGTGGCTCGAACCAACGAAGGAGAAAGGGAGGAGGATGAACACGAGAACACGTATCCCGGCGCACGAACGGCCACTTGTTTCCTTTGTATTCAGAGGCTACATCACGGCTACACCGGCACCGTGCCCCGGCAACAGACCGGCGCTCTACATCAACACATAGCGGGGGGTTTTATACCTAGGTGCACACACACGCACACGGCCACCACACCGGCCACTAACCCACGCACTAATCTAGCTAACTACACGCATGCATGCCTTGTACTTGACCGGCACAAACGCTAGCTTATCCATCTAATGCATGCATGCACTCAACTGCCCACGACCTTGGCAGCGCACACCGCGCACCAGGGCTGCCTAACTGCTCGGCCGTAGCTGCTGCTCGTTGCCAGCTTCGCGCGGACGACTCAGCTATCACCAAGCTATTGCGTGGCTTACTCCTAACATTCTTCCCCTAAGTCACGATCTCATCGTCGCCGAAGTTGTTGCAGCTCCTGTTATTGTCATTGTCACGGCCGTGACCCAGCCCGTGGACCCGACCCGATGCATCGACGCCGGTCGCACCGTCACGGACCCGACCTGGCGCATCGACGCCGGTCGCACTGTGCTCCGTCACGACCCGCGACATCCGCCGAGCTCCTTCTCCGCCGGCGACAACGCCTGGCGTCCCTCCGCGTCCCGTACGCGTCCGACGTGCCCGACGAGCCCGACCGCACTAGTGCGTCCCGCACGTCCCGCGCGCATCCGACGCGCCCGACGAGCCCGACAGCACCAGACGCTCACCGCATGCCGCCTCCGCGTCCGCCATGGCAGCCGCCACGCCGAGCCTCCGTGCCACGCACTTTCCACGGTTGTCGCCCCGAGCCGTCGCGACCTCTGCGCCACCACGCAGGTCCTTCGCGACCTCCTCGTCTCCGCGACCGTCGTGCCTTTCGCGCGCACTCCCCACGTCCCCGCGCTCCCGCCGCGCACGTACGCGATCTGCGCAACCAGGTCCAGCGCCTCGACGCGTCCACTCCCGCGTCCCGACGCTACCGACACGCCCAATGCGCACCCATAACACGCACCGTCGCGCCGGCTCGCCGCCACGTCTTATTGCTCGCACCGCCGCGCCTCCATGCCGCCATGCCGTTCTATGCCGCCGCCACTACGCAGCGCCTCGGCGGCCTCCGCGGTCGCCGCACGCACGACGTCACCACCCGCCGCCTCCGCCACGCGCCATGGCAGCCACAGTGCCGCCCACCTCCATAGGCCGACATACGGCCCGGAGCTCCATCGCGCAGCCGCTGGCAAGCGCCGCCATCGCTGCCACGCCTCCGGCACGGCAAGCACGCCCAAGACACCAAGCTCTGATACCAATTGTTGTTGCCGCCAGTCCCTCGCCGCCGCTCTCCTCGCTCTCTGCGTTGCCGTGGCTCGAACCAACGAAGGAGAAAGGGAGGAGGATGAACACGAGAACACGTATCCCGGCGCACGAACGCCGCCGGCCGCACGAACGGCCACTTGTTTCCTTTGTATTCAGAGGCTACATCATGGCTACACCGGCACCGTGCCCCGGCAACAGACCGGCGCTCTACATCAACACATAGCGGGGGGTTTTATACCTAGGTGCACACACGCGCACACGGCCACCACACCGGCCACTAACCCACACACTAATCTAGCTAACTACACGCATGCATGCCTTGTACTTGACCGGCACAAACGCTAGCTTATCCATCTAATGCATGCATGCACTCAACTGCCCACGACCTTGGCAGCGCACACCGCGCACCAGGGCTGCCTAACTGCTCGGCCGTAGCTGCTGCTCGTTGCCAGCTTCGCGCGGACGACTCAGCTATCACTAAGCTATTGCGTGGCTTACTCCTAACAAATTTTCAGAGCGCTTAATTCAAACTTCTCTAGATATTTCTGTTCTGGTGCTGTCATGTTAATATGCAAAGCTGGGTTTCAAATAATCACAGCATCTGCAGTAAAGTTCTCACATTTGAATGTTATCGGTTGCAGTTTGCAAAGCAAAAGCATGTTGAGGTGGATCTTCCTGCGGTCAAGATTGCAGACAGTGGACAAGTCACAGCAGAGACTATATTAACATCATTGAGGCGAGCGCTTGCTCACCATTCTGCTCTGCAAGCACACGATGGGCATTGGGCTGGTGATTTCAGTGGAATTATGTTCATTATGCCTATCTTGGTGTGTATTTTATTTACTTTTTTACTTTGAATTTATTTCCTCGAGTATATTTTCTAGTCAGCTGTTGGGTATTGCTAGGAGAAAGCATAAGCTTTGTTGTCGTATGGTGATTCTGATTGTTTGTCAGCTAATTTTGTTCTCAGTAATTATTATTTTACTAAAGTCTTTCCAGAAAGTCGGATGTGTATGCCCGGTTATATAGCTTGAATACATTGTGTCAGTGACAAAAGAAATTGGTAGTAAAAATTGCTGTACCCATGCTATGAAGCTTTCTTAGTTCACTTCCTTTTGTAGTGCTTAAGAACTATCTAATTATAGTACACACACATATATATATACTTCCCATACACAAGATGCATCAGGTTTTTTTAGCAGCTTAATCTAATTTGTTTCTAATGCTGGACAGTTCAATTTAAGGTTCGGTTGTGAATAGCCCAAACTAATTATCAGGAGTTGCATACATTAGTTGGTCTGTGGACACCATTATGATGACAATTTGTTTTTCACAGATATTTGCTCTACATATTACTGGATCACTCAATACTGTCCTATCAACAGAACATCGACGTGAGATATGTCGCTATATTTACAACCATCAGGCATGCCAACATCAATCCCAGTTAATTTCTAGTAGTTGTCTTTATATGCCAAGTGCCCATTACTGTTTGATGGTATAGAAAAACATGACAAGATTGCATGTAATGTAATCCATGTAGAACGAAGATGGTGGTTGGGGTACGCAAGTGTTAGGGCCGAGCAGCATGTTTGGATCATGCTTGAACTATGTTACCTTGAGGCTTCTTGACGAGGTGGACAATGATGCCTTGACTGCAGGACGTGCTTGGATTCTGTCACGTGGAAGTGCAGCTGCAATTCCACAATGGGGAAAGATATGGCTCTCGGTATGCCACTTAAACACAAACAATTAGTATGTGAAGTATCTCTATGCTTGCGTGTGTGATAATAAAGGGGGTTCCTTGGGTATGGAGATTTTTTAATCCAAAATTGGCAACTTATTCTGCAGGGACTTTTTTGAAACTACTTACATGTTACATTTAACCGTCTCTCTTACTGCCTTGAACCATATTGGATAATGCCTTCTTACGTGAACTTTTTCTGTGTACGTACTAGATTGTTGATAAATCAGCAAACGTATTAAAATTCAAGAGAATCTTTGATATTGGATAGTATAATTCGCAGTTAATAATTTCCTCCAAATTAAAATGCCTTTCCATGACCGTGTCTTGTTTCTATGTTAATTATGAGGATAGAATTTAGCATATTCATCTTGACTTGATTACACTAGAAGCAGTCAAAGTGAAAATAGTTTAGTTTCTTAGTTTCTCTGGTTGCAGTTAATTATGAGGATGGTTCAGTTTTGTTTGATCTCAAGCCTAGAATTGCCGAAAGTTGGTTGTTGCCAAAATTTCGGTTGCAGTTGTTGACTATCTAAAAATTATTATTTCTTGACCAAGAAGGGTTAATGCAAGCAATTCATGTTTTTAAATGAAGGTGGTCGGTTTGTATGAATGGTCTGGAAACAATGCGATCATTCCTGAACTATGGCTTGTCCCACATTTTCTTCCAATTCATCCAGGTACTAGTTTCTTTTGCGACGGTAAATATGATTGAATCCTCAACATATGCAATGCCCCTCACGACTTAAGTGTACACGGAATTCCCCTATTTGTTCTTACTATCTATATTTTCCTTATTTTCCATACATGCACAAGTCAACTTTTTTTATTTTCTGCCTGCCAATCCTAGACCAATGCACATTCCTATCGATACCATACATGACCATATTGACATGTTAATGTATTGTCCATGAATTAATTTGAATTTTCTTAAGCAAAGTTACATGGAGTTTGTTAAAATATACTAACTGAAAATAGCATTTTGGTAAAATATATAGATACCTGGAAAATATTTCAATAGACTCAATCTTCATTGCATCCATTAAATGCAATGGACACTGATATGGACATTTTGAAGATGCGTGTTTGTTTAGGGTTAGGGTTTGGCCTCTCTAAATCGTTGTTGGACTGCGGATCATTTGGCTAAACAGGGGCTTGACCACCCGGAAAATATCCTCTATGTGATCAAGTGGGGGAAACCATACAACATCTGCTCATAGCATGTGTTCTCAAGGGCTTTGATATTTTCGTTGTGTTGGATAGCTTGGTGGATATGGAAGCATATGGATGGATGTGTTTTTTAGAGGGGACCAACTAGCCTTAATTTGATCCTCAAAACAAAAGGGATGCGGCCCATTTGTGGTGTATGACTGGGGCCAAAGGGCTCCGGGGGATTTGGCCATAGGGGCCTTTTTGATGGGTCATGGTCGTAGTTATATCTTTCTTGGCAATCCTTTGTACTAGATCCGTGCCCTGAGCTTGTATGCATCTTTTTTGACTTTTGTTTTCTTGTTAATTTAATGCTGTGCAGCTCTCCTGCACTTTTCACTAAAAAAAAGCTCTACCAGTAAATGCTTGCTTGTTTTGAAACTATAACTCATGACTGCTAAATTGAGTTGTCTATGTGGCTAGAAGGTAACAAATGAACCGCTCAGCAATCAGCACCTTCAACAATGCATTTGGGTTGCTGCTTTTATGATACTTTTTCTTATTCAGGTGAATTTTTCTTCCACAGGACGATTCTGGTGCTTTACCCGGTTGGTTTATATGCCAATGTCTTATCTTTATGGCAAAAAGTTTGTTGGCCCAATTACACCAACAATATTGGCAATAAGGCAGGAGCTCTATAGTGTACCATACCATGAGATTGATTGGAATAAAGCCCGTGATACTTGTGCCAAGGTTCGTTTTAGAGAGACACATTGCTACTCAAAATGTAATCGCTCCTATAGAAGCAAATATATTAGATAGTATGTTATTTGTTGAAAAAGTATGGTGCTGCAGAGTCAAGCCACCAACATCATTTGGTTATATTTATGTATGCAATCTCACAGTAAGTGTAGTAGTGACTATGTATGTGCTAACATACAGTTTTATATGGTATAATAATGACTAGTTCTGTACAAGCCCAACGCTAGAAAATTAGAATGACAATGAATATCTTAAATAGGAGGTTTTGCATTGTAATTTATAAGTACACTCAATCTTTATATTCATTTTGAATTGAATTTCCTACACTTGTTACCTGTGCATGTTCTTATGAAACGAAAATAAATAGTTAGCTGCTTAGAAATATGACTGATTGTGAAAATTGTTGAAGAACCATTACACAGCTGGTGAAACTTCTCATTTAATATTAGATAAGGTGACTGCTAATGTAAGTAAGATGGGGAAATTATAGTTATTTACACAGTACTAACCCTTATTGTTTTCCTTAGATTAAAGTTGTCAATTATAACTTATCTGTCTAGAACTCTAGATAGATGTTTTTTTTAATGTTTTTCTGTTATTATTTGTTGTTGCATGCAGGAAGACCTTCGCTATCCACGGTCATTTGTGCAAAATCTTATTTGGATATGTCTTAATAAATTTGTGGAACCGGTTTTGAATTTCTGGCCAGTTAATAAGTTAAGAGATACAGCATTGAAGAACCTCCTGAAACATATACATTATGAAGATGAAAGTACTAAATATATCGGTATATGCCCGATTAACAAGGTAATTTGACCTGCTTGCTTCTTAATATGTGCAAGAAAGTAGTGGGTGGCTTTTGCCACTTTTGCTATATAATATTCGTCTAAGGCCAGATCTAGTTCATTTCCGAAGGGCTAAGCTTTAAGTTTGGGGCCAGACCTGAGGTAAATAGGACTGATTTTATATATCATACATCCTCCTCAAGGCTTTGCATGTCCATATTCCATTTCCACAACCTATAGATTCTTGACAAAATATATGGTAAATAAAATTCATGGCCAATACTGTCTGATTCCGCACATTCTAGGGTGAAACTTCTGTTTATTATATGAGCTTTGAAGCACGTTTAGTAATAATAAATGCTTTGAATTGTTTATTATGTATATTTTTAGCGAAATGACCTTGGCGCTTAAGCATTTTAGACCAAGGTTTTCAAGTCGATGAGTCGTTCTGGGGCAGTGACTCGTGATGAGTCGAGCCTGGCCAATCGACTAGTCGCGACTTGTCTCGGCTAGTCAAGGGGTTTGAGTCAACCCTAGAGTGTGACTCGTCGACATCGACTAGTCGCGCGACTCAAAAACAGTGTTTCAGATCTATTTCTACTTTTCTACATGTATCGCATTAAATATATGCCTTCAAAAGGGAGAATACGATGACAGATATTTAGTCTTACTGGACCGTGTATTTTTAGAATAGGACAATCCAGCCAGTCCAAACCCAATACCCAGTCATTGCCACTGTCATTTATTCCTTCCACTGTGTCAAGTTCATGTGTTAACATCCCTATTAGACATTTAACCATCCAAATAACCTCCTTGCCGTTTTCTTATTTTCTTGCTAGTTTCTTGCAATTTATCTCACAAAACAATTAATTTGAATTAACAAACTGAGAAAATTTGTTGTTCTAGGCACTAGATATGATTTGTTGTTGGAGCGACGATCCAAATTCAGATGCACTGAAGATGCATCTTCCAAGGATCTACGATTTTTTATGGCTTGCAGAAGATGGCATGAAAGCACATGTAGGTAACAATATCTTGTCGTGCTATGTCCACAAATTTTGCTCCACTCCATTTGTTTTTATGACTGAGGACCATTATGTGTAAACATTGGCTATTTCATCCCGTTGGTTCCGCTACTGTTGGCAGACTGTATGTTTGTGCATTTTGTGTCTCCTGGCAGTTTGTTTACCATTGGAATCAAAGTGTGAGAAAACAATACCACATCCTATAAGTTTTTAAAATTAATCATAAATGTGCTGACTTTTTTTATAGTTTCTACACTACAAAAACTCATGGTTCTTTCATTTAATCAGAATACAGAAATCTTACCAATGCTTATAATCAATACAAATTATTTAGGCTTTTTTTACTGAAGATTTTTTTATTGTGACCTGTCAACATTTTGTAGTACTTGTTTTTGCTGATATTTTCCTTGCCTTTGGTGCGAGAGCTTCGTTACATAAAATGTGTAATTTGTGTGTTCTTTATTTAATTTGAAGAGGGGTCTCAAGTGTTCTATGAAGAGATATGTGTATTACATACACCTTTTCCCCTTAAATTCTTTACAATAGGTCTATGATGGTTGTCAAAGCTGGGAGATAGCTTTTATTGTTCAAGCTTATTGCTCGACAGACATTGCTAATGAGTTTGGTCCAACACTTCGGAAAGCCCATGAGTTCATTAAAGGTTCACAGGTTTGAATTCTATATCTCCTAAATTTACACATTGTAAATAAAATAAAACTTGAATGCCAAATTTGACATCAGTTTCTTACTTGCAGATTCTTGAGAACCATCCTCAGAGCGAAGCTTATTATCGCCATAGATCGAAAGGTTCATGGACACTATCAACAGCTGATAATGGTTGGTCGGTATCAGATTGTACTGCAGAAGCACTTAAGGTCAAGACAAGTTATTTCTAATATTCCCTTAATCTAGAAAAGTAGGAAAGATTCTTTCATATTATAAAAATCGATACTGAGCGTAGTACTCTCTTATATGTGGTTCATCAAAAAAGAATTAACATTTTTTATTCATATCTGACTATTGATTTTATCAACTTAACTAGGTGCAACTAGAGCCGTTTTGGCTTGCACATTAGAAGGGTGAATGGTTCTTAAATTTCCAAAGAAGGCAATGAATGTATAGAAGAGAACCAAGACTCTCATGCATAACTAACACGACCCATATTGATTGGAATTGTGTATTATACATACATCATCATCTTCTTACACTAAAATTTGCAACTGCACTTGTGTCATTATGTCATGAAATTTTGTGGAAGTCCCTGATTATTGTCAAGTGCCCAAATGTCCTAACTTTATGATGTGTGGATATGTCACCATTGCGTAATGGAATTTTCTTAATGATCCTTACCTCTTTAGGCATTGTTGCTTTTGTCAAAGATCTCTCCTAATCTTGTGGGAGATTCCATAAATGGAGAAAGGTTGTATGATGCAGTGGATTGCTTACTTTCTTTCATGGTATGACACTAACTTGAATCATGTTTCATGTCCTTATATTTACTTTTCTCAATTTTTTGGGGTACTCTGTCTAAATGACAGATAATCCAGTCCACTTCTATCCGCTTTGTGTAGCCATGCTTAAAGTCAAGGAAGGGAAAAAAGGTGCCCTTGGGTCAAAGACAACATGGAGAAAAAGTGCCAAAGCTAGATCTAAGTATCTTGTGCAGTTCAAATTCATGCATATAAATAGAAAGAAAACAAAGAAAATATGTGAACTAAAAGAAATTTAGTATGTGAGTACTGGATAGTACGCCGACTGGCCAATTATTGTGTGCGAGTGGTGTAGACTGTAATTTCTTAGCTAATGAGTAAAGTACGCCGACTGTAGAAGTTTTAAAGATGCCCATGGTTCAAACAAATGTTAGCTACAGAGGTTTCTCTACTATACTTTTCTCCTGGAATTATGCACATCCAGCACCCCAGCTTCGATGCTGAATAATTGGTGAAGGGTAAAGACTTCGTCAAGTGCATAATACACTATGAGATGTTCATAATCAGTCCTTTAAATTATTATTCTTTATCGAAATCTCTGTAGTTTTCTGCTTAGGTATGGGCTAAAAGTTTATGTGCTGTCTTACAAGAAATCCTCTTCTTTTTACTAAAATTTATGCACTTTTAATGCTTATCGATGATTTATGTGTTCTCTTAAAATCATTTAGTATGGCAAACATCAATGATTACTGATCGTACTTTTTTTTTCCTCCTTTGAAGAACAAAGACGGTACCTTTTCTACATATGAGTGCAAGAGAACTACATCTTTGTTAGAGGTGAGTATTTCACAGTTCTACTTCTGTTGTTTGGAAAACCAAGTCCAGGAACTATGGAGACTCTCTGTTTCAGTTGCATGTGATAAGGTTAAAACCATTGTGTACAAACAATAATCTTAGGAATCAAGACAAGCAATTCCAGTTTGCGAATTCAGACTGGAAATTCAAATTTAAACAATTGTCAACCAGAATTACTATTATCCAGTTTAAATTTTAGAAACTAACCAAATAGGCAGCACACTACATTATGCCAGGCCTCAGAGCATCTCTAACCGATCCCTTCTTATCTAGAGGATCGAACGACCCTTATCTTTAACTCCTTATAATTTAAGGAGTTAAAGGGTGGCAGTTCCTAGCCGATCCCTTATATTTAACTCCTTATAATTTTTTTGCTCAATTCTTTTAGCCGGTCACATACATTTCAAACAATTGCATACTATTTCATCAATCATTTGAATGATTCAAATTCAACATACACAACAAATCAACCATGAACCTGCATATAGTTGCATGGATTGAGCAATTCAAATTAAAACATGCATATAGTTCATCCAAAAGGCACCACATCGATCAAGTTTGATCCAAAATCACCACAACATAGCATGTCTTATGTCGTGGATCGACCCCAACCAAAGGCATGCAACACGAACTCAAGCACCATCACCATCAAGGAAATCATCACCATCTCCAAGGCCTCCACACACCATCCCCACGTCTGCAAACACCATCACCTCCATGTCCACCACCATCCCCACTGCCGCCACCACCATCCACACCGCCACCACCACCATCCCCAAGAGAGACCTTCGTTTGGTTCCCAATATTTTTTGGCCATGGCATCCATCGTGGTTAGATTCATGAACATGATAGCATATTCTTCGGCCTTCTTCTCTTTCACAAGCCTCTCCTCGAGTGCAAGCCTACGCTCCTCCACCTTCAACTTTGTCTCTTCAGCCACCAACTTGGACCTCCATTTCTCGTCCTCCAAGGACTTGAGCTCATTCCACCTTGCCGCCTTCTCTTCTTTGCGTTCAGCCAACAATGCTTTCTTGGCCTCAATCATAGCCGCAAGCTCTTCCTTGTAGGTGCCGCCGAAGGCTCCTCTCTTTTGGAATCTTGTTACCATCCGGCCTCTTGTTGGGATTTTCATCCTCCTCGTCATCGGCTTCAACAGATATGCTAATCCTTGACCTCCTTGCTGTGGTCTAGGAGTTCCTCCTAATCCACTTCTCATTGTTGGCAAGTTCTTTGTAGCAATGGTGCATTGTGAAGCCCTAGCCACAATTCTTG
Source organism: Aegilops longissima (assembly GCA_021605205.1). Lineage (NCBI taxonomy): Eukaryota > Viridiplantae > Streptophyta > Magnoliopsida > Poales > Poaceae > Aegilops > Aegilops longissima. The sequence continues at coordinate 263,656,156 of CM038682.1, read as the reverse complement.
TTCGTTGCTTGTATAGCTCTTGGACGATAGGCCCATACGCCGAGATTTGCACCCCACTCGGTGGCGAATGGTTGACTTGATCAATACAACCGGACCACTGGTTGCATTGCTCTAGGATGGTACCCCAACAGTGCCCAATAGAGCCTTGGGTGCGGCTTGATGGGACTTCCATGATGTTGTTGTAGTTCTCTTCAATGCTACCCGAAAACTTCTCTTTTGATTGATCCATGCCAACCGATGCATCAAGCGACATGTTCATCCAAGCATGACACAAAGCAATGTCTTATTGGCAATAGTTGTGTGTCATCGGCCTTGATTGTGCCTTCACGCTTGATTGTTTCTCCATGGGATCATCGACCTCCTCCCCCTCCTCCTCCACTTCGGGTTCATAATCCTCTTCGGCCTCTTCTTGTTTAGCAAACATCGAATCTTGTAGTGTAGATCATCAAGGCCAAGTATGTGTGACTCCTCCAACTCAGACAAGAATTCAGCCGCATTCAACTCCTACACACCACCCTATGTTTGCAAGCAATCACCAATGCATCGGCCGAAAAGAGAAGTCGCAGAATTTTACACCTCCAACATTTCATCGGCCACTTGGTGGCCACGGACCTCGATGACGGCCGCAGCAGCCGGATGCGCTGCACGAGCCGGACGAGGAGGCGCAGGGGTGGCCGGAGACGGGGTACGAGCGGCAGGACGAGGACGAGGCGCCGGTGTCGCCTTCTTCTTCTTCGCCTCCACCTCGGCCAGCGCCTTCATGACTGGCGTCAGCTTCTGCGCCTACTTGCCACCGGCCGGATCTATGGGAGGGTGGCCTGCCGTCAGCGGGGCCACGGTGGCCTGAAGCAAGTTTTTGGTGCCCAACCTCTTGCTTGGTGCGGTCGGAGGCGCGTGGGTCGTTTTCGGCAGCATCGCGGCGGTGGCTGTGGCCGGCAGGATGGAGGAAGGGTCTTGCGGATCCATTCCGTCCAGAATCGGGGGCATCGGTGGTGGCGGCGGTGAGAATGGGCAGCGGCTGAAGTGGTGGTCGCTCGAGCGGGAGGGCGAGGGGGGCAAAACTTTTACCGGTCGAGTATATTTGAGAGAGTTGAGCTGCTTTTGCGGCCAACTCTTATAATTTTTACTCCTAAACGGTTTGAGAGATCGCTTAGGTGCGGTCATCTCCTCAAAATGAGGAGTTAATAGGTTTTTAAGGGATCGGTTAGGGATGCTCTGGCTGGGAACCGGTTTGTTCTCAACCGTACTTTTTATCATCAAGAGTGACAACTATCAGTACAATTATAGACGATTAGTATTTATAGATGACAGAAACAAGAACGGGCCCGGTTTATGTAGCGGGTACTCTATAGGCATGAATATTCTAAAAGCTGAAGTACAGAAGATGCAAACTGTAATCAAATCATTCAAATTGGGGAATAAGTTTAACTCCCAGCTATCATTTTGCTGTACTTGTAATTTATCTCATCATGGGTTCCTTGTCTTATTTATTGTTTATCTGTTCAGAATGTCTAAATGATATTGTTGTTTAACATATTTTACCTGACCTTATACTAATCTGGTTTTTTTTTGTACTAGGTTCTCAACCCTTCTGAGTCTTTTCTGAATATTATTGTCGATTATCCGTAAGGAAGAAAACCATCTCCTTTCTTGCAGAAAATATAATTGATTCCTTTTCATATCCTTGGAGATCTAATTCACCTACTTCAAACAATTAATAGATCCGTTGAATGCACATCATCGGTGCTTCAAGCCTTTATTTTGTTTCGAGAGCTTTACCCGGGGTACCGCGAAGAAGAGATAGGAAAATGCATAAAAAATTCTTCCAAGTTTATTGAGAATAGTCAACGAAAGGATGGCTCATGGTATCTACAATAATTTGTGTTTCTTGGTGTTAATTATTTGAACTTATAATATAGGCAGTTAATAGGTGGATCATTTTAAATCTGACAGGGTCGGCACTTGGGGTGTATGTTTCACTTACGGAACATTCTTTGCTGTAAAAGGGTTAATTGCTTCTGGAAGAACTTATGAAAATAGTTCCTCCATAAGAAGAGCATGCGACTTTCTATTGTCAAAGCAGCTAAGTACAGGTGGATGGGGAGAGACTTATCTTTCTAGTGAAACTGAGGTAATACTTATTCTTCTCTGTTTCTAACCACACACTTTGATTAGGGTTTGGAAGGTTATTTGGGGTTTGTATATGCCTTTGAGATGCTATCTACTGGTAGCTGTGTGACAGATCACTAGTAAACTCAAGCCCCTAAGAGTTCAGAAATTCAAATCACCCATGATAAATTCATTCGGACTAGACTGTATTGCGCAACCCTGGACGCACTAAGGGTATGTTTATGGGCAAGAGCCCTGCAGCACCGGGAAGGTCTTGTGAGGAACTGCCAGGCTGTCATCGTCTCCATCGATCTCATCAAAGAGCGGCAACCTATTCTTGGCCCTGAATATCGTCTTCGGTGCCTTGTCCGGTGCTCCTAAGCTGCACTTGAGGTTCAAGCCACTGCCTTTTCGAGGCAGCAAAGCGAATCCGTTTTTGTTGGCTTGGCCACGCCTGTGCATCAGCGTAGATGAGGAAGAGTCACATCGCCTCCCTCGAGCTCGATGAAGTGCCCATGCACTCTCACCAAGCCAAGGTGAACATGCTCCATGGCTTCTACTTTCACCAGCTCGGCACAGCCCACCGCTCTGTCTCGGATTTTGTCATGAGTTCGCTCATGGAGGGCGCCAAGCTTGCAGCTACTCTTGATCATTCTTCATCTAGTCAATGGAAAGCAGAGAAATTAATCATATCAGTTAATATGATGTCAGTGTCGAGTTAGTGAATTTGTGACAAAGTATGTTTCTTAATTTGTTAGTGCATACTGCTCTTACTTTACCACGCTGAATGTTTTACTGTAAAGTCCTTGTTGTGCAAGCATACCAACTTGAGCCTTTTGATTGAATAATTAATTATTTGCATAATGAACTAATGGTTGGCCATCTGGCATAACTGAAAATTGCTAACTTCCGTTCTTTTTGAACCACTCGATGTATTGTCAATACTGATTAAGTGATTAGTACGAATCTTCATGGATATAATTATGGTTTTCACCCTCATATTTTACAGTCTTATGTGAGCGCTACTAGTCCGCATGCAGTCAACACTGCTTGGGCAATGTTGGCTTTAATTTATGCTGGGCAGGTATGTTTTGTTCATGGTTCGTTTGAATTGAATTTGAACTTCTGATATATCATCTATTAAATTATTCTGATATCCACATGTTATGTTCACATACAACGGTCATTCTATTCAGGTTGAACGAGATCCCACACCACTGTATCGTGCTGCCAAAGAATTGATCAATATGCAGCTAGAGACAGGAGAGTTTCCCCATCAAGTAAGTATCAAACTTTTGAGGCTACAGAAGCATTAATTACTACTCCCTCCGATCCAAAATAAGTGTCGCAGTTTTGAACTGGGGTTAGTTTAAAACCGTGACACTTATTATGGATCGGAGGTAATAGTTTCTATACTTCCCGCTTAGGATCATAACTATTATATACTCTTCAGAAAAATTATTTTCAACGCACAAAACCCTACCATGATCGTCTGCTAACCTTGATAATAGTGGACCATGTTATACTAATACATTTAACATACCATGTTATAGTACATTTTTTAAAATGTTGGTTATTGCGATTTGAAACAATCTGAACTTTCACGTTTGGCGACAGGAACACGTTGGATGCTTCAACTGCTCCTTTTATTTCAACTATGGCAACTACGGAAACTTATACCCCATCTGGGCTCTTGGAGAGTTGCGCTGTCGACTGCTCGCGAAGAACCGAAACCAATGAACATGATGTGTTATTACACTGCCCCCAAGTGTAACCGTACCTTCTGCAAGGATTATAGACAAACTACATCTATGTAAGACATACAGCAATAAGGCTTAGCAGTACCAAGTATTAAGGCAAAACATAATAGAGAAGATTTGTATATCTTATATGTACTGTAGTGACATGCCAATTATATATGTTGTTGTGTGTGGTTTTGAGCTTTTTAAAAATCATCTTTGCCACTAATTTGGTCACTTGGTATTGTCATTGCCCTACTTCTTGAGGAGTTAATTGCAAGGAAGTACCATAATTGGGGCTAGGTTAACGCATTGCTACCACTTTTCGACTCTTTTGCATATTAGTGCTGATTTTCGGTCGGTAACAAAACACCTTGATTCTTGTTTGACTGCATTTTGACAGCCGAACTGACCGGCAGGGCCTGCCTATTGGTGAGGGTTGATATGGCAAAAAAAAAAAACATATAGGGTTATTTGGTTCCTTGCCACACTTTACCACACCTCACCTTAGGCAGATTTGACCAACTTAGATGGGTGTTGGTTGTAGCCACACTTAAGACAAAAATATTTTTATGAGTAGTAAACCCCACATGTTATAGAAAAAAAAAGTGTGGCAAGATTTTCTTAGGCAAGCCAAAGTGTGACTAACAATTTAAGCAATTCAAGTAAGATAAGTATGACAAAAATAATGTGGCAATATATGACCAAGGTAGTCACAAACTTACAATCCAAACAGCCCGGTAGCATGGTTTTCACTTTCAATGAGATTTCGGTGAAATTCACTGAATTTCAGTAATTTCAGCAGACACTGAAATATTACGTTTCGGCCAAAATATTTCAGCAATTTCAGTATAGCACAACAATTCCAATATTTTTCAAAATATTTTTTTAAAATTTTCAAATTTTTAATTGAATTCAAATGAATATTTCGGTCATTTGGCTGAAATGGAAACTGAAATCACTGAAATTCACTGAATTTCAGTGATTTCGGTTGGTGCTGAAATTTTTCTGAAACTGAAATTGAAAGCATAAGCGGTGGCGCAAGGAAGCCGACAGCTTGCGTGCGTGTGCAGTGGCAGCCCGACGACGGCTCACGGCGCGTGGCATCGCGATGAGCTGCGTGGGCTGTGGCAATGGCGGCACGGGAACTCCAGCCCATCGGCTATCTCACTCGCGCTCCAGCGCGTGATCAAATGCAGGAGAGCATTCCGGACCATCGCCGCCGCATGGAGTAGACGCTATTATTGTTATCCCTAAACTGCGATCGAGCCGAGAGAGAGTGAAGCAAGAGTTTTTGTGGTGCGTAAAAGAGAGATGCTAGACTCATGGGCCCTTTACTGGTGGTTAGGAGCGTTTTTTTTTACATCAAGGGGTGGTTAGGAGCTGATTGGCTGGAGTTCCCGTGCTGATGGGCCCTTTACTGGTGGTTAGAACATGCAGCTTTTCTGCTAGAGATGCACCATTCATGAGTGAACTCTGGCAAATGAGCACATTGGTCAGTGGTCACACAAGTCTCAAAACATGAAAATTGGTCAACTTGGTTTGTTTCATGAGCCAACGGATCACTTCCGTGTCCAGCCGTTATTGTTGCGTACCTGGCTTGCTGACTCAGCATGGGCCCCATGGCTTTTGGCATGGCAGAGTGTAGATTCGCAGACCCTGGAAAGAAATATTGTTTCACTTTCGACCCCTGACCGTGCGTTTCGAGCGGAGGGCAACATGACGGCGATTGGGTGCTCGTCTCCGTCGGCGGCGGAGAGGATGGGGAGGTAGAAATAGTCCTCAAATTTGTAGTTGCCATTCGAGACATTTGCAGATGAGAGTACATATTATAAATTTGTTCAAATTTTTTGCAATGCAAGTGATTGTAGTGACTTATTTAGCCTTGAAATTCATCGCAATGGATAGTTCTATAGAGTTGATCGAATCGTGCTTACACGCAGGAATTAGTTCATGTTTTTGACGGCTGTGATAAGGGTACATTCTGTTGTGCACTGGTGGATTGGATGATCAAGAAATTAGGTTACGTTGTGCCAGCCATTGGGTTTCAAGTTTACTAGTTGCAACCTGGCAGAACAATTGCAGATGGTTTGCAGCAGATGAATTTTGATTCCCAAGTAGCAGTTATGTCATAATCAACTTGTGCAGAAGGTGCCCACAAATTGCTTGTGTATGTTCATCATGACAATGCGCTATAGAAACCACTTTGGGACGATGTGCTTGTGCAACCAGTTGAGCTACCTAAAGTCACTAGTCCTTGCAAGAAAGAATTTGACAGAGAGGAAATGTCAGCTAGAAATCTTGTTCCTACATTCAGTGAGCACATGTTCAACACGATGTCAGGTGGATATGAAGAGTTGTGCAAGAAAAATTCCATGTCTGCCAGGAGGAAGTTAAGTATTGATTTCGTAAAAGAAGATGTTGAGATGAAAATGAAGGAGAAGGACAATTTGTTCCCTGGGTTTTAGAACAAGAGGACAATGCTGCCGAGGAACAAGAGAATATTGCTGCTGAGACTAAAGATGAAGATTTTAGCTATGCATCGGACTCTAATGTTGATCCATATTTTGCAGACTCTGACTATGATTTTGAAGCTAGGGGTGACACTCTATTTGATAAAAATGTTGACACTTCTGTCCTAGATGACATAATTTCTGTAACTAGGAAAGTGGTAAAAGAAGATGCTAATGGTGAAGATTCAGATGTTGTTGATAGTGAGACTTCAGAGCTGCCAGAGAGTGAAGATAGGAGAAAATTTTATTTCCCCGCTTTCAACAAAATAACAGACATGAAAGAATCAACATTTAAACTTGGGATGGTGTTTTCAAACCCTCCATAATTAAGGAATGCCTTGTCCATGTACATAGTGAATAATAGAGTTAGAATAACAAAGACAAGGAACAATTCAACTAGTTGAAGCAAAATGTGTTGAAGGCTGCCCTTGGAGAATGGTTGCTGTTAGAAATAGTAGAGCTTTGTGCATACTGATGAAGACATTTGTTGGAGAGCATACTTGTGAGATTGTGTGGGAAGTGAAAGAGATGACTGCTCCATTGCTAGCACAAAAGTTTGTTGAAGAATTAGAGATAACCCAAAGATGAGTTTGTCAGCCTTTCAAAACAAAGTGCAGGAGAAGTACAACATGAAGACAAATAGGTTTAAGTTAGCAAGAGATAGGTTATCATGTATAAAAAAGATTAGAGGAGATGTGGAGGCCCAATATGGACATGTTTGGGATTATGGACACAAGCGAAGGAGAGCTAACACAGGCACTATTTTCTTCTTGGAAAGGATGGGTGAAACATTGAGCACTTTGTACTTATGTTTGGATGCTTGTAAAAGAGGATGATTACTTGGATGTAGGCCTATAATATGTATAAATGGAACACACATAAGGACAAAATATGATGGACAGATATTGGCAGCAATTGGAGTAAATCCCAACGATTGCATATACCCAAATGCAATGGCTGTTGTAGAGGTGGAGTGCCATGGCAGCTGGAAGTGGTTTCTCACTACTTTGGAAAACGATCTTAACATCATTAACACATCAACTATCTTTAGATTGAGTGATAAACAAAAGGTATGGTGAAAATAAAAATTCCTCATATCTATGTGCTTATAACATTAGCTCATTGTGTCATAACATAGATCATTGTTTTTTGGTGTGATGCAAGGTTTGATGAAAGCAGTGAGAGAAGTTTTCCCTGATTACGAACATAGATTTTGTGTCAGACACCTCTACCAGAACCTGAAACAGCTCCATGATACTTGTGAGCTACGTTGGTATTTTCTTGAAGAGGAGAGGATGAGGCAGTACAGTAGAGACAAGTATTTTCCTCAGTTAAGAACCGAGGTTATCAATCCAGTAGGAGAACCACACAGAACCTTATTAGCAGTACCTACACACACAAAAGCAAATACTTGCACCCAACGCGATCAAGGGGGTTGCCAATCCCCTCGGCGGTTATTTGCAAGGATCAAATCTCGTAGTGATAGATAGATAGGTAAAATAAAACACAAAATAAAATAACATAATAAAATTGTAGCAATGTAATTCTGGATTTTATATATGATAAAAGTAGACCCGAGGACCATAGTTTTCACTAGAGGCTTCTCTCTTGAACAAAATCATACGGTGGGTAAACAAATTACTGTTGGGCAACTGATAGAAAACGCATAGTTATGACGATATTCAAGGCAATGATTATGTATATAGGCATCACGTCCGAGACAAGTAGACCGATTCCTGCCTGCATCTACTACTATTACTCCACCCATCGACTGCTACCCAACATGCATCTAGGGTATTAAGTTAATAAAAATAGAGTACCGCCTTAAGCAAGATGACATGATGTAGAAAAAGCAAATCCAATCAATATGAATAAACCCCATCGTTTTATCCTTAATGGCAACGATACAAATACGTGTCCTTTCTCTTTCTGTCACTGGGATGGAGCACCGCAAGATCAAACCCATCACAAAGCACCTCTCCCATTGCAAGATAAATCAATCTAGTTGACCAAACCAAACAGATAGATTGGAGAGAAATACAAAGCTATAACAATCATGCATATAAGAATTTAGAAATGACTCAAATATTTCTCATGAATAATCTGATCATAAACTCACAAGTCATCGGATCCCAACAAACACACTGCAAAAAAGAATTAAATTGAATAGATCTCGTAAAACATCGAGGCAAACATTGTATTGAAGATCGAGAGAGAGAGAGAGAGAGAGAGAGAGAGAGAGAGAGAGAGAAGCATCTAGCTCTAGCTTTGGACCCGTAGGTCTGTGGTAAACTACTCACGCATCGTCAGAAGGGCATCAAGGTTGATGTAGAGCCCTCCATGATCGATTCCCCCCTCTGGCAGAGTATCGGAGAAGGCCTCCAGATGGGATCGTGGAAGAATAGAGGCTTGTGGCGGCGAAAAAAGTGTTTCGGGTGGCTCTCTGATGTATTGGGAACATTTGAGAATTTATAGAAGCATAATTAGGTCAAGAGGTGCCACGAGGGGCACACAAGCCTGGGGGCCCTAGGGTGCGCCTCCCGAGCTTGTCGCTCCGTCATGACAGTTCAGGTCTTCTCCCAAAGCTTCTAGGTTCTCTCTGGGTCTAGAAAAAATCGTCAAAAAGTTTCGTAGCGTTTGGATTTCGTTTGGTACTGCTTTCCTAAAAAAGCCAAAAACAAGCAAAAAATAACATCTCGCACTGGGCACTAGATTAATAGGTTAGTCCAAAAAATTGATATATAATTGCATATAAACATCCAAGATTGATACTATAATAGCATGGAACAATAAAAATTATAGATACGTTGGAGACGTATCAAGCATCCCCAAGCTTAATTCCTGCCCGTCCTCGAGTAGGTAAATGATAAAAACAGAATTTTGGATGTGGAATGCTACCTATCATGTTCATCATGTAATCTCTCTTTTGTGGTACGAATATTAAGATCTGAATGATTCAAAGCAATAGTCTATAATTTGATATAAATACATCAATACTCAGGCATACTAATAAACAATCATGCCTTTCAAAATAAAGATGCTAAAGAAAGTTATCCCTACAAGATCATATAGTCTTGTCATGCTCCATCTTCTTAACACAAAGTATTTATCATGCACAACCCCGATGACGAGCTGAGCAATTGGTTCATACTTTTTAACGTGCTTCAGCTTTTTGAACCCCCATGCAATACATGAGTGTAAGCCGTGGATATAGCACTATGGGTGGAGTAGAATGCGGTGTTAGAGATTAATAAGGGGAAGTCAAAAAAGGAAGAAAGTCTCACATTGACGAGGCTAATCAACGGGCTATGGAGATGCCCATCAATTGATGTCAATCCAAGGAGTAGGGATTGCCATGCAACGGATGCACTAAGAGCTATAAATGTATGAAAGCTCAAAATAAAAACTAAGTGGGTGTGCATCCAACTTGCTTGCTCATGAAGACCTCGGGCATTTGAGGAAGCCCATCATCAGAACATACAAGCCAAGTTCTATAATGAAAAATTCCCACTAGTATATGAAAGTGAAAGCATAAGAGACTCTCTATATGAAAAACATGGTGCTACTTTGAAGCACAAGTGTGGAAAAGGATAGTAACATTGCCCCTTCACTCTTTTTCTCTCATTTTTGGTGGGCTCTCTTTGACCTCTTTTTATCTCTTTTTTCCACACTGGGACAATGCTCTAATGATGATCATCACACTTATATTTACTTACAACTCAAAATTACAACTCAATACTATAACAATATATGACTCAATATGAATGCCTCTGGTAGTGTACCAGGATGTACAATGATCTAGCATAACATGTATAAAAAAATTATGAACGGTGGCTGAGCCACAAATACTATGTCAGCTACATGATCATGCAAAGCAATATGACAATGATGATGCGTGTCATATAAACGGAACGGTGGAAGTTGCATGGCAGTATATCTCAGAATGGCTATGGAAATGCCATAATAGGTAGGTATGGTGGCTGTTTTGCAGATGATGTAAGGAGGCTTGTGTGTGATAGAGCATATCATATCACAGGGTTTGAATGTACCGGCGAAGTTTGCACCAACTCCCGAGGTGAGAAAGGGCAATGCACGGTACCGAAGAGGCTAGCAAATTGCGGAAAGGTCAGAGTGCGTATAATCCATGGACTCACATTAGTCATAAAGATCTCATATACTTATCGGGAAAGTTTATTAGCCCTCAAAGAAAAGTAATACTACGCATGCCCCTTAGGGGATAGATTGGTAGGAAAATACCATCGCTCATCCCCGACCGTCACTCATAAGGAAGACAATCAATAATAAATCGTGCTCCAACTTCTTAGCATAATTAGAGACCATACGTGCATGCTTCGAGAATCAAAAACCTTAACACCAATATTCTTACTAAACCACAATCATTCACGAGTACCTTCCACATATTACCATCTTAATATCGCAAAAATATTGCATGGAATCAAACTTATCACATTCAGTGATCTACATGAAAGTTTTTATTATGCCCTTCTTGAATACCTATCATATTAGGACCAATTTCATAACCCGTGCATATCGCCATTACTATTTATCAAACTCTCAAAATGATATAAGTGAAGCATGAGAGTGCAACTATTTCTTTAAAGTATAATCACCACCGTGCTCTAAAAGATATAAGTGAATCACTAGAGCAACAGCCTAGCTCAAAATATATAAGTGAAGCACAAAGAGTATTTGTAACATCCCAAAATTCTAAATTTTGGAATGTTATAATAAATAGATAGATTTGTTTGTTTGTTTGAATTGTTGTGTGATTGATTGAGTGAAATTTGAAACTTTTTGAAAGTTAAATGAGAGGGAATAAAAGTACTTTCCCAAACTTTCATTTTTGCTTTCTGATCTCCGTGAATTCAAATATTTTTCATCACAAAACCCTGGAGAGAGGATAACATGGCTTCTTCAAAACATATGAAATATGAGTTGGGGGTTTCAAAGGATCAAATTCGAAGTCCTTTTGGAATTATTTTTCAATTCGGAGTTATTTGGATTTATTCAAATTATTTTTCTCCAAAAATAAAATACATGGAAAATAGGGTAACATGATTCGCTACATCAGAAAATTGGAGATAAATAAATTTGGAGTCATTTTGGTATTTTTAAAATGATTTTTACTGGATTTTAGTAGGGCAGTAGCACTCTTTGATATATTCAAAATTGTGTGTACTTTATTTGATGTTAGTAAAATGTTCATGCTGTAGGAAATATTTTTCTGAAAATTCTGATATATAATATGCCTATATAAAATTCAATTTTAGTTTTATTTATTCAGATTTCCTTTTCTGTTTCAAAAAAAAAAACTGCACGTGCGCTTAGGACTAACAGTCGCACACGCGCGCAACATAGTAGCATGGGCGCTCCTTTGTTTTTTTTTGTTTTTTTCTTTTTCCCTCCTCCTAAATGGGCCAGGCCCAGCGGGCCATATTCCTTCCCCATTTTTTTTTCTTTTTTTCTTTTTCTCATAGTTTTTCTTTTTCTTTTCTATTGCTAAAAAAAATCACGGGGTGCGCGGCCGGCGGAACCGCTTAAAGGCCTTTGGGCCATGGCGCACCTTCTCTCTGTTTCGTATATTTTCATCTACGTTTATTCGCACATTGCCTAGCTTTTGACCCCTAAGCCTCTTTTCCACCTATAAATATAGACCCATAGAGCCTCCAAAAATCATCTGATTCGGGTTAAATCAATATTTTGGTTTGACTAAGAAAAATATTTTTTTTCTCCTCTCCGGCGCGACTTCTGGAAATTTTCTTCTCTCTTCGAAGTCGTCTTTTCTCTGCCTTATAAAGGTATCTTACTTTGTTCTCTTTTCTTTTTTTTTCTACTTATACTTCCGTAGTTTATTACTTTTAGACTAATACAATAGATTAGATTGTCGTCTACATATTTATACATTAGACCTTAGCCATAGCTATTTTTTCTTTTGTAAAACAACTTGGCCCTGATTTTTCAAATAGCCATAACTTTTTACTCGTTCATCCAAACTAGATGAAACCAACGCCCACTTCTTCGTTACGATCTCCTCTATCCAGTAATTCAACTCAAACATGTTTTTGAAAGTTTAAAATTTCGAAATTTGTTCAGATTCATATTCAAACTTTTTTGTTCATAACTTAAGTTCCGTAACTCCGTTTGAGTTGATTCTTTTGCATTGTGTCACAAATTTGCTTAAGTTTCTGTTTGTGTACTTAGGTTTCAAATTTGAATAGTTTAGATTTGAATTTGATGAAATTTATTCAAATCACTAATTTGGTCATATTTTGAGTTTTACAAAGTATTTTGATTGATTCTTTTTGCTACTGTTTTATTATGGTTTTGTCTATCCAGTAGCATATACTTCTTTATTTTTACTTTATTTTTAAATTAGGTTTTTAGCAAAACAGTACTGTTTTAGTTATACTTTTGTTTTAGTCTTTTCTTTATTGTTTTATTAGTTTCAAATTATTTCTTTTTGTCACTCTTGAAAAATTTAGTTTTGTTTCTGTTAGTCATCAAAAGAAAATTTTGTTTTTATTTTAAAATTTGTTTTTCTTAGTTTTGTATGAAAACTTGTTTAGGTCATAGTTAGTGTTTCATAAAAGCTTTTTATTTGTTTCTTTTTGCTATTAAAAGTTTATGAAAAATACTTTCTGTTAAAATTAGTTGTTTTATATTTTATTTTCAGATTATTTATTATGTTGGTATTTCCTTTGATGTTAAATTTTACTTAGGACAAAACTATTTTTGTGTTATGTCTTAGAGTTTTCTTTAGTAGTTTTGTTGTGTAGTGTTCCTTTGTTTTTATTTGGTGTCCCTTGATTTGCATTTTTATTTGTTGGTTTTATTATGAGTGTTAAAATTGTTTGCTAGGATGTTTGCTTATATGAATGCTATGTTTGACTATATAGATTTTCAACGGAGTGACGAATAGTTCTACCAAGTCATTATTCGAGAGTGTTGTTATCTTCATCAACTTACCAGGCAAGTTCACTTTGACCATGTTTTTCATACCTATGTGTTTTATTGCATCTAGTGTCATCTTCGCAACAATCCCTCCAAGAGTGATATTGAATCCTTGTAGTTGAGTAGTATGCATGAGGTAGGAACCCATCACCTGTTACCAAGCCCGGACGTTATTTATTTTAATGCTACGCTATAGTAGACGGGTTGGCATGAGTGCTCGGGAGTGGTGTGAGAATGGAGGATCTACGTCAATGACGACAATTCCATGATGGAATCTGCAAGGACTGCATCTTCAAGGCCTCAAGACTTCAAGACTCGAGACAAGAATTCAATACACACTACTAGATGAAGGACGGTTGACGGCACCTGGAGAAACCAAGGGTTGGCGGGATGCATGGAGAAGCGCCATGACATCTTGCGGAAAGCTTCACCCAGACTCAAAGAGACGGAAGAATACTTCATGCCCGGAAGCTTACCTGTGCAACCGCAAGTCACTATGGGCTCGCTTGATTGACCTTAGTGGTGACTCTGGCCGGGGCGGTGCTAGCGGATGTAGAACTACGGTAGGATTGGATGAGCACCGGACGGTGGTCGGGAACTCTTCGAAGACCATGTTTGATCGTCTTGTTCTCAAACACCATGAAGTGCGAGAACGTAAAGAGAGGATCGAATCTTGCGGGTAAAGTGTACAAACCTCTGCAGAGGGTTAAAACCTAATCGATTAGCCGTGTCCCGATTCACGGACAATTTGAGCATCCGGACTTGGATCTATCTCGGAACTCTCAACACCGGATTGATAACTTAATTGTGGGCAACTTATGATGATTTTGGGCTATGAGACATCGATTGGCGGAACCATGTCATGATAGAAAACTCCATAGTACAGACTTCATTTATTCCTTTGATGTAGGGAAACTAAAACCAACTTTTACGCAAACAAAACTCAGACCCGAGCCACAAAGCCAAATTGCATATAGTATAGCTTTACCATCTGTTTTCTCATGTTGTGATCTTGCGGTACATTCAATGTAATTGACCTACACGGCTGCAACGTATCATGTTGCAGGATTTTCTTCGACGAGTAAGAGTTACGATCAGAGGTTACGGTCTACACTCAACTCCGCCGATGGCGTTGATGGGACTCCACACCCGACTATTTGTTTCATTGTGACTTATGAGGTATATATCAGTTTTGCGTTAATTATACATGTGATTGCACTTTGATATATACATTGATGTACTTGTGTGTGCCGACATACTGATCCGTGGATGGCACGAAACACGAGGCTTGACCGTCGAGGTCGGGTCGCTCTGATATGGTATCGAGCACATGTTGATCAGAGGACGTGACCCTAGAAACCGGAAAGCCCCTAGGACCAAAAATCTCTAAAACTTTATTTTCAAAAAGACTCTTACTTCTCATCTCTTTCTGATTTTATCGAATAGACACTCTCACCTCAAATTGTTAGAATATACCCTTTTCCCTTTTGATCACATGAAGAATCAACTGAAGCCGCTCCAAGAAGGACAAGATATCGGATAACTGCTGGCCTCTTCAGAGTAAAGAGGATTTGACCATGCATTAGAAGAGTTGAAGCTGCAACAATTGAATACTCCGAAGACTAGAAGAATTTGAAGAATCTGAAGAATTATTTGACCTTTAGAAGACCAAACCCCTGTTACACACTTACGTTAGATGCGACGATTTGTGAGCTGTCATTTGTTTGATGTTTTCCGACAGCCACAAAGTAAAACTTGTTTCTTCAAAAAACTATTGTTTGTATTTTGTGTATATCCCTCCCCACCTCTCTCATATCTCATCCCAAAACTTTTGGACCCCATAGTTGATGAATGAAGTTGGACTGTTATTCTCTGGATCAAGACTCACCGGAGGCGAGCTATGGATTCGAACATGGAGAATCACTTTGGGAGCAATTTGGTTTCAAGGAAGAATGAAGTATCTTACGCTCTCCAAGACTTTGAAGGAAGTGCTGCAACATGGTGGCGTATGCATCAAGCTATACAGGATGGAATGGAGCAAAGACTTGGAAAGAATTCAAGAAGACTCGACAAGATCTCGCCTTATCCGGAAGCAACATGATACACCAAGAAATAAACCTTGTGCCTGCAAGATTTGCGGAGAAATAGGACACACCTGGGAGGAACACAAGGATGGATGCCCTCATTGTGAGGAGAAACACCCACCGAGGAATGCACAACTAGTCGGTGACTTGTTTCTTGTGTGAAGGAACCACCCACTACCCGACTCAAAGTCACATTTACCCCATGGTGCAACAAACTATTCAGGAGCAGGAAGAAGGAATGAAAGAAGCCCTCCGAGAAGTTATGAAAGAACACATGATGAAGGAATGTGTTGAAGACCACGATGGAGAAGGCCTCAACAGATTTTACTCCCATGCCTGCTATTCATGTGGAGAAGAAGGACATTTTTCGCAGATTGCACCAAGGAAAGAAAAGAGTATCTGGATATTTCCGACAATGAAGTGAAGTTTG
This sequence comes from Aegilops longissima, assembly GCA_021605205.1. Lineage (NCBI taxonomy): Eukaryota > Viridiplantae > Streptophyta > Magnoliopsida > Poales > Poaceae > Aegilops > Aegilops longissima. The sequence goes on along the minus strand of CM038682.1, from coordinate 263,640,309 downwards.
ACCCTTGGGAAATAGAAGCTCGACCATTACAGAGAAATCCAGAAGAGAAAAGAAGGCAACCCCGAACAACACAATTTTCGCAGAGAAGGACCTGAGTCATATCACTTGTTACAGGTGCAAGGATTTAGGTCATTACGCTAGTAAATGTCCAGAAAAGAAGCCAAGAATCCAAGGAGCCTACATAATCACAAAGAAGCCCCAAGACATGTCGGAAGTCTTTTGTTTTCGCTGCAAGGAAGCAGGACATTATGCTACTAAATGTCCCAACAAGATGAAAGCTGGAGGTGAGTAGTTGGAATTTTGATACTGGAAACAAGAGTAATAGAAAGCAATTTCATTTTTATGAGTACAATAAGTTGAGTTATGTAATGGGTGCTCAGAGTTTGTAATGGATACATGAAATCAATAAAGTTAAGGTGACGTGTTTTCATATGTTTAATTGTATGAGTTGTTACTCTGTGAACAAAGATTTTGACCATTTTCGAGGATATGAGAAATATGGTCTATGGATGGATTTGTGAATTTCATTTTAAGGGTGGTAGTACCCTGTGAAGAAGACTAGACTAATGGATAAGAAAATATATATTCCACGGACTGTAGTTCGAAGGGAAAAAAATTGGAGTTTTGCTTTTGATATGATGGTATGAAGAAACAGAGTACTACTAGATTTAAAGGATGTGTAATATGGAACAAGAGAGTTACCCCAAGGATGAGTTAAAGCTGCACTAGTGTTGAAGTGGGCCATAACCCACAGGCCCAAGAATTAATAAGGATCAAGTACCCACTGGAGAAAGAAATTTTGGGAATAGACTACGATTTGATCAACCGGCGATTCTATAGGAGTTTACGCAAAACCTGAGGGTTGTTAAGGAACGATAGATGTTTGTTTGGCCTGCAGAATCAATGGATTTTTCCGAACTTGGTTCGTCGACAAGAGAAATTCTGCAATGCTTGTGAGGATGACCGAGTGTTAGAATGCGAGATTCGCTAAACCATGTACAAGGTAATGATTTGGGTGCGGGATGGATTGATCACCATACCAACTTACTCTTATTATTCGCTTTGCTATATGGGATGGTAAAATCTGAGTGACTTACCTATAGTAGAGAGACGACGATCAAAACCTTGTTTAAACCTTAGAAAGGTATAGGTATTTTTCCCTTGTACACGGCAGTTGTTGCCAACCGTAGGTTATACGGTGAGGTTCAACCTGACCCGTTTCTGCAGGGAAACCATAAATCGTTGACCACCATGAGATACCGATATTTGTTTAGAATTGGCGCCACCGTCACTATGAAGACCAGTCTCGAATAACCTTACCAAGATGAAAGGACAAAAGAATTGAGGAAAAGGTTATGCCGCTACCTAAGAGCCCGGAGATGAAATTTTCCGAGATCTGGGAAGATCGACACTCGTCAAGAATGAGGATGGAGTATATAAGCATGGATGGGACCGTAACGATGTTTCTAAGGGTGGTAGCACCCTGCACCCGGAGACGATCGATGGATTTTGAAGACCCCAAATCTAACCCATTTCTTTCTAGCCTCTCCGAATCTCGAGGACGAGATTCATTTTAAGGGTGGTAGATTTGTAACATCCCAAAATTCTAAATTTTGGAATGTTATAATAAATAGATAGATTTGTTTGTTTGTTTGAATTGTTGTGTGATTGATTGAGTGAAATTTGAAACTTTTTGAAAGTTAAATGAGAGGGAATAAAAGGACTTTCCAAACTTTCATTTTTGCTTTCTGATCTCCGTGAATTCAAATATTTTTCATCACAAAACCCTGGAGAGAGGATAACATGACTTCTTCAAAACATATGAAATATGAGTTGGGGGTTTCAAAGGATCAAATTCGAAGTCCTTTTGGAATTATTTTTCAATTTGGAGTTATTTGGATTTTATTCAAATTATTTTTCTCCAAAAATAAAATACATGGAAAATAGGGTAACATGATTCGCTACATCAGAAAATTGGAGATAAATAAATTTGGAGTCATTTTGATATTTTTAAAATGATTTTTATTGGATTTTAGTAGGGCAGTAGCACTCTTTGATTTATTCAAAATTGTGTGTACCTTATTTGATGTTAGTAAAATGTTCATGCTATAGGAAATATTTTTCTAAAAATTTTGATATATAATATGCCTATATAAAATTCTATTTTGGTTTTATTTATTCAGATTTCCTTTTCTGTTTCAAAAAAAAAACTGCACGTGCGCTTAGGACTAACAGTCGCCCACGCGCGCAACATAGTAGCATGGGCGCTCCTTTGTTTTTTTCCCTCCTCCTAAATGGGCCAGGCCCAGCGGGCCATATTCCTTCCTCATTTTTTTCTTCTTTTTTTCTTTTTCCCATAGTTTTTCTTTTTGTTTTCTATTGCTAAAAAAAATCACAGGGTGCGCGGCCGGCGGAACCGCCTAAAGGCCTTTGGGCCCATGGCGCATCTTCTATCTGTTTCGTATATTTTCATCTACGTTTAGTCCCATATTGCCTAACTTTTGACCCCTAAGCCTCTTTTCCACCTATAAATATAGACCCATAGAGCCTCCAAAAATCATCTGATTCGGGTTAAATCAATATTTTGGTTTGACTAAGAAAAATATTTTTTTTATCCTCTCCCGCGCGACTTCTGGAAATTTTCTTCTCTCTCCGAAGTCGTCTTTTCTCTGCCTTATAAAGGTATCTTACTTTGTTTTCTTTTCTTTCTTTTTTCTACTTATACTTCCGTAATTTATTACTTTTAGACTAATACAATAGATTAGATTGTCGTCTACGTATTTATACATTAGACCTTAGCCATAGCTATTTTTTCTTTTGTAAAACAGCTTGGCCCTGATTTTTCAAATAGCCATAACTTTTTACCCGTTCATCCAAACTAGATGAAACCAACGCCCACTTCTTCGTTCGATCTCCTCTATCCAGTAATTCAACTCAAACATGTTTTTGAAAGTTTAAAATTTCGAAATTTGTTCAGATTCATATTCAAACTTTTTTTGTTCATAACTTAAGTTCCGTAACTCCGTTTGAGTTGATTCTTTTTGCATTGTGTCACAAATTTGCTTAAGTTTCTGTTTGTGTACTTAGGTTTCACATTTGAATAGTTTAGATTTGAATTTGATGAAATTTGTTCAAATCACTAATTTGGTCATATTTTGAGTTTTACAAAGTATTTTTGATTGATTCCTTTTGCTACTGTTTTATTATGGTTTTGTCTATCCAGTAGCATATACTTCTTTATTTTTACTTTATTTTTACTTTATTTTTAAATTAGGTTTTTAGCAAAACAGTACTGTTTTAGTTATAGTTTTGTTTTAGTCTTTTCTTTATTGTTTTTATTAGTTTCAAATTATTTCTTTTGTCACTCTTGAAAAATTTAGTTTTGTTTCTGTTAGTCAACAAAAGAAAATTTTGTTTTCATTTAAAAAAAATTCTTAGTTTTGTATGAAAACTTGTTTAGGTCATAGTTAGTGTTTCATAAAAACTTTTATTTGTTTCTTTTTGCTATTAAAAGTTTATGAAAAATACTTTCTGTTAAAATTAGTTGTTTTATATTTTTATTTTCAGATTATTTATTATGTTGGTATTTCCTTTGATGTTAAATTTTACTTAGGACAAAACTATTTTTCTGTTATGTCTTAGAGTTTTCTTTAGTAGTTTTGTTGTGTAGTTTTCCTTTGTTTTTATTTGGTGTCCCTTGATTTGCATTTTTATTTGTTGGTTTTATTATGAGTGTTAAAATTGTTTGCTAGGATGTTTGCTTATATGAATGCTATGTTTGACTATATAGATTTTCAACGGAGTGACGAATAGTTCTACCAAGTCATTATTCGAGAGTGTTGTTATCTTCATCAACTTACCAGGCAAGTTCACTTTGACCATGTTTTTCATACCTATGTGTTTTATTGCATCTAGTGTCATCTTCGCAACAATCCCTCCAGTAGTGATATTGAATCCTTGTAGTTGAGTAGTATGCATGAGGTAGGAACCCATCACCCTGTTACCAAGCCCGGGACGTTATTTATTTTAATGCTACGCTATAGTAGACGGGTTGGTATAAGTGCTCGGAGTGGTGTGAGAATGGAGGATCTACGTCAATGACGACAATTCCATGATGGAATCTGCAAGGACTGCATCTTCAAGGCCTCAAGACTTCAAGACTCGAGACAAGAATTCAATACACACTCTTTGGGTGAAGGACGGTTGACGGCACCTGGAGAAACCAAGAGTTGGCGGGATGCATGGAGAAGCGCCATGACATCTTGCGGAAAGCTTCACCCAGACTCAAAGAGACGGAAGAATACTTCATGCCCGGAAGCTTACCTGCAACCGCAAGTCACTATGGGCTCGCTTGGTTGACCTTAGTGGTGACTCTGGCTGGGGCGGTGCTAGCAGATGTAGAACTACGGTAGGATTGGATGAGCACCGACGGTGGTCGGGGAACTCTTCGAAAGACCATGTTTGGTCGTCTTGTTCTCAAACACCATGAAGTGCGAGAACGTAAAGAGAGGATCGAATCTTGCGGGTAAAGTGTACAAACCTCTGCAGAGGGTTAAAACCTAATCGATTAGCCGTGTCCCGATTACGGACAATTTGAGCATCCGGACTTGGATCTATCTCGAACTCTCAACACCGGATTGATAACTTAATTGTGGGCAATTATGATGATTTTGGGCTATGAGACATCGGTTGGCGGAACCATGTCATGATAGAAAACTCCATAGTACAGACTTCATTTATTCCTTTGATGTAGGGAAAATAAAACCAGCTTTTACGCAAACAAAACTCAGACCCGAGCCACAAAGCCAAATTGCATATAGTATAGCTTTACCATCTGTTTTCTCATGTTGTGATCTTGCCAAGACATTCAATGTACTGACCTACACAGCTGCAACGTATCATGTTGCAGGATTTTCTTCGACGAGTAAGAGTTACGATCTGAGGTTACGGTCTACACTCAACTGCCGATGGCGTTGATGGGACTCCACACCCGACTATTTGTTTCATTGTGACTTATGAGGTATATATCAGTTTTATGTTAATTATACATGTGATTGCACTTTGATATATACATTGATGTACTGTGTGTGCCAAAGATACTTGATCCGAGGATGGCACAGAAACACAAAGGCTTGACCGTCTGAGGTCGGGTCGCTACAGTATTCTAACAAATCACGAATAGATGCGTGTCCCTCTCAAAAGGTGTGTCCAGCAAAATATGATTGTGTCAAACCAAAAAGCAAACAATGAAAATACCACCATAATACACAACGCTTCAAGCAAAACTCATATCATGTGATGAATAAAAATATAGCTCCAAGTAATTTACCGATGGTTGGTAGAAAAAAGAGGGGATGCCTTCCGGGCATCCCCAAACTTAGACTCTTGGGTCTCCTTGAATATTACCTTAGGGTGCCTTGGGCATCCCCAAGCTTAGGGTCTTATCACTCTTCATTCTTTCGTCCATCGTGATCTCACTTAAAACTTGAAAACTTCAGCACACAAAACTCAACAGAAACCTCGTGAGATCCATTAGTATAATAACCCAATCACAAACTACAGGTACTGTCGTGAACTCTAGGTACTGTCGTGAACCCAATCACAAACTTTTCCATAACTTATACCCCTCGATACAGTCCATAGATTCATCAAAACAAGCAAACTATCCAACGAAAACAGAATCTGTTTAAAACAGAATAGTCTGTAGTAATCTGAATAATTACCATACTTCTGGAACTCTAAAAATTATGAAAAAATATAAAAAACACGGGTAATTTGTATATCAATCATTTGTAAAAAAATTAGATCAAAATCACGTTCCAGTGATTTTTAGATTTTTCTGGACTGAGCGCAAATGTTTTTGTTTTTTCGCATAATCAAATCAATTATCAACCAAATCATCCCAAAGGCTTTACTTGGCATAAACACTAATTTGTTGGCATTTTGGGATCGGGGGTACCCAGATTTGCCTTCCTGCGGCCCAGCGCGTGGCCCTCTTTGACGACCCAATACAGCCTTGCTTCAAGACCTCAAGTGCAAGGCCCTCGCGAGGGCTCCCGGCCTCGCGAGGCGAACGACGCCAAGACCCCCAGAGGGGCGGCCTCACGAGCTGCCTCCCAAGAGGTGATACGTCTCCAACGTATCTATAATTTTTGATTGCTCCATGCTATATTATCTACTGTTTTGGACTATATTGGGCTTTATTTTCCACTTTTATATTATTTTTGGGACTAACCTATTAACCGGAGGCCCAACCCAGAATTGCTGTTTTTTTGCCTATTTCAGTGTTTCGAAGAAACGGAATATCAAACGGAGTCCAAACGGAATGAAACCTTCGGGAACGTGATTTTCTCACCGAATATGACCCAGGAGACTTGGACCCTACGCCAAGGAAGCTTCGAGGTGGGCAGGAGGTAGGGGGCGCGCCCTACCCCCCCAGGCGCACCTCCCACCCTCGTGGGCCCACCGAAGCTCCACCGACGTACTTCTTCCTCCTATATATACCTACGTACCCCCAAACGATCAGATACGGAGCCAAAACCTAATTCCACCACCGCAACTTTCAGTATCCACGAGATCCCATCTTGGGGCCTGTTAGGAGCTCACGGAGAGGGCCGTCATCACGGAGGGCTTCTACATCATCATAGCCTCTCTGATGAAGTGTGAGTAGTTTACCTCAGACCTTCGGGTCCATAGTTATTAGCTAGATGGCTTCTTCTCTCTTTTTGGATCTCAATACAATGTTCTCCCCCTCTCTTGTGGAGATCTATTCGATGTAATCTTCTTTTTGCGGTGTGTTTGTTGAGACCGATGAATTGTGGGTTTATGATCAAGTCTATCTATGAATAATATTTGAAACTTCTCTGAATTCTTTTATGTATGATTGGTTATCTTTGCAAGTCTCTTCGAATTATCGTTTGGTTTGGCCAACTAGATTGGTAGTTCTTGCCATGGGAGAAGTGCTTAGCTTTGGGTTCGATCTTGCGGTGTCCTTTCCCAGTGACAGAAGGGGCAGCAAGGCACGTATTGCATCGTTGACATCGAGGATAACAAGATGGGGTTTATTTCATATTGCATGAATTTATCTCTCTACATCATGTCATCTTGCTTAAGGCGTTACTCTGTTTTTAACTTAATACTCTAGATGCATCTTTGGATAGCGGTCGATGAGTGGAGTAATAGTAGTAGATGCGAATCGTTTCGGTCTACTTGTCTCGGACGTGATGCCTATATACATGATCATACCTGGATATTCTCATAACTATGCTCAATTCATCAATTGCTCAACATAATTTGTTCACCCACCGTAGAATACTTATGCTCTTGAGAGAAGCCACTAGTGAAACCTATGGCCCCCGGGTCTATTCTCATCATATCAATCTCCATCACTTTAATCTTGCTTTGCTTTTTACTTTGCCTTTTACTTTTTGCTTTGCATCTCTATACCAAAAATACCAAAAATATTATCTGTCTTCTCTATTAGATCTCACTCTCGTAAGTGACCGTGAAGGGATTGACAACCCCTAATCGCGTTGGTTGCGAGGAGCTATTGCTTTTGTGTAGGTACGAGGGACTTGAGCATGGCCTCCTACTGGATTGATACCTTGGTTCTCAAAAACTGAGGGAAATACTTACGCTACTCTGCTGCATCTTCCTCTCCTCTTCGGGGAAATCCAACACAAGCTCAAGAGGTAGCAAGAAGAATTTCTGGCGCCGTTGCCGGGGAGTCTACGCAAAAAGTCAACATACCAAGTAACCATCACAATCCCTATCTCCCGCATTACATTAGTTGCCATTTGCCTCTCGTTTTCCTCTCCCCCACTTCACCCTTGCCGTTTTATTCGTCCTCTCTTTTCCGTTCGCCTTGATGTCTTTCTTGGCTCGTTTTCTCGCTTGGTTGAAATAGTTGAGTATTTATTCCTAAACAGATAAGCTAATATCTATGGATCCTCATCCGCTTGCCAATCTTTTTAAGATATCCAATTATGATGAACCAATTCCTAGTGATTTGGATGCACTAGATTATCTTTATAAGCTTTGGCCTGAAATCCGTAAATCTGAAAATTGTGATGAAGTGCTTCACGATAGATCTTTGAATAAAAAGCATGATTGCAATGATTTTATTATAATAAATTCCCTTGATGTCAATTGTTCTAATAATATGCAAAACCCTAAGCTTGGGGATGCTAGTCTTGCTATGTCTACTACTTGTTACAATGGTCATGATTGGGGTGATTCTTCTTATGATCTTGAAAATTTATTTAAGCCCCATGATGAATATGAGATTGATAATAGTGTTTGCAATAATATTGAAAGTGGATTTGGAAGAGTGTCAACTTTAGATCCCACATATTTGGATAATGTTCAATCTTATGAAGTTTTTGATAAAAGTGGGTTTGGAGAGGTCATGACTTTAGTTAATATTAATCCCACTATTCTGGAAGAGTGCCAACTTTGCATGCATGTGGATCGTGTTGAGAATATGTTTTGTGATAGCTATATTGTTGAATTTGCTTATGATCCTACATGTAATTATTATGAGAGAGGAAAATATGGTTGTAGAAATTTTCATGTTGCTAAATTACCTCTCGTTATGTTGAGATTGCCATCGTTTCTTTCCGTTTCCTTGCATATGCTATTTTTGCTTGCCTTGATAATTTGTTTGCCTATAATATGCCTATGCATAGGAAATATGTTAGACTTAAGTGTGTTTGTCACATGTTTTATGATGCTCTCTTTATGCTTCAATTCTTGTCTTTCACGTGAGCATCATTGAAATTTTAATGCCTAGCTAAAAAGGCTTTAAAGAAAAGCGCTTGTTGGGAGGCAACCCAATATTTTTACTTGCTGTCTAGCAATAAATAACCCATCTACCTTCTGTTTGGATGAGGTTTTGTATTTTAATTAGTGTTTGTGCCAAGTTAGACCTATTGGATCTTCTTGGATGATAGTTATTTGATCTTGCTGTAATTTCCAGAAACTTTGCGCTTAGTGCCCGAATTATTAAAAATCATCAGAATGTGATAAAATACTGATTCCAATTGCTGCTGATCAATAAACAAATTTTCTAGGTCTTCCAATTTTGGTAGAAGCTTTTGGGTTCCATAAGTTTGCGTTAGTTACAGATTACTACAGACTGTTCTGTTTTTGACAGATTCTGTTTTTCGTGTGTTGTTTGCTTATTTTGATGAATCTATGGATAGTAAATTAGTTTATAATCCATAGAGAAGTTGGAATACAGTAGGTTTAACACCAATATAAATAAATAATGAGTTCATTATAGTACCTTGGAGTGGTCTTTTGTTTTCTTTCTCTAACGGAGCTCACGAGATTTCTGTTGAGTTTTGTGTTGTGAAGTTTTCAAGTTTTGGGTGAATTCTGTTGATGGATTATGGAACAAGGAGTGGTAAGAGCCTAATCTTGGGTATTCCCATGGCACCCCCAATATAATCTAAGGACACCAAAAAGTCAAATCTTGGGGATGCCCTGGAAGCATCCCCTCTTTCGTCTACTTCCATCGGTAATTTACTTGGAGCTATATTTTTATTCACCACGTGATATGTGTTTTGCTTGGAGCGTCTTGTATTATTTGTGTCCTTGTTTGTTAGTGTGCCACAATCATCCTTGCTGTACACACCTTTTGAGAGAGCCATACATCAATTGGAATTTGATAGAATACTCTATGTGCTTCACTTATATCTTTTGAGCTTGATAGTTTTGCTCTATGTGCTTCACTTATATATTTTGAGCGTTTCTAGTTTTGCTCTATGTGCTTCACTTAGATATTTTGGAGCACGGTGGTGGATTTGTTTTAAAGTAACTATTGATCTCTCATACTTCACTTAGATTATTTTGAGAGTCTTAATAGCATAGTAATTTGCTTAATAATAGTATGCTTGGTATTCAAGATTTGTGAAACTTTCTTTTGAGTGCGTTGAATACTAAGAAAAGATTGATGCTTGATAATTGTTTTGAGAAATGAAGATGGTGATATTAGAGTCATGCTAGTTGAGTAGTTGTGAATTTGATAAATTCTTGTGTTAAAGTTTGTGATTCCCGTAGCATGCACGTATGATGAACCGTTATGTGATGAAGTCGGAGCATGATTTATTTATTGATTGTCTTCCTTATGAGTGGCGGTCGGGGACGAGCGATGGTCTTTTCCTACCAATCTATCCCCCTAGGAGCATGCACGTAATACTCTTCTTTGATAAATTATGGATTTTTGCAATAAGTATATGAGTTCTTTATGACTAATGTTGAGTCCATGGATTATATGCACTTTTTCCCATCCTTCCACCATTGCTAGCCTCTCTAATACCACGCACTTTTCGCCGGTATCATACACCCACCATATACCTTCCTCAAAACAGCCACCATACCTACCTATCATGGCATTTTCATAGCCATTCCGAGATATATTGCCATGCAACTCTCCACCGTTCCGTTTATTATGACACGCTCCATCATTGTCATATTGCTAGCATGATCATGTAGTTGACATCGTATTTGTGGCAAAGCCACCATTCATAATTCTTTCATACATGTCACTCTTGATTCATTGCATATCCCGGTACACCGCCGGAGGCATTCACATAGAGTCATATTTGTTCTAAGTATCGAGTTGTAATTGTTGAGTTGTAAGAAAAATAAAAGTGTGATGATCATCAATTTTTAGAGCATTATCTCAAGTGAGGAAAGAATGATGGAGACTATGATTCCCCCATAAGTTCGGATGAGACTCCGGACGAAAAATAAAAAAAAAGAAAAAAAAGAGGCCATAAAAAAAAGAGAAGGCCCAAATAAAAAAATGAGAGAAAAAGAGAGAAGGGACAATGTTACTATCCTTTTACCACACTTGTGCTTCAAAGTAGCACCATGATCTTCATGATAGGGAGTCTCTCATTTTGTCACTTTCATATACTAGTGGGAATTTTTCATTATAGAACTTGGCTTGTATATTCCAATGATGGGCTTCCTCAAATTGCCCTAGGTCTTCGTGAGCAAGCGAGTTGGATGCACACCCACTTAGTTTCTTTTGATGAGCTTTCATATACTTATAGCTCTAGTGCATCCGTTGCATGGCAATCCCTACTCACTCACATTGATATCTATTGATGGGCATCTCCATAGCCCGTTGATACGCCTAGTTGATGTGAGACTATCTTCCCCTTTTTTGTCTTCTCCACAACCACCATTCTATTCCACATATAGTGCTATATCCATGGCTCACGCTCATGTATTGCGTGAAGATTGAAAAAGTTTTGAAAATGTTAAAGTATGAAACAATTTCTTGGCTTGTTATCGGGGTTGTGCATGGTTTAAATACTTTGTGTGGTGAAGATAGAGCATAGCCAGACTATATGATTTTGTAGGGATAACTTTCTTTGGCCATGTTATTTTGAGAAGACATAATTGCTTTATTAGTATGCTTGAAGTATTATTATTTTTATGTCAATGTAAACTTTTGTCTTGAATCTTCCGAATCTGAATATTCATACCACAATTTAGAAGATTTGCATTGAAATTATGCCAAGTAGCACTCCGCATCAAAAATTCTCTTTTTATCATTTACCTACTTGAGGACGAGCAGGAATTAAGCTTGGGGATGCGATCGTCGCCTCCAACGTATCTATAATTTTTGATTGCTCCATGCTATATTATCTACTGTTTTGGACTATATTGGGCTTTATTTTCCACTTTTATATTATTTTTGGGACTAACCTATTAACCGGAGGCCCAGCCCAGAATTGCTGTTTTTTGCCTATTTTAGTGTTTCGAAGAAACGGAATATCAAACGGAGTCCAAACGGAATGAAACCTTCGGGAACGTGATTTTCTCACCGAATATGACCCAGGAGACTTGGACCCCACGCTAAGGAAGCTTCGAGGTGGCCATGAGGTAGGGGGTGAGGGAGTCCTGGATTAGGGGGTGTCCGGATGGCCGGACTATGACCTTTGGCCGGACTCCTGGACTATGAAGATACAAGATTGAAGACTTCGTCCCATGTCCGGATGGGACTTTCCTTGGTGTGGAAGGCAAGCTTGGCGATACAGATATGTAGATCTCCTTCCGTTGTAACTGACTTTGTGTAACCCTAGCCCTCTCCGGTGTCTATATAAACCGGAGGGGTTTTAGTCCGTAGGACGAACAACAATCATACCATAGGCTAGCTTCTAGGGTTTAGCCTCTCTGATCTCGTGGTAGATCTACTCTTGTACTACCCATATCATCAATATTAATCAAGCAGGAGTAGGGTTTTACCTCCATCGAGAGGGCCCAAACCTGGGTAAAAACATCGTGTCCCTTGTCTCCTGTTACCATCCGCCTAGACGCACAATTCGGGACCCCCTACCCGAGATCCACCGGTTTTGACACCGACATTGGTGCTTTCATTGAGAGTTCCTCCGTGTCATCACCTTTAGGCCCGATGGCTCCTTCGATCATCAACAACGACGCGGTCCAGGGTGAGACTTTTCATCCCGGACAGATCTTCGTATTCGGCGGCTTTGCATGCGGGCAATTAAGCAGCCATCTGGAGCAGATTGAAAGCTACGCCCGCCATCGTCAGATTTGGAAGTTTGAACTACGGCCGGCGTCGCGGAGACTTGATCTTGACGGGTTCGAGCCATAGCCAAGCGCCCGCCTTTCGCTACGATGGGCATGATCTAGCTCTGCCGCGAGCGATGCCACGGAGGCCGCACGGTGTCCGCTCCGACCCTTAGCTCGGAGCCGATCACGCTTATCGAGGACGGGTGGCTGGACACCGCCTCGGGGCTGCAATCTCTGGCGATCGAGCGAACACCATACCTGTCCTTTGCGGCTTCGTGACTCCGAGGTGCTGGATTCCTTTCCGGACTCCGAACCTTCCGCGCCCCTGCTAATCGAATCTGATTGGGCGCTGATAATGGAGTTCACCGCCACGGACATTTTTGAACACTCGCCCTTCGGCGACATTCTGAATTCACTAAAGTCTCTCTCTTTATCAGGAGATCCCTGGCCGGACTATGGTCGGCAAGGTTGGGACGCGGACGACGAAGAAATTCAAAGCCCACCCACCACCCACCTCGTAGCCACTGTCGATGATTTAACCGACATGCTCGACTTCGACTCCGAAGACATCGACGGTAAGGACGACGATGCAGGAGACGAACAAGAACCAGCGCCTATAGGGCACTGGAAGGCCACCTCGTCATATGACATATACATGGTGGACACCCCAAAAGAAGGGAACGGCGACGGAACAACGGAGGATGACCCCTCCAAGAAACAGCCTAAGCGCCGGCATCAGCGGCGCCGCTCTAAATCCCGCCACAGCAAAAGCAGCGATTCCGGCACGGAGACAATAACACCCCTGACGGTGCGAAGACAACCCCCCAAAGAGGATTCAGCACGGGAGGATGGAGAAGCCAGCCCTCATGAGAGAGCGGCGAGCAGAGAGGTAGAGGACGATAATTACATGCCTCCCTCCGAAGGCGAGGCAAGCCTCAACGACAGCGAATTTGTCGTGCACGAGGATCCCGTCGAACAAGAGCGTTTCAAGCGCAGGCTCATAGCCACAGCGAGCAGCCTCAAGAAAAACAGCAACAGCTTAGAGCTGACCAAGACTTGCTAGCCGACGGATGGACTGATGTCCTTGCGGCGAAAGTCTGAACTCGAGCGCCCTCCAAGAGCTACCCATAGCGCAGGCTGCTACCTCGATTAGAGGAGGAAGCACCTAGACCTACATCACCAGCGCGCCAATCGGGCCGACCGGCCACCTCGTGGCAGCGGCGAGAGCCCTCTCGGCCCCCCACTCAAGCCGCACCCGGCGCCGCTCAAAGAATACCAAGGCACGAAATCGCCGGACCTGCGAGATATATTGGAGGACAGGGCAAGGCAAACAAGATCGATCTATGGATCGCGTGGGCGCCACGACACGTGGCGATAACCGTCATGCGGATATGGTAAATCCGCCGGGCGAACACAGCAGACAAAACTCATTTGAGCTACGTCGTGATATAGCCCAATCTGAGGCGCCGCACCCACTATGCTTCACGGATGAAGTAATGGATCATCAAATCCTCGAGGTTTCAAACCCATAAACATCGAATCATACGATGGCACAACAGACCCCGCGGTATGGATTGAGGACTATCTCCTTCATATCCACATGGCCCGCGGGGATGATCTACACGCCATCAAATACCTCCCACTCAAGCTTAAAAGACCAGCTCGGCATTGGCTTAACAGCTTGCCAGCAAAATCAATTGGTTGTTGGGAGGACCTGGAAGCCGCATTCCTCGACAACTTCCAGGGCACCTATGTGCGACCACCAGACGCCGATGACCTAAGCCACATAATCCAGCAGCCAGAGGAATCGGCCAAACAATTCTGGACACAGAGGCCCTTGCAGCCTTCAAGCACAACATCCGTGACGAGTGGCTTGCCCGACACCTAGGACAGGAAAAGCCGAAATCCATAGCAGCCCTCACGACACTCATGACCCGCTTTTGCGCGGGAGAAGACAGCTGGCTAGCTCGTAGTAATAACATGACCAAGATCCTTGGTAATTCGGATACCAAGGACAACATGGGCAGGTCGCGTCGCAACAAGCAAAAGCGCTGCATTAACGGCGATAATGCTGAAGATACGGCAGTTAATGACGGATTCAGAGGCTCTAAACCCGGTCAGCGGAAAAAGCCATTCAAAAGAAATACTCCGGGCCCGTCCAATTTGGACCGAATACTCGATCGCTCGTGCCAGATACACGACACCCTAGAAAAACCAGCCAACCACACCAACAGGGATTGTTGGGTGTTCAAGCAGCGAGCAAGTTAAGCGCCGAAAACAATGACAAGGGGCTGCATAGCGATGGCGAGGAGGAGCCCGGCCGCCGAACAATAGGGGACGAAGGGTTTCCCCCACAAGTGCGGACGGTGAACATGATATCGCAACCCACATACCCAAAAGGGAGCGAGCGTGCACTAAGGGGCGTATATGCGATGGAGCGATCGCCCCAAAGTTCAACCCATGGTCCTCCTGCCCGATCACTTTTGATCGAAGGACCACCACTAGCATCCGCCATGGCGGATTCACGCGCATGGTTTTAGACCCAATCATTGACGGATTTCACCTCACTAGAGTCCTTATGGATGGCGGCAGCAACTGAACCTGCTTTATCGGGATACGATGCAAAAATGGGCATAGATCCCTCAAGGATTAAACCCATAAAGACGACCTTTAAAGCGTCATACCAGGTGTAGAGGCCAATTATGCAGGCTCGATTACACTTGAGGTGGTCTTGGATCCCGGATAATTTCGAGCGAGGAGTTAATCTTTGACATAGTCCCGTTCGCGATGGCTATCACGCCTTTGCTCGGACGAACCGCATTGCAAAGTTCAATGCGGTGCCGCCTCGCATACCTCAAGCTCAAGATGCGGGCCCTCGAGGAGTCATTACGGTCAATGGAAACACGAGCGCTCTCTCCGGATGGAGGAGCATCGGCAACCCTCGCGGCGGAAGTACAAAGCAACTGTCAAGGCAATTCTCGATCCGGCCATTAAGCGTCCGGACACCGTCAAGCAGCGCGGGGAGTAACCTACAACAAGACCGCCTGGAACGTTCCGAGCACGCATAGCAATGCGGCCCTAACCCCAGCCCCTGCGAAATTGCGAAACTAGTACTGCGCGTACATAACTACGCTCTGGAAATACCATGGGCATAGGGGGAGGGAGACGACCACGGCATGCCCAAAATACGGCTCAACCGCACAAGGGGCTCCCGATTTTGTCATTCTTTTTTTCTTTCTTTCTTACTTTCAGGACTCCACTTTCTGGAAGGCCTATCCGGCAGCATAATCGCCGAACACACGATGCAACAGCCAGATAGGCAGAAAGGTACGTCGAGTGTCCAGGTGGTCTCTATAACGAGCAGTATACTTGTTTCACATATAATCCCGCAGCTCGTCCTTGGAGGGGGGACATGTTAAATAGTCCCATCTCTTGCTTATCGCACTATTTGTATCGTTCGCTTTTACCGCATACTTTTGAATAAACAATGCATAGCTTTTGTCTATTATTGCATTATCTTTTTTATATATACAAATATGTTCAGTTATGACATTATGCAACCGTACACTTTAGTGCGGCCAATACACCGAGGGCTTCGCACCCCAGAATATGGTGTGAAAGTCCCAACACTCTCATGAGTCGGCACCCGAACTTATAGCATTATATGCATCGGCTCGAATCATGTCTTGGGTCAATAGTTGGGTTTGCCCGGCTCCCATGTTTTGGTACCTTACGTTCCGTTATATCGGCTAAGGTAGCACTGGGAGAACCACTGCGATTGTGCCCCGGTTGAGCCGGGCTGAGCACCTCAGTGGAGAAAGCTAAAACTGACCGTCATGATAGGGCGAGAGCTGGTCGCTGTTCGAGAGGTTTTTGAGTCCTTAAAGACTTATGCCGCTTAGAGCGTGGAGTCGGCTTTGTCCGGCCTAGGCGTGGATAGCGCCCCAAACTCGGTCTTCCGAATATTAGGGGCTTCGTCGAAATTTAAAATTATAGAATTCTATGGCTAAGTGAGAGTGTTCAAGCATTATAGTCCGATTGCCTTGTTCGTTGTGTTGAGCGCCTCCCTCGAAGGACCCAATAATGGGAAAAAGAGCGCTCAAGTTTATCCCAAACACCCCAGCACTCGCGGCATGGGGGCAGAAGCCGACGACTCGCCATCTCTCAATTTTGATAAACGACCGCATAGAAGGTAATATTTTAAATTCGAAAGCGTTGCTTAGCGCATATGAAACAAGTTTTCAGCGTACAGGATCCCAAATGCGAGTTTACTCAAAAATTACACCTTTGGAGCACTCATTCGCGATACAGCGGGCACCCTTCAGGACGCCGTCATAATACATCTCGGGCTTGCGATGCTCCTTGCCCGGCGGTGGTCCGTCCGTCACAAGCTTCTCAGCGTCCATCTTGCCCCAGTGCACCTTAGCACGGGCAAGGGCCTCTGGCACCTTCGATGCATCGGGCGCTTGATGACTTCAAGTCTTGGACAGGCATCCACCAGCCGCCTTACCAGCCAAGTAGCTTCCAGCATGGCTTCCCGGGCCACACCGGACTGCGAGACCCTTCATGGCCTGTTCGGCCACCTTATGGAGCTCGACCAGCTGCTTCAGCTGGTCGCTCAAAAACACTGGTGTCCGCCTCGGCATACTAAGACCGAACACCTTCTCCGTCGAGCTTCCCTCCTCGGCTCGGTAGAATCTGGTTCCGTCGGACGCCTCGTGGAAGATCTGCGAATGCTCTGGAGAGCTCGGACTCGGGTAAGTAACAAGTAATTCACTCTCGCGTGCTTGCTTTGCATAAATAATGCCTTACCGCGCTATCTTCTTCATCGCCTCAATTTCTGGAGGGCTTTTTGGGCTTCGGCCTTGGCAGATTTGGCGCTCTCAAGCGCCGAGGCGAGCTCGGACTCTCGGGTCTTCGAGTCACGCTCCAAACGCTCGTGTTTTTCCACGAGAGCCTGGAGCTCTTACTGCACCGCCGCCACCCGCGCCTCCTGCTTCTCTCGCTCGGTGCGCTCCACGGCCGCATTGTTTTCGGCCTTGGACAGCGCTTCCTTCAGGGTCGCCACCTCGTTCGTGGCCCCTGCATACCCATGTTGATCCTATCATTTTTTTTGCAACCACATTTTTTATATATACTTACATAAGGTATTACTTACCTTCCTTGTCCTCGAGCTGCTTCTTGGCAAGGCCGAGCTCGTCCTCGGACCGCTCGAGGCTCTGCTTCAATACATTGACCTCCATGATCGGTCTGGCGGTCAAGTCAGCAACACAACCTGCATTCCCATATTGACACATTTATGTTAGACTCCTGCGTATATCTTTTTGATCCTCGGTTCGGCTTTTCTTTCGAACACCAAACTGAGCATCGAGAACTCTTGTCTATGTGGTAATATTTTTACATATCTTATCGTACCTCAAAGCTTTGTTAGGAGGATGGCACGAGCTTGGTCAGCCCGCACTCATAATAGTATGGTGCTCCTCGTCGATGGGCTGTTAAGCACCTCCAGCCAGATTATCCAGTGCCTCGGTTGGGCGGAGGTCGCCGCGGCGTCGTAAACTTGCCCTTCTTAGTAGGGGCCGCTGCGGATGCGAAACCGTTGAAGGTTCGGTGCGGTGTCGACCTAGGGCGGACTTAGAGCCCTTAGGGTTTTATCCCTTTTAGCTTCGAGTCCAGGAGGTCTCCTTGCGGCGCCTCCAGGAGCATCTCCTCCTGGCTTGGCCCCTTTTGGGACGCCACCTCGGCGTCATCCGCGGCGCGAGGAGAGGAAGCGGTCGGAAGTGAAGTGCTGTTCACATCCGACGAACCCAGGGAACCACTCGACGAAGCGTCGAGCCCGGCCTTGGGCGGACTGCATGATTATATCCGACGTCAGAAGGTACTGTGCAACAAAGGAATGCCATGAGTTATTCTGGTATTCGGAGACTTACGATTTCGCCAGGGGCTTGGCCCTGGGTGGCCACTCTTCTTCGCCGTCGTCGGCATTGGTGGAGTAGTCCGGAGGGAGGGTCCTTCCCTTCTTGGACCCTCCGGCCTCCCCAGTTGGGTCGGCCTCCTTTTCTTCTCTCCCCCCGCTGGGGGAGAGACCTGTTTTTCCTCCTCCTCGTCTTCACGGGAGGAGTCCGCCTCGGAGTCATCGGATGGTGAGTCCGACACCGTCTGGCGCCGGGAACTCTTTCGAGTTCCCGTGGCCTGCTTCTTGGCCTTCTTCTCCGGTACCACGTAAGGTGCCGGGGCCATCAGCCCCGTCAAGTGGGCATGCGCTGGGTCTTCTGGCAAGGGAGTCGGACAGTCAATCTGCCCGGACGTCCTCTGCCAATCCTGTCAAAGGTAAGGGAGTTTAGATCCCGCATAGAGTCAAACTATGAAAACAAGTGTCTCGTAAAGGGAAAAATAACTTACCACGCTGGCTTGATGCTGCGCGCTGAATCCGCGATCCTCGGTAGCGGATGCGGGAGCCTCGGCGCCCTTGAACAACACCTTCCAAGCATCTTCGTACGTAGTGTCGAAGAGCCTGCTCAGAGTTCGGTGCTGTGCCGGATCAAACTCCCAGAAGCTGAAAGCTCGTTGTTGGCACAGGAGGATCCGGCGGATGAGCATGACCTGGACTACTTTAACGAGTTTAACCTCTTTGTTCACCAGGTCTTGGACGCAGGATGGAGTCCGGTCCGCTCTTACGAATTACCCCACGACAAGCCCGTCTCTTTCCAGGAGGTTAGCCGTGTAGGAAGCGAGATCGGAATTTGGGGGCCACTGCCCATTTGGGGTCACGCGGCTCGGTGATGTAGAACCACCCCGATTGCCACCCCTTTATGGTCTCCATGAAGGAGCCCTCGAGCCATGTAAGGTTGGGCATCTTGCCCACCATGGCGCCTCCGCACTCCGCTTGTCGGCCCCCCACAACCTTCGTTCTGACATTGAAGGTCTTCAGCCATAAGCCGAAGTGGGGCTTGATGCGGAGGAAAGACTCGCACACGACGATAAACGTCGAGATTTTGAGGATGAAGTTTGGGGCCAGATCGTGGAAATCCAGGCCGTAGTAGAAATGAGTCCCTGGACAAATGGGTGAAGTGGGAAACCTAGTCCGCGGAGGAAGTGGGTGAGAAACACCACCCTCTCATGGGGCCTGGGGGTGGGATGAGCTGTCCCTTGTTAGGAAGCCGGTACGCGATGTCATTAGACAAGTATCCGGCCTTCCTCAGCTTCTTGATGTGTCCCTCCGTGGCGGAGGAAACCATCCACTTGCCTCCGCTCCGGACTTGGCTGGAGAAGGTTGAGGTGGGATGTGCGGACTTGGTATTGGAGCTCGAGTCTTGAAAATGGGTAAGCAAAGGAGGTAGAAAGGCGTAGATGGAAAAGGTGGATCCTTATCCCTTATATGGGCGGATTTAAACTATCGCCCCACCAGCCTGGTAAAACTCGCTTATCTCCCAAGCGCTGTAAGTTAATGGCACGGTTGGGTTACCCGCGCCCGTATTGATGAGGATCCCGGAATAAGGGGACACGATCTCTGCTTCAACAAGACGTACCAAGGAAACCGCCTCGCTAAGTGCGCTAAGGTGGGACAGTAAAAACGATTCGAAAAAAGGCTTGGCCGTGGTGTGATGACACGCTGCGGAATACGTCGTGATTGGATTTGTGTAAATATTATTCTCTCTACGGTGTTATGTGGAAATTATTTTGCGAGCGGACACTATCCTTGTGTTCAAAATCTTCTATGAAGTATTCGGAGGAGGAACCCGCCTTGCAATGCGAAGACAAGCTGTCGCGGACTCGTCGTCATTGAAGCCTGGTTCAGGGAGACTCTTGAGGAGTCTGGATTAGGGGTGTCGGATGGCGGACTATGACCTTTGGCGGACTCTGGACTATGAAGATACAAGATTGAAGACTTAGTCCCGTGTCCGGATGGGACTTTCCTTGGCGTGGAAGGCAAGCTTGGCGTCTGGATATGTAGATCTCTGTCACATCCCTAGCTTCGAGTGCTTGCTGGTATGCGCATTTTGTTGCATCATGTTTAAATTCTATTTAAGTTGAGCGAGGAACTTTGGAAGCCTCAAAAACTTAAATAAAAGAAGGGCAAAAACCCTAAAATCTCATTCATTGTTTCCAAAATGCTCTTCTTAAATGTTTGATATTTTGGCAAGGGTTACGGTCCCAACCAAAATATTGAACATTTTAAGGACTTAATTTTGGGACTTTGAATTTAAATCATTAGCTATTTGAATTTGAATTATATTCATATAATTAGAATATAATTTCAAATACCCCTGAAATATTTTATGAGCTTTTGGAAAGTCCATCTAGCAAAATAAAAATATTCAGAGGAGTTTTAGCATTGTTTGAATTGTTTTGAATTCAAAATAGTGGCAAAAGATTAAATAAAAAAACAAAAACAGAAAACAATAGAAGAACAAAAGCAGAAAGGCGAGAAAGGAGAGTACAGAGCCACTTACGGCTCAGACTGTGTGTGGCCAACACTTGTTAGCCCAGCCCATCCCTCTCCCTTGTCTTCTTCCACTCACGCCAAAGGATTTGGGCCTGCGCGTGGCCGGCCTTTCGCATGCGCCACGCGCGAGCCACCTCCTGCTTCCCCGAGGCGCCCTGAGCCTTCCGTAGCACCACGCCACCCCCCAGACCCGTACGGATCGATCTCTCCCTCCCTCGCTCTTTCCCTCGCCCGTTCCCCCGCCATGGCCGAAGCCTCCATGGACGCGCCGCCGTAACTCTGCGCCCACAGCCACCCCCTCGCCCTCTGCCCATGACCACGAGCTCCGCCGCATCGTCCTGGTCGTCTTCACCAAGCCAAGCAGGCCGGGAGGCTTTTCTTCCTCGCCTACGCTGTCGTCTTCAACCTTCGGCTCTGAGATCGCCGGAGATGCTCTGACGCCGTCCGTGCCTCCCCGAGCTCAACGACCGCACCAGAAGACTCGTCGTGAGCCCCACCATCTTTCCCCCCTCTCCCGCGTTCATTTGCGTGCTCTAGCCGTGCTAGCCACCGGACCC
This sequence comes from Aegilops longissima, assembly GCA_021605205.1. Taxonomy (NCBI): domain Eukaryota; kingdom Viridiplantae; phylum Streptophyta; class Magnoliopsida; order Poales; family Poaceae; genus Aegilops; species Aegilops longissima. The sequence goes on along the minus strand of CM038682.1, from coordinate 263,618,754 downwards.
GAGAACACGCCGCTGCCCGCACCCGTCGCCGGGTGACGCTCCGGTGACCATTTGGTCCCGGGCATGCGCCCAACGCGCTCCCCGCATCGCGTAGAGCCTTCGTAGCACCTCGCCGCGCTCAGTTGTGCACCGCAGCCCCATCCCCGCTCGCACCCGAGCTCCTGATGCTGCAAACCTCGTCGCCGGCGCTGCTCCCGGCCACCCCAGCCTCTGCCGCCGCCACCGTTGGATGCGCAACTCCACCCTCTTCCCGTAGCTGCTCCCTGCGCGCCAAAAGAGCCACTGTAGGTGGATCCCGACGCGCCCCGCCGCGTCTGGCCTCGCCGGCGGCTAAACGCCGGCGAGTTTGACCATTGACGTTGACTGGGTGGGCCCAGGTTGACTCCCCCTGAGTCTATGACCAGTGGGGCCCGCTCTGCTAATTAACTTAGGTTAACACTAACTAATACTAGTTAGTTAAACTAACTACTGACACGCAGGGCCCACATGTCAGGGTTGACCTGGAGCGTCGCCTTTGACCTGCTGACATCACCACGACATCATGCTGACGCAATAATTAATTACTGGAATTTTTCTTATACAAGAAATTCCAGAAAATAACCAAAACTTCAAAAATTCATAGAAATTCAACCGTAACTCCAAATTAAATAATTTATATATGAAAAATGATCAGAAAAATCCAATCTATCCATATGTACCATTATCATGCATGTTAGAACAACTTATACCTGCTGATCAGGTCAAATCAATTAAATGGCATTTAAACTCTCACATATGAAGTTTGAATTTGAACCTAGGGTTCAAACCAACTCCATTTAACATGTTGCTAGCTGCATTAGCTCAAACTACAGCATATTGCCATGTCACACTCATGCATCATATTGTTGCATTGCATTGATTGTGTTCTTTCTCTGTTGCCGGTGTTTGTCCCTCTCGATGAGCGGCGTCTGAGCGATGAGTTCGATGACACCGATGAAGAACTATATTATCTTCAGAAGCGCCAGGCAAGCAAAACCCCCTTGTTCATTCCGATACAATCCCACTCTCTCGCTCTTGCTCTCTTTTACTGCATTAGGACAACAACGATTCATCTGTTACTTGCTGCCGTAGCTGAACCCCTTTCTCCTCTTCATGGCCTGTCATTCCACAGTAAATAGATGAAACCCACTAGCATGAGTAGGAGTTGTTTGAGCCCTGTTGTGCCTACTCATTCATGCTTGTTTGTCATGCCTGCTATTGCTTAGAGTTGTGTCAGGTCTGATTCATCGGGGATGAATTGGAGGTGTGTGAACATGTCCTACTGTGTGAGAGCTAAGTGTGTGAACACGATTTAAGTAAAAGGTAGCGGTGAGAGGCCATGTAGGAGTACATGGTGGGTTGTCTCATTGCAGCCGTCTGAGGAACCGAGTTTCTGTGTTTGTGATCCATGAAACAGTTACTACCACACATTGGGTTCCGGTAACTCGACCCCTCTCGGCTTATTAATCGCCTCGATCTCTGTCCAGGAGTTGCAACTAGTTTCTGGTGTTTGTAGGATATGTGTTGGGGGCCATGCGTAGTGCTGACCCTAGGGGTGGGCTATGTTGCGGTAGATACACCGTGGCCCGGTGTACCGAGCGCCCGTTTGGTGTCTCGGGAACCCTGCGCACATCGTTTGGGGCCGTGAGCGACACCCCGGCCGGATCTCCTTGCGGATGGAACCCGAATAGGCGATAAACCTAGATTAGAGACTTGTGTGGTTAGTCAGGTCGTGGCCGACTCCCTCGCCAGGCTTCCGCTTGAAGGTTGTCGAGATACACGACGTGTACATGGTGGTAAGTGGCGAGAGCGTGTGTGAAGAAGTACACCCCTGTAGGGTTAATATGATCTATTCGAATAGCCGTGTCCGCGAAAAAGGACTTCTGGGTTGCCTGTACAGTTCATAGACAAGTGAAAGTGGATACTCTAAAATTCACAAGATAAGCGTGAGTGCTATGGATGGCGTTCTCGTAGGTAGACGGGAGCGGATCCATAGTGGTGTATCGGTATGGTGAATATGTGGACTCGTGTGCGTCACCTCAAAAGAGTTACTTGCAGTCATAGTTCAGGAGAGCCACCGAGTCAAAGTTGGCTTGCTGCAGTCAAACTCCACCACCCCCTTTGTTGATAATGATGCATATGTAGTTAGTTCTGATGTAAGTCTTGCTGAGTACAATTGTACTCACGTTTGCTTATTTTATGTTTTGCGAGAGAGCGTCGGTCTCGCTAGTAGTTCAGCGTGGACTTGACGTATAGTTTGTTACCTCAGCTACGATCTTGTGCCTCGGCGGATCTCAGTAGATAGTCGGGCTTCTCAGCCTTTTTCATTTGTAGATGTCTGTACTCAGACATATTAAGCTTCCGCATGTGTTTTGACTTGTATGCTCTGAATGTTGGGTCATGAGACCCATGCTTGTAATATCTCGCTCCTCGGAGCCTAATGAATAAACACTTTGAGTCGTAGAGTCTTGTTGTGATGCCATGTTGTATTTGCATATATTGAGCATATTGTGTGTATGACTGAAATGCTTGGTATGTGTGGGATCCGACAATCTAGTTGTTTATCCTTGGCAGCCTCTCATATTGGGAAATGTAGTCTAGTGCTTCTGGCGATAGTAGTCCGCTTCTGACCGGTTCACGAGTCCTGCTAGCCCAAAGACTACTGCTCTGGACACTTGACTGGCGACATGTCTTTCACTTCGTTCTGTATCATCCCTTCGGAAATGTCACGCGGTGACATCCAGTCCTGCCTAGCTCTGCTACAGCCGGGTTCCCAGTCCTGTTAGCCAGTGCTACAGCCCGGATTCACACGCTGCTGACCGACATGCTCGAGTTGATTCATGTATGCTGTCCCCACGGGTAGTGCCGCTTTGGGTTCACGACTAGCCATGTCGGCCGGGTTCTATGTCATATGGATGCTAGCGACACTATCATATCGTGAGCCAAAAGGCGCCAAACGGTCCCGGGCCATGGTAAGGCGACACCCGGGAATACCGTGCGTGAGGCCGCAAAGTGATATGAGGTGTTACCGGCTAGATCAATGTGACTTGGAATCGGGGTCCTGACAGCTTTGGTATCGAGCTTGATGCTGTGGGATTACCAAGCCAAACTGGTCGAAGTTGTGTCTAGAAATGCTTTAGTTATGTAAGGAATTGATTGTGGAAGGAGCGTAAGGCTCTTTTTACTCCTTATACCTCATGGCCTTCGATCCGAGAGTCATCCTCTTCTTTTCTACGGGGTTTAAGAACTAGGCTTCTCATCTATCTATTAGGATGACGTGTTACTAATCCATAGACTTATAGAATTGATAGTTTCAATCTCAGTTCAGTTTTTACTACTTTCGTGTGTTCATGGTTGGTCTCAGAACCTTGATATTGTGATGTTGAGTGGTCATGCCACTATTTTGCAGGATGTCTCAAATCATTTTGAGCATTTACAGGCCTTATGCTGTCCGAGTCATCCCATATTTCTAAATAATCTGATGCATTTGCAAATTCTTCCTTCCTGTTCACGGTGTCCTTTGGGTCAGAATAAGTACACTAATCGTCTGTTGAGGTACTCCTTGCCTTGACGTATATGTTGGAACTAGTATTATGACCCTAGGCATTTTAGAGGATCACCTGGTAATATGGCCGTGTTTTTGTGTTCCCAGTGTGATGATTCTGGCCGTCATTCTCGAAAGCATCCCGTGATGCCATTTAGTAAGTAGGTATTCTATTCCTGGGTTCTTGAACCCGAGATTCACCCTACTTACCTCCTGTTGATAGTGTTTGCTAGTTCCTTTAGGATATTAGCAACTTTGCGATAGTCCTCGAGGTCCGTGGTATTTCCTTCTTCCAAATACTATGAACCGCTTATGGCAGAAGTTCCTCGCTGAACCGAAGGATCACAATCAGAGTACTCTTGAGGAGTTCTCCATCCATAATTGTGAATCTGCCAGTTCTACCCTTTCCGTATGGGTTATCCGGAAGAAACATGTTGAACTTGGTTCGACATACTAATCTATGCATCCACAACTCAAAAAGTTATATGTTCCTTTGAGTTGTCCCTCTTCAGTTGCATTCCGACCTTCGTCTATCAATTGATAGTCAGGAGTAATTGTGCATTCGTGTTCATCGATGCCTATTATTCCTGTGGTCTGTCAAGCTATTCTATTCTGGAATGACTAGGAGAAACAAACTCCAGTACCTCATCCATATCCAGGATTGGGTCAAAGTAGTTGTATTCCGCAGGTCAAAATGCCAATCCAGGTTTTGATTCTGTTCTACCTCGGAGTATTACCCCCTTTATGTCAGGATTGTCATGAGAATTGCACCATTTCTCATGAATTCCTGACGTAGTGATACTTCTCGCTATCATTATTCATTCCTCGGTTCCATGTTGTTGTAACCGGAATGCCGACAAGTGAACTATGATGTGTGAAATCAATACTCCTAGCAACTCGTTGCTTGGTAGTAAATGGACAGTATTCTTATTCTTAGCGTGTTGGTTATTAAATCATCATCCTAAGATTGACTGTGCTACCTAGTCCTTATTTCCGATGCACTCTTCGATCAATGAGTTAGGATTATTCAATCCCTTGCTTATTGTTCATATCATCTTGCCCTGAAAAGCAAGATTGTTCTCGAGTTTAGTAACATACCGGTGGCTCGTGACTTTCCAAATATCTTCTTGGAAGTGCTACCAGGTTGTCACCTGACCGCTATGTTAAGTTCGTGATCATATTGGTTTTCCTCTAAACCACCCATTCTCCAAGAATCTGTGTTGGATATCCCTGAGCTAGTTGGTTGAGCTAGACAACAACTTGGAGAGTTGGAAGATAAAGCTTTGCTTAACTTAGTTCATCTCTAAGGGATATCTTCTGTGCGTGTGTTTGTTGAAGAAAGATGATATCTTCATCGACTGAACCTCGTGATCAGTTGTTGGATTATTGCCTTGTCAAAACTTGATTTGAGTGTGGGCTATCGTCAAATCAAATCAGAACCAACGATGTTAAGTAATGTTGTCTTACTACGCCGTTGTCGAGCATACACCATTATATCTTTTGGGTCGACCAATGCTATTACCTTGTTCACATAGTTATGGAATTCCATCTATATGGAAATCTTGATAAATTGTTGTTGAGCCCATTGACAACATTCTCATCATCTCCATGATTCATGTTGAACATCCAGCTAGTGTTGGAAACTTCTAAAAAGCATTATCTTCATGTCCCGCTCATGAAGCATATGTTGGATGTAAGAAGTGACTTTCTCTGATTCACGTGCATTTGGTGCAAGTTGCCGCCGTGAGTTTGAGAAAGGTTTGTTTTGTTTCCCCTGGAATCATCCCAAGTTTGTCATGCCTATGTGCGAAGTACTCTATGGTTTGATAGGTTGGCCGCCTCCATTCCATATGTGTTTCCTAGCACACCAAGCCACTGATTGATTTGTTCAAGGAGAAGAAGTTCCTTCTTAAAAGCAAGACTTATGCAAGGACTTCGATATCCTCGATGATGGTTCCCCTTCTGAACCCGGTAGCATTTTATTATAAGACTACTATGTGTTCATGCTTGTCTCGGACAACATGTTCATAGGTTTGTAGCAGAACCAGCTCATGTTTTGGAGCTTGATATCGTAGCTCATTTCCCGAGAATCTCGCAACGTCATCTCGTCGGTTTGTGTTGCAATCTTTCTTTTCCAGACACGTTGTCTGAATTACCCTGTTACCAACCAGATCTGAATCTCAAGCAGATATGATGGTTGGAACTTCTCCCAAGAGCTATGATATAAGTTCCAGTGAAGTGGACGCACCTAGCTGGAAGCACTATTATTGTAGTATCTTATTTAAGCCGTTTGGTCACTTTCCATGAGGATTTCGCCTGACTTTATCTAGAAGTTGTTCCTTATGGATTTTGTGCTTCTGAAGTCCGACCTTTACTTGATGGCCATGTTGATGCTTTTAAGCATGACCGTGGTAGCTAGAACATCAAGGAGAACATTAGAAGCAGAGTGCTAAATGTCTCTCGGTCGATCATCCAGATTTCGTTCTCTTGGCCTTGCTAAGGGGAAGTCTGAGAAGGTGTTATCTTGCTTTGCATCTGCATCGTCCACCATTATTCATCATGGTAGTATGTTGTGTTGCCAGGATCCTTGACACGGATGATTGGTAAAACCTTGATGAATATGGAAATGCTCAAGTTCTTGAGAGCACACTCAGTCACTAGGTCATATCCTCGATATCAACTGGGATGTGCCTCCCGTTTGCCGGGTTATTCTATAACCATAGTTTCCTTTCCGAACTAAGTATGCCATTTCTTCGAACTCCGTCGAACAATCATTTGTAGATTGCCTTAACCTGGTATGAAGAGCTTCAATGATCCTTTCCGATAGAGCTTCTCTCTGACGTTATCGTGTTGAATGGAGTTCTCAAAGCAAAGATGTCAAGATCAAGATGATGCAATGAATCAACATCTTCGAGAAGGGCAGTTGAATCCTGAAGATCGTGATAGTTTTGTGACCCCCTTTCCTTTTACCTCACATCTTGAATCTCGGGACGAGATTCTCGTTTAGTGGGGGTGAGTTGTCACATCGCTAGCTTCTGGTACTGCCTGGTGTCTGCATTTTGTTGCATCATGTTTAAATTCTATTTAAGTTGAGCGAGGAACTTTGGAAGCCTCAAAACATAAATAAAAGAAGGAAAAACCCTAAAATCTCATTCATTGTTTCCAAAATGCTCTTCTTAAATGTTTGATATTTTGGCAAGGGTTACGGTCCCAACCAAAATATTGAACATTTTAAGGACTTAATTTTGGGACTTTGAATTTAAATCATTAGCTATTTGAATTGAATTATATTCATATAATTAGAATATAATTTCAAATACCCTGAAATATTTTATGAGCTTTTGGAAAGTCCATCTAGCAAAATAAAAATATTCAGAGGAGTTTTAGCATTGTTTGAATTGTTTTGAATTCAAAAGCAGTGGCAAAAGATTAAATAAAAAACAGAAAACAGAAAACAATAAAAGAACAAAAAGCAGAAGGCGAAAAGGAGAGTACAGAGCCACTTACAGCCTGCCTTGTGTTGGCCCAACACTTGTTGGCCTAGCCCATCCCTCTCCTTGTCTTATTCCACCTCACGCCAAAGGATTTGGGCGCGCGTGGCCGGCGCCCGCCCGGCCTGCGGCCACCTCCTCCTTCCCGGGCGCCACAGGCCTTCCGTAGCGCCACTCCACCCCCCAGACCCGTACGGATCGATCTCTCCCTCCCTCGCTCTTTCCCTCGCCCGTTCTCCCCCCCCCCCCGCCATGGCCGAAGCCTCCATGGACGCGCCGCCCGTAACTCTGCGCCCACAGCCACCCCTCACCCTCGCCCATGACCACGAGCTCCGCCGCGCCGTCTGGTCGTCTTCACCAAGCCAAGCAGGCGGGAGGCTTTTCTTCCTCGCCCTCGCTGTCGTCTTCAACCTTGGCTCCGAGATCGCGGAGATGCTCACGCCGTCCGTGCCTCCCAGCTCAGCGACCGCACGAAGACTCGCCAGAGCCCGCCATCTTTCCCCCTCTCCGCGTTCATTTGCATGCTCTAGCCGTGCTAACCACGGACCGAGAACACGCCGCCGCCCGCCGGTGACGCTCCGGTGGCCATTTGGTCCCGGGCATGCGCCGAACGCGCTCCCCGCATCGCGTAGAGCCTTCGTAGCACCTCGCGCGCGCTCGATTCGCACCGCAGCCCCATCCCGCTTCGCACCCGAGCTCGCCGCCATAAACCTCGTCGCCGGTGCTGCTCCCGGCCACCCCAGCCTCCGCCGCCGCCACCGTTGGATGCGCCACTCCACACTCTTCCCGTAGCTGCTCCCTGCGCGCCAAAAGAGCCACTATAGGTGGATCCCGACGCGCTTCGCTGTGTCTGGCCTCGCCGGCGGCTAAACGCCTGCGAGTTTGACCGTTGACGTTGACTGGGTGGGCCCAGGTTGACTCCCCCTGAGTCTATGACCAGTGGGGCCCGCTCTGCTAATTAACTTAGGTTAACACTAACTAATACTAGTTAGTTAAACAAACTACTGACACGCAGGGCCCACAGGTCAGGGTTGACCTGGACCGTCACCTTTGACCTGCTGACGTCACCACGACATCATGCTGACGCAATAATTAATTACTGGAATTTTTCTTATACAGGAAATTCCAGAAAATAACCAAAACTTCAAAAATTCATAGAAATTCAACCGTAACTCCAAATTAAATAATTTATATATGAAAAATGATCATAAAAATCCAATCTATCCATCTGTACCATTTTCATGCATGTTAGAACAACTTATACCTGCTGATCAGGTCAAATCAATTAAATGGCATTTAAACTCTCACATATGAAGTTTGAATTTGAACCTAGAGTTCAAACCAACTCCATTTAACATGTTGCTAGCTGCATTAGCTCAAACCACAACATATTGCCATGTCACACTCATGCATCATATTGTTGCATTGCATTGATTGTGTTCTTTCTCTGTTGCCGGTGTTTGTCCCCTCTCGATGAGCGGCGTCACAAGCGATGAGTTCGATGACACCGATGAAGAACTATATTATCTTGAAGTGCACGGCAAGCAAAACCCCTTTTTCATTCGATACAATCCCACTCTCTCGCTCCTGCTCTCTTTTCTGCATTAGGACAACAACAATTCATACATTACTTGCTGCGGTAGCAGAGACCCCTTTATCCTTTGCATGACTGTCATTCCACGGTAAATAGATGAAACCCACTAGCATGAGTAGGAGTTGTTTGAGCCCTGTTGTGCCTACTCATTCATGCTTGTTTGTCATTCCTGCTATTGCTTAGAGTTGTGCCAGGTCTGATTCATCGGGGATGAATTGGAGGTGTGTGAACATGTCCTACTGTGTGAGAGCTAAGTGTGTGAACACGATTTGGTAAAGGTAGCGGTGAGAGGCCATGTAGAAGTACATGGTGGGTTGTCTCATTGCAGCCGTCCTCAGGAACTGAGTTCTGTGTTTGTGATCCATGAAACAGTTACTACCACACATTGGGTTCCGGTAACTCGACCCTCTCGGCTTATTAATCGCCTCGATCTCTGTCCGGGAGTTGCAACTAGTTTACGGTGTTTGTAGGATATGTGTTGGGGGCGTGCGTGGCGCTGACCCTAGGGGTGAGCTATGTTGCGGTAGATACACGTGGCCGGTGTACCGGCGCGTTTGGTGTCTCGGGAACCTGCACACATCGTTTGGGGCCGTGGCGACACCCGGCGGATCTCCTTGCGGATGGAACCCGAATAGGCGATAAACCTGGATTAGAGACTTGTGTGGTTAGTCAGGTCATGGCCGACTCACTCGCCAGGCTTCCGCTTGAAGGTTGCCGAGATACACGACGTGTACATGGTGGTAAGTGGCGAGAGCGTGTGTGAAGAAGTACACCCCTGCAGGGTTAATATGATCTATTCGAATAGCCATGTCCGCGGAAAAGGACTTCTGGGTTGCCTGTACAGTTCATAGACAAGTGAAAGTGGATACTCTAAAATTCGCAAGATAAGCGTGAGTGCTATGGATGGCGTTCTCGTAGGTAGACGGGAGCTGATCCATAGTGGTGTATTGGTATGGTGAATATGTGGACTCGTGTGCGTCACCTCAAAAGAGTTACTTGCAGTCGTACTTCAGGAGAGCCACCGAGTCAAAGCTGGCTTGCTGCAGTCAAACTCCACCACCCCCTTTGTTGATAATGATGCATATGTAGTTAGTTCTGATGTAAGTCTTGCAGAGTACAATCGTACTCACGTTTGCTTATTTTATGTTTTGCAGAGAGACGTCAGTCTCGCTAGTAGTTCCGCGTGGACTTCGACGTATAGCTTGTTACCTCAGCTACGATCTTGTGCCCTCGGCAGAATCTGGTAGATAGTCAGGCTTCTCAGCCTTTTTCATTTGTAGATGTCTGTACTCAGGCATATTAAGCTTCCGCATGTGTTTTGACGTGTATGCTCTGAATGTTGGGTCATGAGACCCATGCTTGTAATATCTCGCTCCTCGGAGCCTAATGAATAAACACTTTGAGTCGTAGAGTCTTGTTGTGATGCCATGTTGTATTTGCACATATTGAGCATATTGTGTGTATGATTGAAATGCTTGGTATGTGTGGGATCTGACAATCTAGTTGTTTATCCTTGGCAGCCTCTCATATGGGGAAATGTAGTCTAGTGCTTCCTGAGCGATAGTAGTCCGCTACAGCCAGTTCACGGAGTCACTGCTAGCCAGCACTACTGCTCTGGACACTTGATTGGCGACATGTGTTTCACTTCGTTCCTATGTCTATCCCTTCGGGGAAATGTTACGCGGTGACATCCGGAGTCCTGCCTAGCCTGCTACAGCCCGGGTTCCCGGAGTCCTCTTAGCCCAGTGCTACAACCTGGATTCACACGCTGATGACCGACATGCTCGAAGTTGATTCATGTATGCCTGTCCCCATGGATTAGTGCCGCTTTGGGTTCACGACTAGCCATGTCGGCCCGGGTTCTCTGTCATATGGATGCTAACGACACTATCATATACATGAGCCAAAAGGCGCAAACGGTCCCAGGCCATGGTAAGGCGACACCCGTGGGAATACCGTGCGTGAGGACGCAAAGTGATATGAGGTGTTACCGGCTAGATCGATGTGACTTGGAATCGAGGTCTGACAGCTTTGGTATCGAGCTGTTGCTGTAGGATTACCAAGCCAAACTGGTCGAAGTTGTGTCTAGAAATGCTTTATTTATGTAAGGGAATTGATTGTGGAAGGGAACGTAAGGCTCTTTTTACTCCTTATACCTCATGGCCTTCTGATCTGAGTCATCCTCTTCTTTCCTACGGGGTTTAAGAACTAGGCTTCTCATCTATCTATTAGGATGACGTGTTACTAATCCATAGACTTATAGAATTGATAGTTTCAATCTCAGTTTAGTTTTTACTAGTTCCGTGTGTTCATGGTTGGTCTCAGAGCCTTGATATTCTGATGTTGAGTGGTCATGCCACTATTTTGCAGGATGTCTCAAATCATTTTGAGAATTTACAGCCGTTATGTTGTCCGAGTCATCCCATATTTCTAAATAATCTGATGCATTTGCAAATTCTTCCTTCCTGTTCACGGTGTCCTTTTTTACTTTGCCTTTTACTTTTTGCTTTGCTTCTCTATACCAAAAATACCAAAAATATTATCTATCTTCTCTATTAGATCTCACTCTCGTAAGTGACCGTGAAGGGATTGACAACCCCTAATCGCGTTGGTTGCGAGGAGCTATTGCTTTTGTGTAGGTACGAGGGACTTGAGCGTGGCCTCCTACTGGATTGATACCTTGATTCTCAAAAACTGAGGGAAATACTTACGCTACTCTGCTGCATCATCCTCTCCTCTTTGCGGAAATCCAACGCAAGCTCAAGAGGTAGCAAGAGGCGGAAACTTCTATGTAGATGCCTAGCCTCATGACGCTCCTGATGACGTGAGCCATGATGACCGAGGCCAGGTGGGCGCTAGTGGGCGTAGAGGGGGCAATTTCCTGTTCGGTGCAAAGGGAGCAAGGCAGGCGCAGGTTTCCGAGGAAGGCCCCAAAGCTTTCTGCTTTGGTGCAACGAGACCAAGACCACAAGCTCGGCAGGACGGATGTCATCGCCGATCCAACTGCTGCATTACAGCTAGAAGCTTTGCAGGTGAAGACTACCTTTCGTCAGGATAAGATGTACTACTTGTCCCCTTTCAAAATTGGCCGTTGTGGGATCCCTTCCCGCCAGTTATGAGGGAAGAGGACCGAGGCCGCTATAAATAGGGCCTAGCCTCCATCGTAGAGGGGATCAGATCGGACTCATCCACTGTACAGTTCATCCACCACCTCCTCGTGAGGCCAATCCAACAACGCAGGAGTAGGGTCTTACACCGCAAGGTGGCCCGAACCTGGGTAAATCTTTGTGTTCATCTTCTTCCCCGCTCGCGCGTATCCAGTGAGATCAAGCTGTGGGTGTAGCGGGCTGAGCATGAGCGTGAAGTGAGGTCCTTCGCACATGCCCCAGAGTTCAAACCTCTTTGGGTCAACAGAGCCCAAAATCAGACATTTGGCGCGCCAGGCAGGGGCATGTCGAACCTTCGCCCCTTCAGCGACCACACTCCACCCTCGCCTAGCGGTTCCCATGGCGGATGCTGCCTGGCCAGCTTGGCCTCCTAAAGCTTATGGGCGCGCCGCAGGTTGCCTGGCCTTCACCCCCAGCCTGCGCCGGACGCAGTGGCCGCCGAGGTTCAGGCCGGCGCTGCCCCCGCGGTACGACGGTGCTACGGACCCCGAGGAGTTCCTCCGGCTATACGCATAGGCCATCCAAGCGGCGGGTGGCGATGACAAGGCCATGGCGAACTGGCTCCCTCTGGCCCTCATGGAGGTGCCACGCGGATGGCTCCCATGGGCCTCGGTGTCCTCTTGGGAGGAACTCCATGGCCAGTTCGTCATGCGCTTCGCGGCACCGGCGCCCCATGCGGTCGCGTGCATCATCGGCGGGTCACAAGCGCTTTCCTCTGGCCACCACGTCAAGCATTTCTTCCATCGGGCAAGCGCCGCTCGGTCGCAGCACAAGGCCCCGCAGGGCCATGCGAGGCCAGAGACCGACATCACCTTCGACTCAAGAGACCATCCCAGGACTACAACTTCCGCTAGTGTGCTCCCCATGCTGTGCACGCCCACCATCAGTAATGTGGCGGTCACCCGAACCCTCATCGACGGCGGCGCCGGCCTCAATGTCCTCTCCGTGGAGGCCTTCGACATGTTCCAGGTGCCCTACGACCAGCTCGCGCCCACCAAGCCTTTCTCGGGGGTGACCAAAGGCTCCGCCACCCCCTTGGGACAGGTGCGCCTTCCCATCACCTTCGGCCCTCGCGACAACTACCGCACCGAGTCGATCGACTTTGACGTGGCCCGCATCGGCCTCCTGTACAACGCCATCCTGGGGTACGCGGCCCTCGCCAAGTTCATGGCGGCGACGCATCCGGGCTACAACGTCATCAAGATGCCTAGTAGCAGCGGCATCATCTCAGAGCCCAGAGACACGTAGGACGCGGTCCGGGCCCTCAAGCTCGCCTACAAGGCCGCGGCGGCCACTTGCCCAGATGCCGGGGACGCCTCAGAGGCTCCAGAGGCTGCGCCCGCAAAGAAGAAGTAGTTGTTCTCTCAAGACTAGGCCGAGAGAAAGCAGGTGCCTGTCGACAGTGGGGGCTCGGGCCCCACCTTCACCATAGGCGCCGGTCTTCCCCCAGAGCAGGAGGAGGTGCTGATTGGCTTCCTAAGGGCGAACAAGGACGTGTTCGCATGGGAAGCGTCCGACTTGGTCGGTCTCCCAAGGGAGGTGATTGAACACCACTTAGTGGTATGCCCCAGGGCGCGCCCGGTGAAGCAAAAGGCGCGACGTCAAGCGCAAGAGAAGCAAGCGTTCATCGTCGAGGAGGTTCGCAAGTTGCAAGAAGCTGGTGTCATCCAAGAAGTACGACACCCGGATTGGCTGGCCAACCCAGTGATAGTCCCCAAGAAGGGCGCGAAGGAGCGCATGTGCGTCGACTTCACGAGTCTCAACAAGGCTTGTCCTCGGGACTGATACGTCTCCAACGTATCTATAATTTTTGATTGCTCCATGCTATATTATCTACTGTTTTGGACTATATTGGGCTTTATTTTCCACTTTTATATTATTTTTGGGACTAACCTATTAACCGGAGGCCCAACCCGAATTGCTGTTTTGCCTATTTCGGTGTTTGAAGAAAGCAGAATATCAAACGCAGTCCAAGCGGAATGAAACCTTGGGGCGTGATTTTCTCACTGAGCGTGATCCGGAGACTTGGACCCTACTCCAAGGAACAAAGAGGCGGTCACGAGGGTGGGGCGCCCCCTAGGCGTGCCCCCCCTCGTGGCCCCTGTTGCTCCACCGACGTACTCCTTCCTCCTATATATACCTCATGCCCAAGCGATCGGACACGGGGCCAAAACCTAATTCCACCGCCGCAACTTTCTGTATCCACGAGATCCCATCTTGGGGCCTGTTCCGGAGCTCCGCCGGAGAGGGCCGTCATCACGGAGGGCTTCTACATCATCATAGCCTCTCCTATGAAGTGTGAGTAGTTTACCTCAGACCTTCAGGTCCATAGTTATTAGCTAGATGGCTTCTTCTCTCATTTTGGATCTCAATACAATGTTCTCCCCCTCTCTCGTGGCGATCTATTCGATGTAATCTTCTTTTTGCGGTGTGTTTGTTGAGACCGATGAATTGTGGGTTTATGATCAAGTCTATCTATGAATAATATTTGAATCTTCTCTGAATTCTTTTATGTATGATTGGTTATCTTTGCAAGTCTCTTTGAATTATCAGTTTGGTTTGGCCTACTAGATTGGTTTTTCTTGCAATGGGAGAAGTGCTTAGCTTTGGGTTCAATCTTGCGGTGTCCTTTCCCAGAGTGAGGAAGGGCAGCAAGGCACGTATTGTATTGTTGCCATCGAGGATAACAAGATGGGGTTTTTATCATATTGCATGAAACAATCCCTCTACATCATGTCATCTTGCTTAAGGCGTTACTCTGTTTTTAACTTAATACTCTAGATGTATCTTTGGATAGCGATCGATGAGTGGAGTAATAGTAGTAGATCACGGCGAGTCGGTCTACTTGTCTCGGATGTGATGCCTATATACATGATCATACCTAGATATTCTCATAACTATGCTCAATTCTGTCAATTGCTCAAAAGTAATTTGTTCACCCACCGTAGAATACTTATGCTCTTGAGAGAAGCCACTAGTGAAACCTATGGCCCCCGGGTCTATTCTCATCATATCAATCTCCATCACTTTATTATTTCTTTGCTTTTTTACTTTTCACTTTGCATCTCTATATGAAAAATACCAAAAATATTATCTATCATCTCTATCAGATCTCACTCTCGTAAGTGACCGTGAAGGGATTGACAACCCCTAATCGCGTTGGTTGCGAGGAGCTATTGTTTTTGTGTAGGTACAAGGGACTTGCGTGTAGCCTCCTACTGGATTGATACCTTGGTTCTCAAAAAATGAGGGAAATACTTATGCTACTTTGCTGCATCATTCTCTTCTCTTCGGGGAAATCCAACGCAGTGCTCAAGAGGTAGCAAGAAGAATTTCTGGCGCCGTTGCCGGGGAGTCTGCACAAAAGTCAACATACCAAGTACCCATCACAATCCCTATCTCCCGCATTACATTAGTTGCCATTTGCCTCTCGTTTTCCCCTCCCCCACTTCACCCTTGCCGTTTTATTTGCCCTCTCATTCGCAATCTCCTTCTCTTTTTTCGTTTGCCTTTTTCTCACTTGCCTTTTGTTTGCTCGTGTGTTGGATTGCTTGTTTGTCGCGATGGCTCAAGATACTACCAAATTGTGTGACTTCGCCAATACCAATAATAATGATTTCCTTAGCACTTCGATTGCTCCTCTTGCCAATACCGAATCTTGTGAAATCAATACCGCTTTCTTGAATCTTGTTATGAAAGATCAATTCACGGCCTTCCTAGTGAAGATGCGCTACTCATCTGAATAACCGTTGATTTGTGTGATATGCAAAGAAGAAAGATGTTGATAATGATGTTGTTAAATTGAAGTTATTTCCTTTTTAAACTTACAGATCGTGCTAAAGCTTGGTTTTCGTCTTTGCCTAAAAATAGTATTGATTCTTGGAACAAGTGCAAAGATGCTTTTATCTCAAGTATTTTCCTCCGCTAAGATCATCTCTCTTAGAAACGACATTATGAATTTTAAGCAACTTGATCATGAACATGTTGAACAAGCTTGGGAGAGAATGAAATTAATGATACGTAATTGCCCTACTCATGGTTTGAATTTGTGGATGATTATACAAAAATTTATGCGGATTGAATTTTGCTTCTAGAAATCTTTTAGATTCGGCGCGGGAGGCACTTTTATGGAAATCACTTTAGGAGATCTACTAAACTCCTAGATAATATTATGGTTAATTATTCTCAATGGCACCTGAAAGATCTACTAATAAAAAGTGCATGCGATAGAAGAAATTAATGTTTTGAGTGGAAAGATGGATAAACTTATGAAATTATTTGCTACTAAGAGTGTTTCTTCTGATCCTAATGATATGCCTTTGTCTACTTTGATTGATAATAATAATGAATCTATGGATGTGAATTTTGTTGGTAGGAATAATTTTGGTAACAACGCGTATAGAGGGAATTTTAATCCTAGGCCTTATCCTAGTAATCCTTCTAATGATTATGGAAATTCCTACAACAACTCTTATGGAAATTTTAATAATATGCCCTCTGAATTTGAGAATAGTGTTGAAGAGTTTATGAATTCACAAAAGAATTTTAATGCCTTGCTTGAAGAGAAATTGCTTAAAGTTGATGATTTGGCTAGGAATGTTGATAGAATTTCTCTTGAGGTTGATTCTTTAAAGCTTATATCTATTCCTCCTAAGCATGATATCAATGAGTCTCTCAAAGCCATGAGAATTTCCATTGATGAGTGCAAGGAAAGAACCGCTAGGATGCGTGCTTCCAAAGATGCCTTTATCAAAGCGTGTTCTTCCAATTCCTATGAAAATCAAGATGAAGATCTAGAAGTTATTGATGTGTCCCCTATTAAATCTTTGTTTTGCAATATGAATCTTGATGAAACTGAATATGATCTTCCTTTACCTAGAAGGCGTTCCAAAAATTCGGAGTATTTAGATCTTGATGATGAAATTGATAAAAGTGGGATTGAAAGAAATAAAACACTAGATGTTGCTAAACCCACTATATTGGATTTCAAGGAATTTAATTATGAAAGTTGCTCTTTAATTGATTGTATTTCCTTGTTGCAATCCGTGCTAAATTCTCCTCATGCTTATAGTCAAAATAAAGCCTTTACCGAACATATCGTTGATGCCTTGATGCAATCTTATGAAGAAAAACTTGAGTTGAAAGTTTCTATCCCTAGAAAAATCTATGATGAGTGGGAACCAACTATTAAAATTAAAATTAAAGATCATGAGTTCTATGCTTTATGTGATTTGGGCGCTAGTGTCTCCACTATTCCCAAAACTTTGTGTGATTTGCTAGATTTCCGTGATTTTGATGATTGCTCTCTAAACTTGCATCTTGCGAATTACACTATTAAGAAACCTATGGGAAGAATTAATGATGTTCTTATTATTGCAAATAGGAATTATGTGCCCCTAGATTTTATTGTTCTTGATATAGATTGCAATCCTTCTTGCCATATTATTCTTGGTAGACCTTTCCTTAGAACGGTTGGTGCAATTATTGATATGAAGGAAGGGAATATTAGATTTAAATTTCCATTAAAAAAGGGCATGGAACACTTTCCTAGAAAGAAAATAAAATTTCCATATGAAACTATCATGAGAGCCACTTATGGATTGCCTACCAAAGATGGCAATACCTAGATCTATCCTCGCTTTTATGCCTAGCTAGGGGCATTAAACGATAGCGCTTGTTGGGAGGCAACCCAATTTTATTTTAGTTTTTTTGTTTTTGTTTCTGTTTAGGAATAAATAATCCATCTAACTTCTGTTTATATGTGGTTTTGTGTTTTAATTAGTGTTTGTGCCAAGTTAAACCTATAGGAACTTCTTGGATGATAGTTATTTGATCTTGATGTAATTTCCAGAAACTTTGCGCTCAGTGCCCGAATTATTAAAATTCACCAGAACGTTATAAAATACAGATTCCAATTGCTGCTGATCAATAAACAAAGTTCCTAGGTCTTCCTATTTTGTCTGAATTTTTGGAGGTCCAGAATTTTGCGTTAGTTACAGATTACTACAGACTGTTCTGTTTTTGACAGATTCTGTTTTTCGTGTGTTGTTTGCTTATTTTGATGAATCTATGGCTAGTAAAATAGTTTATAATCCATAGAGAAGTTGGAATACAGTAGGTTTAACACCAATATAAATAAATAATGAGTTCATTACAGTACCTTGAAGTGGTCTTTTGTTTTCTTTCTCTAACGGAGCTCACGAGTTTTCTGTTGAGTTTTGTGTTGTGAAGTTTTCAAGTTTTGGGTAAATTCTTTTGATGGATTATGGAACAAGGAGTGGCAAGAGCCTAAGCTTGGGGATGCCCATGGCACCCCAAGATAATCAAGGACACCAAAAGTCAAAGCTTGGGGATGCCCGGAAGGCATCCCTCTTTAAATCTACTTCCATCGGTAATTTTACTTGGAGCTATATTTTATTCACCACATGATATGTGTTTTGCTTGGGCGTCTTGTATTATTTGTGTCTTTGTTTGTTACTGTGCCACAATCATCCTTGCTGTACACACATTTTGAGAGAGCCATACATGAATTGGAATTTGATAGAATACTCTATGTGCTTCACTTATATCTTTTGAGCTTTATAGTTTTGCTCTATGTGCTTCACTTATATCTTTTGAGCTTTATAGTTTTTCTCTAGTGCTTCACTTATATCTTTTAGAGCACGGTGGTGGATTTGTTTTATAAAAACTATTGATCTCTCATGCTTCACTTAGATTATTTTGAGAGTCTTTAATAGCATGGTAATTTGCTTAATAATAATATGCTTGGTATTCAAGATTTGTAAAACTTTCTTTTGAGTGCGTTGAATACTAAGAAAAGATTGATGCTTGATAATTGTTTTCAGATATGAAGATGTTGATATTAGAGTCATGCTAGTTGAGTAGTTGTGAATTTGAGAAATACTTGTGTTAAAGTTTGTGATTCCCGTAGCATGCCCGTATGGTGAACCGTTATGTGATGAAGTCGGAGCATGATTTATTTGTTGATTGTCTTCCTTATGAGTGGCGGTCGGGGACGAGCGATGGTCTTTTCCTACCAATCTATCCCCCTAGGAGCATGCGCGTAATACTTTGCTTTGATAACTTCTAGATTTTTGCAATAAGTATATGAGTTCTTTATGACTAATGTTGAGTCCATGGATTATCGCACTTTTCCCATCCTTCCACCATTGCTAGCCTCTCTAATACCGCGCACCTTTCGCCGGTATCATACACCCACCATATACCTTCCTCAAAATGGCCACCATACCTACCTATCATGGCATTTCCATAGCCATTCCGAGATGTATTGCCATGCAACTTTCCACCGTTCCGTTTATTATGACACGCTCCATCATTGTCATATTGCTAGCATGATCATGTAGTTGACATCGTATTTGTGGCAAAGCCACCGTTCATAATTCTTTCATACATGTCACTCTTGATTCATTGCATATCCCGGTACACCGCCGGAGGCATTCATATAGAGTCATATTTTGTTCTAAGTATCGAGTTGTAATTGTTGAGTTGTAAGAAAAATAAAAAGTGAGATGATCATCATTTTTAGAGCATTGTCCCAAGTGAGGAAAGGATGATGGAGACTATGATTCCCCCACAAGTCGGATGAGACTCAGGACGAAAAATAAAAAAAAGAAAAAAAGGAAAAAAAAGAGGCCATAAAAAAAGAGAGAAAAGGCCCAAATAAAAAAAAATGAGAGAAAAAGAGAGAAGGGACAATGTTACTATCCTTTTACCACACTTGTGCTTCAAAGTAGCACCATGATCTTCATGATAGAGAGTCTCTCATCTTGTCACTTTCATATACTAGTGGGAATATTTCATTATAGAACTTGGCTTGTATATTCCAATGATGGGCTTCCTAGAAATGCCCTAGGTCTTCGTGAGCAAGCGAGTTGGATGCACACCCACTTAGTTTCTTTTGTTGAGCTTTCATATACTTATAGCTCTAGTGCATCCATTGCATGACAATCCCAACTCACTCACATTGATATCTATTGATGGGCATCTCCATAGCCCGTTGATACGCCTAGTTGATGTGAGACTATCTTCCCCTCCTTTTGTCTTCTCCACAACCACCATTCTATTCCACATATAGTGCTATATCCATGGCTCACGCTCATGTATTGCGTGAAGATCGATTTTTTTTTGAAAATGTTAAAGTATGAAACAATTGCTTGGCTTGTCATCGGGGTTGTGCATGATTTAAATACTTTGTGTGGCGAAGATAGAGCATAGTCAGACTATATGATTTTGTAGGGATAACTTTCCTTGGCCATGTTATTTTGAGAAGACATAATTGCTTTATTAGTATGCTTGAAGTATTATTATTTTTATGTCAATATGAACTTTTGTCTTGAATCTTTCGAATCTGAATATTCATACCACAATTAAGAAGATTTGCATTGAAATTATGCCAAGTAGCACTCCGCATTAAAAAAAATCTCTTTTTATCATTTACCTACTCGAGGACGAGCAGGAATTAAGCTTGGGGATGCCTGATACGTCTCCAACGTATCTATAATTTTTGATTGCTCCATGCTATATTATCTACTATTTTGGACTATATTGGGCTTTATTTTCCACTTTTATATTATTTTTGGGACTAACCTATTAACTGGAGGCTCAGCCCAGAATTGCTGTTTTTTGCCTATTTAAGTGTTTCGAAGAAACAGAATATCAAACGGAGTCCAAACGGAATGAAACCTTCGGGAACGTGATTTTCTCATCGAACGTGACCCAAGAGACTTGGACCCTACTCCAAGGAACAAAAGAGGCGGTCACGAGGGTGGGGGGCGCACCCTATTGCCTCATGGGCCCCCTGTTGCTCCACCGACATACTCCTTCCTCCTATATATACCTACGTACCCCCAAACGATCAGATACGAATCCAAAAACCTAATTACACCTCCGCAACTTTCTGTATCCACGAGATCCCATCTTGGGGCCTGTTCCGGAGCTCGGCCGGAGAGGGCCGTCATCACGGAGGGCTTCTACATCATCATAGCCTCTCCGATGAAGTGTGAGTAGTTTACATCAGATCTTCGGGTCCATAGTTATTAGCTAGATGGCTTCTTCTCTCTTTTTGGATCTCAATACAATGTTCTCCCCCTCTCTCTTGGAGATCTATTCGATGTAATCTTCTTTTTGCGGTGTGTTTGTTGAGACCGATGAATTGTGGTTTTATGATCAAGTCTATCTATGAATAATATTTGAATCTTCTCTGAATTCTTTTATGTATGATTGGTTATCTTTGCAAGTCTCTTCGAATTATCAGTTTGGTTTGGCCTACTAGATTGGTTTTTCTTGCAATGGGAGAAGTGCTTAGCTTTGGGTTCAATCTTGCGGTGTCCTTTCCCAGTGATAGAAGGGGCAACAAGGCACGTATTGTATTGTTGCCATCGAGGATAACAAGATGGGGTTTTTATCATATTGCATGAAACTATCCCTCTACATCATGTCATCTTGCTTAAGGCGTTACTTTGTTTTTAACTTAATACTCTAGATGCATGCTGGATAGCGGTCGATGAGTGGAGTAATAGTAGTAGATGCAGGCAGGAGTCGGTCTACTTGTCTCGGACGTGATGCCTATATACATGATCATACCTAGATATTCTCATAACTATGCTCAATTCTGTCAATTGCTCAACAGTAATTTGTTCACCCACCGTAGAATACTTATGCTCTTGAGAGAAGCCACTAGTGAAACCTATGGCCCCCGGGTCTATTCTCATCATATCAATCTCCATCACTTTATTATTGCTTTGCTTTTTACTTTTCACTTTGCATCTCTATATCAAAAATACCAAAAATATTATCTATCATCTCCATCAGATCTCACTCTCGTAAGTGACCGTGAAGGGATTGACAACCCCTAATCGCGTTGGTTGGGAGGAGCTATTGTTTTTGTGTAGGTACAAGGGACTTGCATGTAGCCTCCTACTGGATTGATACCTTGGTTCTCAAAAACCGAGGGAAATACATACGCTACTTTGCTGCATCATCCTCTCCTCTTCGGGGAAATCCAACGCAGTGCTCAAGAGGTAGCAAGGACCACTTCTCGCTCCCGCACATCGACCAGATCATGGACTTCACCGCTGAGTGCGATCTGCTATGCTTTTTGGATGCTTTCTCGGGTTACCACCAAATCAAGATGGCGGCGGAGGATGTCGAAAAGACGGCCTTCCTCTCCCCGTGCAGCGTGTATTGCTACACTTGCATGCCCTTCAGGCTGCGGAACACCGGCGTGACCTTCCAGCGGTTGATGGGCATCGCACTAGGGCAACAGCTCGGGAGAAATGCAGAGGCATATATCGACGACATCATGGTCAAGTCACGAGAGGCAAGGACCCTAATCGAGGACCTGGAGGAGACGTTTGACAGCCTGCGTCGGGTGAACCTGAGGCTTAACCCGGAAAAGTGCATTTTTGGGGTCCCATCCGGCAAGCAGCTCGGCTTCTTGGTGTCGCACCGAGGCATCGAGGCAAACCCAGAGAAGATCAAGGCAATCGAAAAAATGCGCCCACCTTAACCCTCAAGGAAATGCAGAAACTGGCACGCTGTGTGACCTCCTTAGGGTGCTTCATCTCCAAGCTTGGTGAGCACGCCCTCCCGTTCTTCAAGATCATAAAGAGGAAGGGCCCCTTCGAGTGGACCCCTAAAGCGGAGACGGCTTTCGAGGACCTCAAGAGGTACCTCACGAGCCCACCTATTATGGTGGCGCCTGATACGTCTCTAACGTATCTATAATTTATGAAGTATTCATGCCATGTTTACAACAATTTTATATGATTTTGGTATGATTTGATTAGAACTAACCCGGACTGACGCTGTTTTCAGCAGAACTACCATGGTGTCATTTTTTGTGCAGAAATAAAAGTTCTCGGAACGAGCTAAAAATTTACGGAGAATATTTTGGAAAATATAAAAAGTACTGGAACGAAAAGATAGCGGAAAGGAGTCCCGAGGCAACCATAAGGGTGGAAGGCGCCCCCCTTGGGCGCGCCCCCTGGCTTATCGTCGCCTCGTGGGCCCCCTTGACTTGTCTCCGACGCCAACACCTCCTATAAATCCCAAAACCTCCAGAAATAAACCTAGATCAGGAGTCCCACCTCCGTAAGCCTCTGTAGCCATGAAAAACCAATCCGGAGCCCGTTCCAGTACCCTGCCAGAGGAGGAAACCATGACCGGTGGCCATCTTCATCATCCCGGCGGTCTCCATGCCAAGGAGGGAGTAGTTCACCCTCAGGGCTGAGGGTATGTACCAGTAGCTATGTGTTTGATCTCTCTTTCTCGTGTTCTTGATTTGGCATGATCTTGATGTACCGCAAGATTTGTTACTATAGTTGGATCATATGGCGTTTCTGCCCCTCTACCTTCTTGTGATGAATTGATTCTTGCTCTTTGAGGTTTCGTTATGTTGGATTGAGTATTGGATTTGAGAACACTTGATGTATGTCTTGCAATGGGATATCTGTGGTGACAATGGGATGTTCTATTGATTCACTTGATGTATGTTTTGGCACTCAACTCGCGGATTCTCGAGGTGACATTGGGGTAATCTATGCCTAGGGGTTGATGCACATTTTCGTCCTACGTTCTCTGATAGAAACTTTGGTGTGATTCTTTGTTGTATGTTGAGGGATTGTTATGTGATCCAATTATGTTATCATTGTTGAGAGACTTTGCACTAGCGACAATATGAACCCTAGGCCTTTTTTCAAGCATTGCAATACCTTTTTCGCTAACTTTTAGCACTAGTTACCTTGTTGTTTTTATATTTTCAGATGACAAAAACCTATATCTGCCATCCATATTACACTTGTATCACCATCTCTTCGCCGAACTAGTGCACCTATACAATCTACCATTGTATTGGGTGTGTTGGGGACACAAGAGACTCTTTGTTATTTGGTTGCAGGGTTGTTTGGGAGAGACCATCTTCATCCTACACCTCCCACGGATTGATAAACCTTAGGTCATCCACTTGAGGGAAATTTTCTACTGTCCTACAAAACTCTGCACTTGGAGGCCCAACAACGCCTGCCATGATAAAGTTGCGTAGTAGACAACAAGCTCTTTTCTGGCGCCGTTGCCGGGGAGGTGAGTGCTTGAAGGTATATCTTTAGATCTTGCAATCGAATCTTTTAGTTTCTTCTTTTATCACTAGTTAAGTTTATAAAAAGAAAACTACAAAAAAATGGAATTGAGGTTGCCTCATATTCTTCATCATTATAATGTCTTTCGTGAGAATGATGGAAAGTAAAATTGTGCTCAAGTGTTAGAAGAAGAAGTCTATAAAATGTTTGGCACTAAATCTTTGAATGATGAGCATGATTGCAATGTTGTTATTATGAATTCTTTGAATACCCATGATGCTAATGATATGCAAAGCCATAAGCTTGGGGATGCTATGTTTGATGAAGATGATATTTTTTGTCCCCCAAGTTTTGATGAGAATATTTATTATGATGAAAGCATGCCTCCTATTTATGATGATTATATTGATGAAAGTGGGTTTGGAAGAGTGTCAACTTTAGGAAGTAATGATCCCACTATTTTGGAGGGTGTTGAATCTTATTGTGATAATTGTGAAAGTGGACTTGGAGAGGTCATAACTTTATTTAGTGATGAATCCACTATTTCAGAAGAGGTACCAATTGATTATGAGAACAAAGTTGCTATCTACGATGATTATTGTGATGACATGTATGCTATAAAGAATAATGATAACCATGAAACTTGTCATCATGATTTTAATTTTAATTGGATTATGCCTCACATGATATTTATTTTGTTGACTTTGCTCCCACTATTATGAATGAGAATACATTTACTTATGTGGAGAGTAGTAAATTTTCTATGCTTGTGGATCATGAAAATAATGCTTTTTATGTGATGGTTATATTGTTGAATTCATTCATGATGCTACTGAAAATTATTATGAGAGAGGAACATATGCTTTTACAAATTGCAATAATGTCAAGTTTCCTCTCTATGTGTTGAAAATCTTGAAGTTATGCTTGTTTTACCTTCCTATGCTAGTTGATTCTTGTTCCCATAAATTGTTTGCTCACAAAATCCCTATGCATAGGAAGTGGGTTAGGCTTAAATGTGTTAGTCATATGCCTCATGATGCTCTCTTTGTGTTTCAATTCTTATCTTTCATGTGAGCATCATTGAAATCATCATGCCTAGCTAGAAAGGCATTAAAGAAAAACGCTTGTTGGGAGCCAAACCAACACTAGTACCTACTGTTTTTATGTGTTCACATGATTAAGCTACTGTAGTAATCATGTTTTATAGCTTTTGTTTCAATAAACTGCCAAGTAAAGCCTTTGGGATAGTGTGGATGATAGTTGACTTGATTCTGTGCAAAAACAGAAACATTTGCTTCCAATCACAAAATTGTTTAAATTCACTAGAGCGTGATAAAATTCTGAATTTTTGTACACATTATTGGTATACAAATTGCCTGCGTTTTACTAACTTTTCAATTTTTTTTGGAGTAACAGAAGTATGGTTGTTGTTCAGATCATTGCAGACTGTTCTGTTTTTGACAGATTCTGTTTTCAATGCATAGTTTGCTTGTTTTAATGTTTCCATAGTTTATATTAAGTGATATAAATTGTCGAAATGATAAGGTACAGTAGGCATTGTGTGAGAATAATTATGAATCTTATGTTGACAGTACCAAAGTGAATGATTTGTCTTTATCATACTAACCTATCTTACGAAGTTCCGTTAAGTTTTGTGTGATTGAAGTTTCCAAGTTTTGGGTGAGATATCGATATGATGAGAATAAGGAGTGGAAAGACCCTAAGCTTGGGGATGCCCAAGGCACCCCAAGGTAATATTCAAGGAATACCCAAGCAACTAAGTTTGGGGATGCCCCGGAAGGCATCCCCTCTTTTGTCTTCAACATTATCGGTAACCTTACTTGGAGCTATATTTTTATTCGTCACATGATATGAGTTTTGCTTGGAGCGTCATTTTATTTTATTAGGATTTGCTTGCTGTTATTTATAATAATGTTTTGCATCTTTTAGTTCAATAAAAAGGTCAAGTATAGCCTTTACCATGCTTATTTTGCAAGTCTATATGTTGCTGTTTTAAAAACAAAAAGTTTTCTACCATTGTCTGAATTGTTTAAAAATGTCCGAATGTGATAAAATCATGAAATTTCATATAATGAGCTAAACCAAATACTCTACAGTGCAGTAATTGTTCAGAATTTTTGGAGTTATAGTAGTATGAATTTTCTTGCATTCTTTACAGACTGTTTTGTTTAGACAGATTGCTGTTATGTTTGCATTGTTTGCATATATTTGCTTGTTTAATAATTCTATTTGAGGATAGGAGTATTGAATATGCAGAGGCATTGATTTATACTAACTTATCTCACGAGTTCTTGTTGAGTTTTGTGTGGAGTGAAGTTTTTAAGATTTAGGTAAACTGCGATATGAAAGGAATTAAGGAGGCACAAGAGCTCAGGCTTGGGGATGCCCAAGGCATCCCTAGTTAATATTTCAAGAAGTCTCAAGCATCTAAGCTTGGGTATGCCCCGGTTAGCATCCCACCTTTCTTCATCTGCAATTATCAGTTAGCCTCGGTTGAGCCTAAGTTTTTGCTACTTCACATGATATGTGCTATCCTTGGAATGCCATTTTATCTTGTTTTGCTTGTTGTTTTAATAATATTAAGATCTAAATTTTTAAATGAGCGAGAGAGAGTCTTCACATAGCTTAATAATTATTCGACTACTCATTGATCTTCACTTATATCTTTTGGAGTAGTTTGTCATTTACTCATGTGCTTTAATTATATCCTATGAGTAAATGGTTGAATGAATTGAATATCATAAATCTGAATTTATATATGTTCCATATGCTTATGCCATGGGGAGTAATGACTTCACATATAAGAAGTAGAGGTGGTAAATTTATTGAAAGTTAGCAAGCATAGTATTGGTCACTTGAACAATTCATGAAAGAATATTGAAGGAAGAGAGATTTCACATATAAATATACTATATTGGACATCTTCTATGATTGTGAGCCCCATTAATTATTTTCAAACCTAAGCAAATTAGTTGAAGTTGGACAAGGAAGACAACATAATGAGTTATGCTTGGGTATATTTGTATAGAAGTTATATTGTTATGGATCCTCCAACATGTGGTGCTTGCTATTTAGAATCTTTTGCTAGCCAAAATTTCTGTACTAAGCGGGAATACTACTTGTGCATCCGAAATCCTTGAACCAAGTTTCTTCCATGAGTGTCCACCATATCTACCTATATGCAGTATTTACCTGCCGTTCCAAGTAAATTTGCATGTGCCAAACTCTAAACCTTCAAATAGTAATATGTTTTGTATGCCCGAATCGCTCATGTAGCAACTAGGGGCTGTCAGTATCTTCCATGCTAGGCGGGTTATTCTCATGACGAGTGTTTATTCACTTATCATTTACGAGAGAGTGGCTGGTAATTGGGATGCCCAGTCCTATGATCAAAAGATCAAAAACAAAATCGCAAATAATTTAAACAAAACTCCCCCTAGGACTGTTGTTGGTATGGACGGTACCCGTTGTTTCAGATCATCCGTGGAGTGTGTTTGTTGGTGGAGGGGGAGTACAAACTTTACCATTCTATTTGGGAACTGCCTACAATGTGTCTAGTATGGAAGATATTGGGAACTCTTGGTTGTTATCTTGACAATGAAAGCATACCTCTCAAAATTATTTTCATCTTTGTTTTAAAAGCTTCGATCTCTGGCACCTCTGCATATTCCTCCTTCCCTCTGCGAAGGGCCTATCTTTTAATTTTATGCAAGAGTCAGGAGTATTCCTTCTCATTCCATCCTACTCTTTAATTAGCAAGCATCATGTGACGGGGAAAGATCTAAGCATATATGGCCATTAAAATATATTTGATCATGAATTATTATTGTTGACAATTATTGATACGTCTCCAACATATCTATAATTTTTTATTGTTCCATGCTATTGTATTATCTGTTTGGATGTTTTATATGCATTAATATGCTATTTTATATTATTTTTAGGACTAACCTATTAACCTAGAGCCCAGTGCCAGTTCCTGTTTTTTCCTTGTTTTTGAGTTTGGCAGAAAAGAAATACCAAACGGAGTCCAAACGGAATGAAACCTTCGCGATGATTTTTCTTGGACCAGACGACAACCAGGAGACTTGAAGATGAATCCGGAGGAGCATAGGCAGCCACAAGGACGGAGGGCGCGCCCCCACCCTTGTGGGCCCCTCGTGACCCTCCCAACCTATTTATTTCACCTATATATTCCCAAATATCCCAAGACCACCAGAGGCATCCATGAAAACACTTTTCCACCACCGCAACCTTCTGTACCCGTGAGATCCCATCTAGGGACCTTTTTCGGCACCCTGCCGGAGGGAGATTTGATCACGGAGGGCTTCTACATCAACTCTACCGCCCTTCCGATGAAGCGTGAGTAGTTTACTACAAACCTACGGGTCCATAGCTAGTATCTAGATGTCTTCGTCTCTCTCTTTGATTCTCAATACCATGTTCTACTCGATGTTCTTGGAGATCTATTTGATGTAATACTTTTTTGTGGTGTGTTTGTCGAGATCCATGAATTGTGGATTTATGATCAGGTTATCTATGAATATTATTTGAATCTTCTCTGAATTCTTATATGTCGTGGTATTCTCACGAAGTGCAGGGCGACATATGCCACAAGGTAACCGTGTGAGAACAAGGCTGCTGCTGATAGGCCGGGAGCGGGTATCACGAGCAACCTGATGTTTACCCAAGTTCAGGGCTCTCCGGAGAGATAATACCCCTACTCTTGCATGTCTGAGTATATCTGGTATGTATATCTGGTACAGAGTGCTCCTGGAGCTGTATCTCGGGCATGCGTACCCATGGCCGGGTGGCCGTATGAACTAGTGGCCATGCGTGGCCGTGAGTGAGCTTGGGTGCTCATGCGTCTGTGCATCTATGTATGGATGGCTAGCTATATATAGTGGAGTAGGCATGGGTGGTGGTGGCGTTAGTTGTAAGCTACCTTGGGTAGCTTACAAACCAAGCTATGTGGTGCCATGAGCTAAGCATGGTGCATGTCATGCTTGTCCCCTGAGGCATTTTATAAATCAATGCCTGTCGTGGAATTGTCACGGCAGATGTCCTCGTGAAAGGACTTAGTCGCAGGGCCATCGTACGGGTTAACTTAGAGGGGTTAAAGCGGACACAAAAACACGGGAGTTATACTAGTTCAGCCCCTTTGATGAAGGAAAGGCCTACGTCTAGTTGTGATGGGATTGATGTAGTTTCGGCGACTTGGGAGCAATAGCTTTGCCTAAGCCTCGAATTATGCATCCCTAATCCGCCGGGTCGTCCCCTATATACACGGGTTGGCCTTGGCGGTCTCTGAGTCCCGATCCGGCTCATACAAGTGTCCGGCTCGGTCTCTTCTCTCTTGTCTTACAACACAAGTTACAACACTAAGCCGATTCACATAAATGGACCTTAATTCGCCTCTGGGCTCCGGGCCTCCTCCGTGGGCCTGGATCATGGACGAGGGTAAACCGGCCCCTCCGGGGCGGTTCACACTCAGTAGTTGTATCCCCAACATTAGGCCCCAGATTGACTTGAACCGGTTCATGTAAATCTTTAACACCTTCAGGAAACTCGTGATCTCCTTACATATTTTGTAAACCGCCATCTGCTTGAACCGCCGTGATGTCATCCTCCGATCCGCGTGTCAGGGCGCCTTGACGTCATCCTTAATAAAGAAATCCAAACAGTAAGATTCCCTTCATTTAATGCTATCCCGGAAATCGAGGCGGCCGCTGCACCGTCCGCCGCTTTTGACTCCTCGATTCTCGCGCCCGTTGATTGCTCCGGTCCCTTATAAATAGACGGTCGCCTTTCTCTTCTTCTTCTTCCTCTTCTCCTTCCCGCGACGCTCCAGCCACGAAGCCCGCCGTCGCCTCCGACCTTCAACGGCAGCGTCAACGCCGGGCGCTGCATCAACCTGATCGTGTCGAGTTTTGGCGCTCCTCCACGGCTTTGCTCATCAGGTAAAGTCCTTTTTCAAGCCCTAGACCCCATCTGTAAATCCTGTTCATCCCGCAGTTCATATTGGTTTCTTCACGCCTGCTCCGCCATGGCTGTACGATTCAGCCGTACCGTATATCCTGTGCAGGTGACTGCCCCGCCGTCCATTTAACCCTTCACGCATCTTTCTTTTTGCTCAGATCCTCGAGTTTAGAATACCCGAACCCTCCTGCTCTGTATGAGGTTTGCATAGGTCGTAAAGGTTTTTCTTACTGGAACTTTCGGTAGATCTTGATTACTCCCATTCGCATGTGAAAACTGTTTCTGTCCACACTTAGTAGATTTTTCAGCTCTGCCTCATTTGGCGGTTTAACTTTTGATAGCTAATCCGTCACTCCATTAGTCCTCAGTTAAACCGGAATTGGAAGCCGGCTGCTGAATCGCCGGTTTAACAATGTATAATATGCCTGAACCATTTAATGGTGAACCGTTTCTCCCTTTCTTTCGCAGCTTAGTCTTCGGAATGGCTCCTCAATTCTCAGCTTGCAATTGGGTTCGGTCCAAAATCACTGAAACATAACTCAACGGCTATGTCACCACTGGCGGTTTGGCTCCAAAAATGTCCTCCTTTGGCGTGTTCGGATGGCGAGTTTCCTCCCGAGCATAAGAGGGAGAAGTAATTGTGTTTATGCAACACTTAGACCGGGATTCTGCCCGCCGGTTCAAAATTCTTCCGGACGTCCTCGCAAGTTTTAAACTCCATCCATGAGGATATTGGCCCGAACTCTGTGTCAAACATATGCAACTTTCAAGTCTTACGTGAAGTCTATCTTCAAGAAGAGCCATCTGTGGAGCTGTTCGGGATTTTTCCACGAACAGCCGTGCAGAATTTTCGATGGTCCCAACACGAGCTGGGCGGCGTTTCAATCGAGAAGAGGAAGGAAGTGGATTTCCCTCACGCCAAACACCACAGCCATCCAAAGTTGGAACCAAACCTGGTTCTCTGCGGAACACTGCTCCTGCTTAGCGAGAACCCCTTGCGGGCTATCGTCCTCACCGGCTCGAAATCAGCATCCGCTGCCTTTACACTTAACCGCCATGAGCGGAAGAACTTGGCGCCTCAAATAATCAAGCTCCGGGCTCTAATGGCCAATGGCTTAACGGCGTGGACCTTGTGCGGTGTTGGGTTTCTTGGGCGTCTTTCCACTAAGCCGCCGGCCGGATTGATGCATGAGTACACCGACAGCCTCAAAGACCCTCAAAGATGTCACGAGCTACCCATAACTGAACTTGAGGTCACAGACATCGTAAAGAAGATGCTCGATGAGCCAATCTCCGTCTGCAGCCTAACGGGTTGGCTCCATTACGTGTTGCCAACAAACCGCCGGTGATAGCTCTACTCACCGCTTTTGGGCCCTTAATACTTTGTTGATATCGCTAATCCTTGTTACTTCTCGGTGACAGCTCATACGAAGCGTACCAAACGGTTCGGGCGCGCGTGTAAAATCCAAAGCCACCAAGAAAGCAGGCAAGAAGAAGACCGCCGAGTCCTCTGATCCGCCGGAGGATGAAGAATCAGAAGCTGAGGTAAAACTTGACATTCTTACGAGGGAGCTGCCGTAAACCGGCTTTCCGCTTTGTGTTTCTTCTTGCGTATGCTTGGCCCCTTTGTATTCCTTTTACTGACAATTTTACCTCCCAGGATGATGCTGAAGCCAGTCATGCCGACCCTGTTGAGGTAATCTTTCTTTCTTCGAATCCGACCTTGCACGGTTAAGAGAATTAAATCGCGCCGTCCGGAAAGTGAAAAATATCATTCTTGTGCTTACTTGAATCCAAACCTTTCCTTGAAGACACAGCAGGCTGAAGAGCGCCGTACGACACGGCATAGTGGCCAACGGATTACTTCATCCGGTTTACGGACACACCAACCGGAAGCATCGTCCGGGTGAATTGTTCTCTGGCGTTATCCCTTAAAGGGTTTCTTCGATGTCCTCTCAACCCATCTCATCCGAATTATCGGGCCTCTTCCAACTCGTCGGCGGTTCATCAACCACGCAACTGCCTCCGCTTAAAGTTGCTGCGAGTGCGCAACTGCTGTCCGTCAATTCGGTTTACCATTGCTTTGGCCAATTTGTCTTAATTCAATTTTGAATATTGCAGCACCAAGGCTCGCTTGAGTAAGAAAGCGAAAACCCTTGACCCTACTGCGGATGTTGATCCGGAAAAGACCCCAGAACAAACCCACGAAAATCTGAAGTCGCCAAAGATAGCTCTGGCGAGTTGTACAAAACGATCTGCTGATCCGCGAGAAGCTGAACCGGAGGTCCAAGTGGAAACCTCGCAGCCTGCTCCACCAAACCCGTCCACAGAGCGGGTCGTAATTGTTGAACCGCCGAGCCAGAGTAAGAAGACATCAAGCCCAAAGAAGACCGCCGAAAATGACGATGTTATTGTGACAGGCACTGGCTACACCGCTCCTAGCCAACCGGTCGCTTTAGCAAAGCACATCATCAAGGAAGGTTCCACTACTATGAGCAAAGACAAGGGGAAGACTGATCTGTCGGCTTATGACAACTTCTCTGCCCAAGAACTTCACTCCGGCTTTCTGAACCGGCTTTATACAAGCCGTGACTTTGAAGCCGGTCTGGTAAATCGCATGAAGGACCGCTATGAGGTAACGAGTTATGCCTTGCTTATATTTTGGTTGTATAGTAGCCCCCAAGGGTCGGTTCAACTTGGCAAAGTTAAACCGGGACTTAATTTGTGTCTTCCCATAGCAAACTGAGATCAACTAGCCATTAGCCCCCAAGTGCCAAGTTGAATACTTGTATTGAGCTTGGGACTTGTATAATGAAACAACTAACGTGCTCCCTTTGTTATCGAAATGAAATATACCAGACAAACCGTGCAACTCAAGGACCTTGAGCCAATCTGGAAACTCAACAGTGAAAGCCACCAAGGCCAAAGATGAATTAAAACTGCCTGACCACTATGGAACAGCTGAAGGAGTGGTATAAATCCGGCGGGTCAAGCTGGGACACCGAGAAGGCGGTTTAATAAAGCAGGCGGAAGGCGCTGAAGCAGCTCTGAAACCGGTGGTGAAGAGCTTACGGACTCAAGCGCCAAGTGCATGCCATGACCTCTGCCATCTTTGGTAAGAAAAACTTGCCTGATTATCTCAATTTTGATATTTCCGCGGTTTACCTGAGTTATGCGAAACCGGTGCGAGCAAGCGTATTGCGCATATGGGCTCGGATGTGCGGAAGAAGCTCAAGGCTGCTTATCGCTGATTGAGCAGCTGTATACGGCGCCAATGAGTCATATGTGCCACATCATACGACAACACGGCGCCGTCCCTGATCAGAGAGACACTGGACCGGCTGTCCATGGTTCCGGGGCAGCTTGAAGAGTTGAAGCGATCCGCGGCCCGGGCTGGCACCCTACTGGCTCTGACTCGCGCCAAGGCGTGGATAGCAGATCTTGATCCGGCTGACATAGCCAAAGGTTTCCCCAGCGCTCAAGAAAACGGTGAAGCCTTTGATAACGACGCCCTGAAACGGATAACAAAGGAGATCGTGCATTGGCGAGTCAACTTCGCGGCGAAGCCAACTGACGGTTCACCGCTCTTTTATAGCGCAAACAACAAGCGGGTGGAGTTTGTCATCCCTGAAGTCACGAGCCTTGTTCCTCAATCCGTAAGCACACTTATGCCCACGGCGTTGATCCGGCTGAGCTGATAAGTGAAGAAGCTGTCTTCGGGCCTTAACCGGATTGGTGGTCTACCAATGACTTCGGGCGTGGGTGATGAAGAGGAAGAAGTTGAACCGGCGCCAGCGCCCCTCTATCCCGTCAACCCGGCGAAGAAGCGTAATCCAGCAAGCGGCATAACACCACATGAAACACGGGCCTTGAAAGGCTCGTAATAGGATAGTTAACACTTTTTTTGAACAATGCCCTTATGACCTCGATGCGTAACCTTTTGCATGGTGGTGCTGCGTCGTGGATTGATGAACCGTCAACTTATTTACTTTGCAATCACAAATTCTTTAACCGCCACGGCGGCTTATGTCGCCAAATGGCTTGTGACGCCCATATATTTATATAAGAAAATAGGGATGTATATGACCAAGCGTTATGATATAAAAATACCTGCCAGCGTCGGGCATGCAGTTGGCTTAGCCAATCTTGAGGCGGAGGTTTAGAAACCATTACCGGCAAAGGAGAAAATAACCCCTGTGCTCAAAATGCCGGTTTACCGTGTAAACCGTGTCGGGCATGATAAGCCCCCTGTTACTCCATAATGGGATGTTAACAGAAAAAAAAAACAAACCGGAACAAAATCGCCGGATTAAAAATGGACCGAATTCTGACAACTTGAATCCGGTTTAAAGAGGTTTGTCGGTTTAAAAAAGCAAACGAAAACCAAATAATAGGTATAAAAACACATGGAAGCAAAGGCAATGACAAAACCGTTTGCAAAAATAGGCTTTCTTGAGCTTTGATCGGTGGTGTTACCATGGTCGGACAAGACCAAGCTCCCCATAAGGTGTAGCGATGGTTCAAGTCAGCCAGCCCCCAAGCTGAAATCGTGGCATGATGCCGATCAAGTGGCATGGCAATGGTTGGGTTCGACCAAGCCCCAAGTGATTCTATGGCCTTAGGCCGACCAAAGGCGTGGTGGTTCAGGCGTGACCATGTCCCAAGTGATCTGGTGGCTTTACGCTTTGTCAAGAGGTGTTGCATTGGTTCGGACACGACCAAGCCCCCAAGTGACAAAAAGTTCGAAAAGCAAGGCCAAGGGTTAAACCGGAGCCGCTTCACGACAACATCTCCATGTACCCAAACCGGACTTTATCAGAACGGATACCCCGCTTTGGCCAAGGATCCGGTTTATTGCTTTTATTCATAATATATACATTGTCTTAATATGTACATAAGTGGAGCCGATGGCTCAGGTATAATAAGGCTGAAGATGAGCTATGTTCCACGGCTGTTGGTCTCCTCTTCGGCGTGCGTGAGTCTTTTCGCTCTCGAACATCAATCGGATAGTATGAACCGTTGTACAGATTCTTCTGACCACAAAGGGCCCTTCCCAAGGTGGGGATAGCTTGTGCATATCATGCGGTCTTGTATGAGCGAAGCACCAAGTCTCCTTCTGAAAGGTTCTTGTTCTAACCGCGGCTGTGATACCGGCGAAGATCTTGCTGGTAAATCGCCGAACGAGCAGCCGCCATATCTCGCTCTTCATCCAGTCGATCCAAATCGTCCTGCCGAGCTGCCTCACTATCGGCCTCAACATAAGCCGCCACGCGGGGTGAGTCATGACGTATATCACAGGGAAGAACCGCCTCCGCTCCATAGACCATAAAGAACGACGTGTATCCAGTGGATCTGTTTGGTGTAGTATTGATACTCCATATCACAGATGGCAGCTCCTCGACCCAACAACCCGGCGTCCTCACTAAAGGGACCATAAGCCGGGGTTTAATACCTCTCAAGATCTCCTGATTAGCTCGTTCTGCTTGACCATTGGATTACGGGTCGGCCACGGAAGAAACATCAAGCCGGATGTGCTCTCGTTCACAAAATTCCTTCATAGCTCCCTTGGACAAATTGGTGCCATTGTCCGTGATGATACTGTGTGGAAACCCAAACCGGAAAATCACCTTTTGATGAACTGAACCGCCGTGGCGCATCACACTTGCTAACAGGCTCGCCTCGACCCACTTGGTAAATTTATCAACCGCCACCAGCGGTGGGTCTTCTTGTCCTTGGACCTTTTGAAAGGTCAACCATATCCAACCCCAAGTGCATAAGCGGCCAAGTAATTGGAATCATCCTCAATTCTTGGGCTGGCACATGAAACACGCTGGAGAAATTTTGGCAACCATCACATCGTCGACCAGATCTTCCGCATCGGCATGGGCGGTCAACCAATAGAAACCGTGGCGGGCGCTTTGGCCTGGGATTTTGAACGGCGTGATGACCACAATCCCTTCATCGATCTCACGCAATATCTCACGGCCTTCCTCGGGGACACACAACGCTGAAGCGCCCGGACACGCTGCAGCGATGCAACTTCGCCCTTATGTATGGTCATAGACTTAGACCGCCCGAACTATCATCAGGCCAGCGTCTCATCTTACGGTAACTTCGCCCGGTTCATGTATGCCAAATAAGGGCGTCAATCCGGAATGACATGCAAGGCTGCCACCAAGTGAGCCTCCGGATCAGGAATAGCCAAATCGACCTCATCGGGAAGTTTAAGCGGCGGATTATGCGATCGTCAAGGAAAACATTAGGCGGGACGGTTTATGTTGAGAACCCAGCCGGCTTAGAGCATCCGCCGCCTCGTTCTTCCGGCGATCCACATGGTCCACGATATCCTTTAAAGTGTCCTGCAACCATATCCACCTCCCGGCGATGCGCAGCCATGAGTGGATCTTTGGAATCCCAAGTACACGATACTTCTTTGGGCCACCAAGTCCGAGTCACCAAAGCACTTGACCGGCTTAGATTCATCTCCTTAGCCATCCGTAGACCATGGAGCAAAGCTTCATACTCAGCTGCATTGTTAGTACGGGGAACATTAAGCAAAGAGCGTATGAACTTGTCACCTCGTGGGGAAGTTAATCGACTCAGCCCCGAGCCCTCAATTGCTGGACCCATCAAAGTGGATGGTCCAATAGGTATGATCCGGCCTTTCTTGGTGCTTGCAACTCCGTCCAATCATTAATGAAATCCACAAGTGCACGAGACTTTCTGCCGTCCGAGGCACATACCTTAAACCGTCGGCCCAAGTTCTATAGCCCACTTAGCAATCCGACGATCGCTTCCGGTTACGTATGATATCGCCCAAAGGAGCTGAACCGACCACCGTGATGGGGTGCCCTTGGAAATCTGCTTCAGCTTCGGCTTGCCATAAAACTCCATATACCAGCTTCGCCAATGCGGATATCTTTGTTTGGACTCAATGAGAACCTCGCTGATGTAATAAACGGCGCTGAACGGATACTCCTTCCCCGCCTCCTTCGCTCCACCACAATGGCCACGCTGACTGCCCCGGCATTAGCAGCAACATATAACGAGGCGGCTCCTTGTCAATGGGGCGGCAAGAACGGCGGGTTGGCCAGCTGCCGCTTTAAGTCCTCAATGCCTCATCAGTGGCTGAGCTCGAACGAACTGATCCGTCTTCTTGACATCTGGTACAAAGGAATGGCCTTCTCTCTAGGCGGTGATAAACCGGCTTAGCGCGGCAATCCGACCTGCCAAGCGTTGGACATCGTTGATACACTTTGGCTTAGCCAAGGAGGTGATAGCTGTAATCTTCTCGGATTAGCTTCAATCCCCTGTTGGACACAAGGAAACCCAATAACTTGCTGCGGAACACCAAAAACACACTTGGCGGGTTAAGCATCATCTTGTACACCCGCAAGTTGTCAAAGGTTTCTCTCAAATCCTCAATCGGTGTTTCTTTCTCCCTTGACTTAACCACGATATCATCCACATAAGCATGCACATTACGGCCGATCTGTTCATGCAAGCAGTTACATCATAGCGTTGATAAGTTGCTTGGCGCTCTTGAGCCCAAAGGCATAGATACATAGCGAAGGCTCCAAAAGGGGTGATAAGCGCCGTCTTCTCCTGGTCCTTAACCGCCATCTTAATCGATGATATCGAATATGCATCCAAAAACTCAAGCGCTCACAACCCGCCGTAGCATCAATAATCTGATCAATACGGGGAGGGCAAAGGATCTGCTGGACAAGCCTTGTTAAGATCTGTATAATCCACGCACATCGCCAAGTGCCATTTTCTTAAGGACCAACACGGGTTAGCAAGCCACTCGGATGGAAAACTTCAACAATGAATCCTGCCGCTAAGAGCACGGCAACCTCCTCTCAATGGCCTTGCGCCTTTCCTCATTAAACCGGCGTAGAAACTGTTTTACGGTTTGTACTTGGGATCAACATTAAGAGTGTGCTCAGCGAGTTCCTCGGTACACGGCATGTCGGAAGGCTTCCATGCAAAAATGTCCGGTTCTCACGGATGAACTTCGATGGCGCTTTCCTATTTAGGATCAAGTTAGCGATGGTGAACTGCTTGGGCGAATCGCGGGCACAAAATCAACAAGCTTAGTCTCCGATCGTGCTCTGTAGTTGGCTTCTTCAACGGGGTCATATCGGCCGGATCAACATTATCTTTATAATACTTTAACTCCTCGGTGGCACAAACCGACTCCGCATAAGCCGCGTCACCTTCCTCGCATTCCAAAGCAATCCGGCGGCTCCGTGAACCGTTATCGTCCCTTTGTGACCCGGCATTTTCAGCTGCAAATAAACATAACAAGGCCGTGCCATAAACTTATCATAAGCGGCCGCCCAAGCGAGGCGTGGTAAGGGCTTTGGATTTTCACCACCTCAAGCGTCAATGTTTCCGATCTGGAGTCATGTTCATCTCCAAAGGCCACCTCGAGCTATCTTACCGACCGGGTATGCCGACTTGCGGGCACCACGCCGTGAAATCGGTCTTTGGGCGGCTGAGATGTCTATCCGTCAACCCCATCGTCGGAAGGTCTCGTAGTACAGGATGTTGATGCTGCTTCCTCCATCCATAAGCACCTTGGTGAACTTGTAGCCTCCCACGAGGTGCCACTACTAGGGCCAGCTGACCGGATTGTAAACTTCGGGAGGATGATCCTCTGCTCCATACAATAGGTTGCTCTGACCAGCGCAGGTAATGCGGTGCGGCCCGTTCAATAACACTGACCGCCCGCTGCTAAAGTTTGCGGTCCCGTCTGTCCAAGCTAGTGGTAAAGACATGATACTGTCCACTGTTTAACTGCTTTGGATTACTTTGGTAACCCGACTGCTGTTGTTGTTGATTATAACCCCTTAGCTCTGATTGTTACGATTGTTTTGATTGTTTTGATTGCCTTGCCGCCGGATTACCACGAACCCGGGCGAATTTCCTTCACCGTAACCGGGCGGACCACGAACCGCCGCCGGGCCCTTGATCATACCGGAAAGCATTAGAATTTTGAACTTCGTGCATAATATAACAATCCTTCGGAGGTGATTCGCGGTGCCTCCTTCGTCCCATGCTTGGACAAGGTTGATTCAACAAGTAATTCAAGCGCTCCGGATTGTGACCTTGTGCACCACCCGGTTTGATTGCCTACCTTTGCGCCGCTGTCCCTTGTCTGTCGTTGGTGTTGGCCACGAAACCCATGTTACCGTTAGCCTTCGCTTGTTTCCCCATTACTGCGGATGATCTGCTGGCCTCTGGAATTGCCATTCGCTTTCCCTCCCTACTTCGTCACCTTGGACTCGGGATCCTTGGTACTATCGAGTCAGCATACTTTACCAAAAGCCCATGGCGTGCCCATGTCATTGCAAAACGCTTCATGCGACCCAGCTTCAACTTCAGCGGTTCGAACGGCGGTTGGCTTCTAGGGTTAAGATAGCGAGAATCCGGGTTGATCCGTCGATGAATGTAAGACCTCTGAAGCAGGCGCACCCAATGTGTTGTAGATTCTCCCTCTGCTGGACACAAGCCGCCAAATCCACCACGGACATAGGCTGCTTACGGTATCTTTGAAATTCTGAATGAACCGGGTCCGTGCTTGGGTCCACGAACTAAGCGAGTTGGGTGGCAAATTTTTCAACCAAATGCGGGCGTACCTTCCAACATCATGGTGAAATACTTCACACACGCAACCGTCCACATCCGGCATCTCCATGGCCATCTCATAGCTTTCTATCCACGCTTACGGAGCGGATCGGCGGTGTAATTGGGCACCTTGCGCGGTCCTTTGAAGTCCTTAGGCAAGCGCACATTGCGTAAAGCGGGGGCAGACAAGGTACCCCAATGATCGGGCGTGACCCCGGTTCGAAGATGGTCGGACGAACGGCGCGAGCTGATGGTCCTCATGTTGCGCTGCTAACTTCGGCCTCCCTGCGTGCCTGGCCGGTCCACCACCACTTGGCGTCTTGAAGCCACCGGCCGGGTTGTTGCCTCGGCGGACCGTCTTGCGCGTTGCTTGACACGGCGGTTCATCTGCGCGCGGCTATAACTCCGGCTTAGGCGGGGGTGGAGTGGATCCGATCTCGTTGTATGAATATGCTTCCTTGAGCGGGCCGTCTGAGGAGCTCCTTGACCCGGCGAGTTTCTACCGCTGTGGTGAATCGCCCTC
This sequence comes from Aegilops longissima, assembly GCA_021605205.1. NCBI lineage: Eukaryota > Viridiplantae > Streptophyta > Magnoliopsida > Poales > Poaceae > Aegilops > Aegilops longissima. The sequence continues at coordinate 263,578,689 of CM038682.1, read as the reverse complement.
GTCGGAATCGCCTCAATCGTGCGCGGCCGCGACAAGGTTATCCATCGGGTTGGAGTAGTGACCGGAGGTGTACGCCGCGATGCAGGTGCGCCCCGGTGTGATGGCGGGCAGATCTATCACACGGGGCTGAACGGCGGCCGTCCAGTGCTTCGGCCTGTTTACCACGGTGGCGGATTCTGGTCCCGCCCACAGGGTATTGAAGAGCTCTCTTCCCTCGAAAACCGAAGGCAAGCGGGATCTGTACTTCCTTTCCATGACTTCATGTGATGCACTCGATCCGGCATTAGCCTATAAGCTGCGCATCCAGCGGCCCGTTCGCGCCATCCTCACGTTGGCGGCTGCCAGATCCGCTTTAGCTTTAGCGATCTGTTCCTTCACCCTCGCAATCTCTGCGTTGTGTAGGTCCTGATCCGCGGGTTAGCCTCCTCCATGGCGTATGTAGCGTCAAATAACTCTGATAGAACTTGAGCCGCCGGGCGCACGGGGCCTCCTTCCCCGGTCGCCACCACCGCTGCTGAACCGCCGACGATGGGCGCCGCGATCGAAGAGTGAAGCGCCGCTTGTGTACCGGCCATGAAAATTCCAACCCGGCTGGGTAGATCAAAGGGGTCCGGAATACTCTCACCGTCGGAACAGCCCCCGATCTGGCCATCTTGGAGCTGGTAGAGACTTCGGTTTCTCCGGCGGATGACTTCGTCGCCCGAGTAGACAATGGTTTCGTCGCGGACACTGATCCGCCCTCGTAGTTTCCGTGGGCGACCCCACGCAACGGCACGCTTGAATGGCGGTTTAACCAGGCGGGACTCTTCCTCGCCCGCTGAGCCGTCTCGGCGAGGTCGGTGCGGATGTCGGCCGAGCCCTGGCTCACCGATCTTGCCGATGAACACGTGTATGCCACCAAAGGGACCCGGTACCCGTACTCAATCGAGCGGCCTCGGGGCCCGATCCGCATCGTCGATGTAGAGTTTGCGCGGCGACTCTTAGTCATCCGGCCCACAGCATAGCCTTGAGTCGCCGAACTTGCCCTCTAAGATCATCAAACCATCGTGCGATGGCCCCACGGTGGCGCCAAGCGTCGTGGAATTGTCACGGCGGATGTCCTCGTGAAAGGACTTAGTCGCGGGGCCATCGTGCGGGTTAACTTAGAGGGTTAAGCGGACACAAAAACACGGAGTTATACTAGTTCAGCCCCTTGATGAAGGAAAGGCCTACGTCTAGTTGTGATGGGATTGATGTAGTTTGGTGACTTGGGAGCAATAGCCGCCTAAGCCTTGAATTATCTGTCCCTAATCCGCGCGGGTCGTCCCCTTATATACGGGTTGGCCTTGGCGGTCTCTGAAGTCGATCCGGCTCATACAAGTGTCGGCTCGGTCTCTTCTCTCTTGTCTTCTGCTGAAAGTTACAACACTAAGCGGTTCACATAAATGGACCTTAATTCGCCTCTGGGCTCCGGGCCTCCTCCGTGGGCCTGGATCATGGACGAGGGTAAACCGGCCCCTCCGGGGCGGTTCACACTCAGTAGTTGTATCCCCAACAATGCCCAGGGGACGCGGTACACTGTAGATGACGTCGCGGTACGGCCGTCTCCTCGGTGTCTTGTCGGTGTTAGGTCGGGCTACTGTCGGCAGCCGGCTGGTTGGAGCAGTCAGCAGCCAGCAGCCGGCCTGGTGGAGCAGTCGGAAGCCAGCAGCGGCGGGCGGCAGGCGATCGGCAACCGACAACGGCGGGGTGGCGGGCGGTCGGCAGCCAGCCTTGCGGCTGGTGGAGCAATCGGCAGCCAGCAGCTGTCGAGGCGGCAGGCGATCGACAACCGGCAGCCCGGCTGGTAGTTGGGTGAGGGCTTTGCTAGCCCGATGTCTTGAAATATCGTCTTGCCGTCTTGAGTACCCGTCGCCAATTACTCTGACGGTAGCCCCGAGCCTCCGGGCAACTTGGCAAAGTTAGGCGGAGGTTCTTTAACGAGTGTTAATGTAGTCTCCGAGCCTCCGGCGGGGAGGGGGTTCCTCACGAAATTATCATGCAAAAAGATGAAGTTAGTCCACGCAGATATATCAAATGTTTGCTTTTAGCATTGCAAGTTTTATGCGGAGGGTGCCGACTCGGTTTTGACCGAGCCCCCTTAATCTTTTTCGTGTTCCCTCCGCTCTTTGGCTTGTGCTCTCGCTTGTCGGACAGCCGCTCTGCGGTCTGTGGCTGAGAGTGGGCCGCGAAGTGGAGTGTACAGTATTCAGACTCTGGGAGCAGATTCGACCAAGTAGATACTCGTAAAGGAAACGACCGGGTCGCCCGAACCGTTTTTCGCGTGGGTGGCCTCCAACGTTCACTCTTTGCCAGCCGGATAGCCGCTCTGCGGTCTGTTACTAAGAGTGGGCCTTTGGTACCACACACGGTACTAAGCCATCTGCGGGAACTAACGTCTCAGGCCAAGTGGCCAGCCCCGGGGCCAACTCTGGCTGGCGCCAGGGCGAACAGTGATGCAACTGTAATAAAATGCGGAGATACCCCTTCGATCATCACTCGAGGTTATCCGTTCTTTCGCAGTGCAAAAATATGCGGGTGAGGAGCTCACATTGATTTTCGTGTGGTCGCGGCAGAGGTCATCGAAGACAGCCGGCGCGGCTCAGTGCTTGCGGAGCGCGTTGGCGCACCCGCTAGGTGTAGCCCTCGAGCCTCCGGGTGCTCGAAGAGGGTCCAGCCGGTCGGGCTTGATCGGCCAGGCGGCAAGTGGGGCCTGACCAAGCCCGGCTTAGCACAGCTGGCGGCGGCGGCGTCGCAGCACCCTTCTTCTTTTCTCTTACGCGGTTCTTGGCAGCGGACAAAACTCTTCTTGTTTTGCTTCTTGCAATCTTCCGTGGGGCGCACCCACTAGGTGTAGCCCGAGATTGAGCGGCTGTTGGCGGTCGGGCGGATCTTCAACAACTGCTTTGTCTTCTTTCTTGTGAGAGGCGCGTTAAGCGCCCAGCTGGATGTAACCCGAGATTGGGCCGACTGCTGGCGGTCGGGCGGATCTCCAGCAACTTCTTTGTCTTCTTCCGCGAGGCGTCGGTACCAGCTGAATCTAACCCGAGTTTGGGCGGATGCTGGCGATCGGGCGATCTTCTGGCGATTACTTTGCCTTCTTCTTCGCGGGGCGTCAAGTGCCTGCCGGGTGTAAGCGAGGCGGTCCAGCGGCTTAGCACAGCCGGCAGCGTGGAATCCTGACCCGACCGCCCGAGTGGCGAAGCAGGCGGATGGGACACCAGGACGTTTTTTTTCTCACCAGTCGGCTGTGGGCACCCGGCATTTTCTTCGTCCGGATCTGGGCAGCCGGATGCATACACACACACACACATTTTTTTCTCGCCAGTCGGCCGTGGGCACCCGGCATTTTCTTCAGCCGGATCTGGACAGCCGGATGCGCACACACACATTTTTTTCTCGCCAGTCGGCCGTGGGCACCCGGCATTTTCTTCAGCCGGATCTGGGCAGCCAGATGCGCGCACACACATTTTTTTAGCACACGGCCTTTTTCTCGGCCGGATTGGGCACTTGGCCTCTTTCTTTCTCCTTCTTTATTGTTTTCTTTCTGTCTGGCTCCACGAGGGGAGCCGGACCCTTCTTTCTTTTTAGCAGCCGGCAACAGACTGTAGCGAGGAGCAGCATGGTCCGACCTGGGCGCCGGGCGCGGGCAGAGGCGGGGCAGCGGGACGGCGACCCGAAGCTAGCCTAGGCCTGGTATGGCGAGGAGAGGCCAACCTTGCGGGCAGAGCAGTGGTGGAGGCGAGCGGCTTGGACTCGGCCAGCCGGCGCGCGAAGGTGAGGCGGCGCCCTTGAGCAGCGAGCCTGAGGTCGAACAGGCGGGGGAGCACCCGGCCAAGCCTTGGAGCGAGCAGCGATGGCAGCACCAGCTCATGAGCAGGCGGCGATGGCAGCACTGGCGGGGACAGCAGGGGCGGGGACCGGCCAGCACGGCAGTGGGAGATGGCGCGCGAGGGGCGTCGGTCGGCGGAGGCCCGGCCGGGCAGGCAACCCGGCCAAGCAGCGCGTGGGAGCCGGCGGCGGGCCGGAGGTGGCCAGGCCTTGAAGGCGACGCCAGGCGGGATCGGCCGGCAGCGCGAGTCGGCCGGGGAAGGCGAGGCCGCAGCCGGCGTGGGAAACTCGGAGCCGGCCAAGGATCGGGTGCGCAGAGAAGGCGGAGGCCGGATACAACCAGAGCGGGGCAGAGGCCGGCAGCTCGGGAACCCGGCGGAGGCGGTGTCGCGGTAGGCCGGGCGCTGCAGCCGGTGGCCGGGTAGCGGGAGGTGCGGGGGACCCGGCGACGAAGGACCGGGGCACAGCCGGCCCGGGATGAAGCGGGTGCGTCGGTGGAGCCTCCGCCGACCATGAAGCAGCAGCCGGCGCGGGAGCTGCGCGATTTTCCGTGCGAGGCCACCAGAGAGAGGATGCGGCGGAGATGGCTGGGAGCAGGTGTGGTGGCGCGCCACGCGCGGGGGCGAGGGCGGCTGCGCGGGTGCTCGCGGGGACGACGCAGGTGCTAGTGACGCTAACCGCAGCCGCGCACATGCGTCCAGGCCACAGCAGCAAATGAAGCTCGTGCTTGGGATTGTATGGGTAGTGTTTGACCACGGTTGACTTTCATCTAGCTAGCTTGCGTAGATGAAATATGGAGGAGCGAATGCGCGTTCCGGCCGGAACAAGGCGCAGCGCGGAGGGGAGCATACGCGAGCGGCACGTGAATGAACGCGGCCGACCGAAGCGAGGCCAGCGTCTTGTAGCGGAAGGGCGGCAGCGTTGCGGTGGTGATGACGAAGAGCCGGCGGTGAGGGCGCGCCACCCTCGCGGCGCTCAAGGCGGGTCGATGTCGAGCCCCAAGCGCTACGGAGAGGCGGCGCGGCGCTGGCGGCGAGTGATGAAAAAAAGGGTCCCGCCGGACTGCGAAACCAGCGACAGCGTGGTAGCATAATGGCGCCCACGATGGTCGCCAAATCGTGGTATTCTCACGCGAAGTGCGGGGCGACATATGCCATAAGGTGGCTTCGTGTGAGGCAAGACTGCTGCTGATAGACCGGGAGCGGGTATCACGAGTATGCGATGGTTACCCAGGTTTGGGGCTCTCCGGAGAAATAATACCCCTACTCCTGCATGTCTGAGTATATCTGGTATGTATATCTAGTACAGAGTGCTCCTGGAGCTGTATCTCGGGCATGCATGCCCATGGCTGGGTGGGCGTATGAACTAGTGGCCATGCGTGGCCGTGAGTGAGCTTGGGTGCTCATGCGTCTGCGCATGTATGGATGGATGGCTAGCTATATATAGTGGAGTAGGCATGGATGGTGGTGGCGTTGGTTGTAAGCTACCTTGGGTAGCTTACAAACCATGCTATGTGGTGGCATGGGCTAAGCATGGTGCATGTCATGCTTGTCCCCGGAGGCATTTTATAAATCAATGCCCAGCGGACACGGTATACTGTAGATGACGTTGCGGTACGGTCGTCTCGTCGGTGTCTTGTCGGTGTCAGGTCGGGCTGCAGTCGGCAGCCGGCTGGTTGGCGCAGTCGGCAGCCAGCTGGTTGGAGCAGCCGGCAGCCAGCAGCGGCGAAGCGGCGGGAAGTCGACAGCCAGCAACGGCGAAGCGGCGGGTAGTCGGCAGCCAACAACCCGGCCTGGTGGTGCGATCGGCAGCCAGCACCGTCGAAGCGGCAGGCGATCGGCAGCCGGCAACCGTCGAAGGCGGCGAAATCGGCGACCAGCGGCCGGCTGGTGGAAGCGATCGGCAACCCGGCACAGGTAGTTGGACTGAGGGGCTTTGCTAGTCCCGATGTCTTGAAATATCGTCTTGCCGTCTTTGGGGTACCCGTCGCCAATTACTCCAACATTATATGCATGATTGGATATCTTTGTAATTCTCTTCGAACTATCGGTTTTGTTTGGCCAACTAGATTGGTTTTTCTTGCAATGGGACAAGTGCTTAGCTTTGGGTTCAATCTTGCAGTGTCCTTTCCCAGTGATAGTAGGGATAGCAAGGCACGTATTGTATTGGTGCCATCGAGGATAGAAAGATGGGGTTTTTGTCGGTGGAAACGACACCTATGGAATCACTAGGATCCCTTCTACGGTTGGCGGGCGCGGGGTTGTGCAAAGAGCGGGTCTGGTAGTCAGCACAAAGATCGTTTACCCAGGTTCAGGCCGCAAGGATGCGTAATACCCTAGTACTGCTTTGGTGTATATTTGAGTGTTCTTGAGCTTTCGAACTAGTTGTGGTGCATGCGTTCTCCAAAAGATCCGAATCCCTCTCCTGTACGCCTCGGGCCTCCTTTTATAGTTAAAAGGGGCTGCCACAGTGGCACACAGGAGGTGGAAAGGTATACATTGGCTAAGTTTATCCTCTGGCACCGTCAGACAAAGCGCATTGTCTTGCTGCCGGCGCCCTCTATGCTTCATCGGGGATGGCGAGGAAGCTTGTCCCAGCTGTCGCCGCCTCGTCTGGCTCCGCCGCGCGTCCGAGCTGATGAGGCGTTGTAGTGCCACGTTGGCTGGCTGCTGGGCTGGCGTGGTGGCAGAGTCTTCACGAAGATCTGCATGCCTGCGTAGGTGTTCTTGAGTTGGCTTTGTAGGCGGCGTGCGCCATCGGTGCCTGCCCAACTGGTTGGGCTGTCGATGAAATATCTTGACGGCGGTGGAGTCTTAGCGAGATGTGGGCTGGCTGTGGTCCCATGGCGTCCTCGGCAAGGGTCTTGCGGGGCCCGGCAAGGGTCTTGCCTTGGTATCGCGATCATCCCCGGCAAGGGTCTTGCCGGGGGTCTCGTGGATTGCCTCGGCTAGGATCTTGCCGAGGATCGTAAATCTTCTGGTCCTCATCGATCTTGTATGTTTATGATCTTCACAAAGATCGCATGCCTACGGAGATGCCTCCGAGCCTTGTTTCCAATGTGGTTGATGGTGTTGGAACCCTTGGGATCAAGAGTAGTACGCCTTCTTTGGCGTTGGGCAAGTTGCCCCACAAGGCTCTTGCGAGGAGCTCGGAGGCCGTCTCGACAAAGAGCCTTGCCGAGAGTCCACCTCGCCCTCTTGTTCTTTCGTCTCTCTGGTCTTGGCGTTGTTTTGGTTGTCTTGTGGTTTAAGCTTCTCTCTTTGCCCTGCTAAGTGTGGCGCGAGCACGGATCTGACTGCCCGTGCACAAGTAGAGGGTCAAAGGAGAGCCCTACTTTTATACACGGCCAGAGCCCCGAACTGGGTCACACATAAGCACAAGCGTTGTTAGGCTAGGCCCAAAAGCAGTCTTGTGAGCGGTAGCGGATTTTACCTGATAATTCATTATTTCGCGCTTCCCCGACCAGCGTTGAATGCTGGCGTCGTGGAGGAGTCGTCGCGTGCGGGGGGCATGTGGGGCGACCCCTGCCCTCATCGTCACATCGTGGTAAAGAGGCTCGCCTTCCCCATAGAAGAGAGGAAAGCATGAGGCGCATCTCATTCTTGGGTGGACTCGGTGCATTGGCCTTTGAGGCGCCCGTGCCCTACGATCACAGGGTGGAAAACGGTCGCCTCACTCGTCCCCTCGATTTCCGTTCGCACGCCACGTGCCCTCCATGCCTTGAAGATGGTAGGCGGTGGGCGCGGGCCTTGAATGACGAGGCGGAAAACCGGGCCACTACTGATTGGAGCAGCGGGTCGGCCTTGATTCCCTGCACTCCTGATGGGCGGATTGGTCGAGTGCAGCGGCCGAGCCCCGACCCCGCCCCTTTATAAGAAGGGGAGGGGGGATGGCACCCCTCAATCTTTCACCATCTGCCTCCCTCCACCTCGGCTTCTTTATTTCTTCTGCTATGGCGAGAGGGAGCGCCGGTGCTTCGACGGTGGCGACGAGGGTTTCTGCTCGACAGCGCGCTCCTCCTTCCCAAGAGCTTGTGGCGGCAGAGCCGGTGACGAGGGTAAGGGGGAGGGGGCGAGGCCGAGGTCGCCATGGCGCTCGAGGAAGAGGAGGACGGGGCGGCGCACCAGCCTCGCCTCCTCCGGTGGTCCCTCCCCCAATTGAGGGCCACGTCGGGGACCAGCCTCGCGAGTTCTTCATCAGGCTGCACCGGCCAATGTGCCGTCGTCTTCGTCTCCCTACTCCATTTTCTCGGGAGATGGAGCTCGACCCGCCACAGACTTTGAGATTGCATATGAGGGGTTGCGGGAATGGCGGCACGCGGGTTGATTTCAATTTCCCCGACCCTTACGTCATGTATCTTCGCCGCGGATGGAAGACCTTCGCTCGTATCCACAGCTTGACGGCGGGGCTCGTTCTCTATTTCAAATTAATGGAGAACGGCCTGCTCTCCGTCAAGGTCTTTGGAGACTTTGGAGCTCGCCTAAAGTGCTGCGTGGATAGCTCCTCCGATGACGAAGACTCTTCCTCAAGCGGGAGTGACGAGGAGGACAGTGATAGCGGCGACAAGGGTAGCGGGCGGGAGGATAACGGGTCCGACTAGGCGTCGGGCACAGCGTTCCTGGGTGACGCCGGCAGCACCATCATCTGCATCGCTAGCTCCTTGAACTTCTCGGGGTCGTCGCCTTGGGAGGCTGGCGTTGGAGGGACAGGGAAGACGAAGAAGGCGGGTGGCGGGCCATCAAGTCGGAGTACGCGGGCACCGGCGCCTTCATCGCGTATTGGCGGGCCGCTGCCTCGCCTTCCAGCTCTTGCTCCGGCACCGTCATCACCGGCCTCCTTCCGGACGATCGCCGATATGTTCTCTTGGCGTCTTCTGCTGCTCGTACCTCACCTAGGCGCTCCTTTTGTCCTTCTGCCATCTTGTTCCATTTCCTAAGGAGAGGAACAAGAAAGGGATTATGGGCATCTTATCTCTTTTTAGTTTGTAAGCCTACGGGCCTTTGTAGGATTTAAATCTCGTAACTCCCTGCTCATGTATGCATTCCGTACGAGTTGTACTTGTTAGCAACGTATTAATGAGGAGATGGGTGTTTGTCGGGTTTTGTTTGCGCGTGGGCGAGGGCCACACCAAGGAACAAGTCCTTGTTATCTGAAGATAAACACTATCCCCAGGCAACAGGTCTTGCCGTCTTCCTGCTCTATAGCTTGGCTACACTCGCGCCCTTGGCGGAGGTAGGGGCTGAGCATAATTAGGCCCTTTCCTCGTCCTCTTCCCATCACACTACAACCGCGTTCCACCCAAAGTAATTTTCGGACACGTGACAGAGGGAGCAAGATGGTATGAGAGCGAGCAAAGTCTCGTATGCTCAAGTTTCATACGGAAGCACAGAGTGGGGAAAAAGACTTATCTGATGTCGCAGCCCTCGGCAACCTTGGCTTGCCGTGGCCGAATCCTTAGACCTGCACCCCTCGGCAACCTTGGCTTGCCGGGGTCGGGGCGTTGGCGTATTCTCTTTCTTTCCAAATAGCTCAGCAGAAAATGTCCACGCACCCTGCGAACCAAAAAGGATGGAAAGGAACAGAGAAATGCTCACTCCACCTCTATGCTAAGGGTTAGTAGCCGCCAAGCACTATCGACCCTAAAAGAGAGAGAGACTCAACCTAGCATGCATGCTAAAACTTAGGGCGCCAGCGCTTCATTTATTTATGCTCAGGGTCTGCGCCTGGCTTTGTACGAAGGGTTACATGCCTTGCCGGCAAGTCTTGCACAAAAGGTGGTTTGCCGGGGAGCCTGGCAACCGCGCCTTATGGGTAAAACTTGTGAAGATGTTCGATGTTCCAGGAGTTGCTCACTGGAATACCATCTTCGGTCTCCAGGCGGACTGCGCCGGGCCTGGTGACTCGTATTACCCGATAAGGGCCTTTCCACTTTGGCGTCAACTTGTTGGAATTCTTGGCCGACTGAACGTGCCGAAGAATAAGGTCGCCCTCCTCAAAGCTTCGGGCATGAACCTTGCGGCTATGGTAGCGGCGCAAGGCTTGCTGGTAGCGTGCTACTCGCACAGCCGCCCGAAGACGATCTTCCTCAAGGAGCGTTGCGTCATCGTGCCGCAATTGCTCTTGCTCAAGATCGTCATAAGCGATCACTCAAGGTGACCCGCACATGAGTTCCGTGGGGAGAACTGCTGCTGCCCCGTATACCAGGGCAAAGGGTGTCTGGCCGGTGGCTCGATTTGGGGTCGTTCTGATCGACCAAAGAACCACCGACAACTCATCGATCCAGCATCTTCCGCACTTGTGTAGCCTGTCAAAAGTTCTTGTCCGGAGGCCTCGCAATACTTCAGCGTTCGCCCTCTTAGCTTGGCCGTTGTTTCGTGGGTGTGCAACAGAAGTGAAACAGACCTTGCTGCCGAGGTAAGTGCTTGCCGTTTTTGGTGATGACTCTATTTGGCACATGAAAACGGCAGACTAGCCCCTTGAAGAACTTGACGGCCGACTGTGCTGTCACCTTCCTCACTGCTTCCACCTCTGGCCACTTTGTGAACTTGTCGATTGCAACGTACAAGTACTCAAAGCCCCGACAGCCGCTGAAGGGCCCGATATGTCGACCCCCAGCACGAAAAATGGGCAGGAGAGAGGGATTGTCTGAAGGGCTTGAGCTAGTGATGAAGCTTCTTCGAATGGAACTGACACGCTTCACACTTGGTTACCAGTGCCATTGCACCCCGGAGGGCAGTGGGCTAGAAGAAACCTTGCCGGAATGCTTTGCCGGCAAGGGCCCTCGACCCTATGTGGGAGCCACATGTGCCTTCGTGTATCTCCGCCAACAGCTCCAGTCCTTCTTCCCGGGGAATGCACTTCAACTTCACACCGTTCGGCCTTTTTCTGTACAGAACATTGTCAACAAACTGATACATGGCAGACCGACGGGCTACTTTCTCTACTTCTTCCTGTTCCTCAGGAAGTTCCCCTATTTGGAGGAATCGGACGGTAAGCTGCGCCCATGCCGGAGCCTGAGGCTCGATGGCAATGGCCAAAGGCATTTCTTCTGCCATGGGAGCGGCTGTCTCTATGGCCAGGGCTTGACGTCCTGCGGGAGTCTGTCACTATCCCATGGAAGGCTCAGTATCCGCGGCAACATCTTTGCCGGCGGCTCCTGGGAGCTCGGCGGGAAAGTACTTGCCGGGGCCTGATTTCCTCCGCTTGTTCTACTCTGTCGATGGTTCAACGAATGGTTGAGTTAACTGAAGCACAAAGGTACCTGGTTTCATAGGTAGTTTGAGGGCAGCGCGCTTCGACACGTAGTCGGTGATGTTGTTCTCCATTCGGGGAACGTGCTCCGCTTGTAAGCCGTCAAAGCGCTCTTCCAGCTTCCTCACCTCATCTATGTAGGCCTCCATCAACGGGCTTTGATAATCTTTGTTAACTTGCTTGACGACAAGTTGTGAATCACCCCTGACGATGAGCTTCTTGACCCCGAGGTCTGCCGCGATCTTGAGACCGGCAAGCAACCCCTCGTATTCAGCAGTGTTGTTCATCGACATTTCCCTGGGAAAGTGCATTTGGATTACATACTTGAGGTGTCTCTGGTGGGTGCAACAAGTAGCACACCAGCACCGGCGCCTTGCAGCGAAAAAGCCCCATCAAAGTACATAATCCAGTTGCGACTCGTTTCCTTGCCTGGGAGAGTGGTCTCCTGGATCTCTTCGTTGGGTGTTGGGGTCCATTCTACAATGAACTCCTCCAAGACTCTACTCTTGATTGTCGAAGTACTTTCAAACTTCAAACCAAAGCTCGACAGTTCCAAAGCCCATTCCACAATCCTCCCGGTTGCGTCTGGGTTATGCAATATCCGTTGCAACGGGAGGTGGGTGACGACGGTGACTTCGTGTGCTTGGAAGTAATGACGCAGCTTCCTCGAGGCCATAAGGAGGCCGAAGAGCAATTTCTGCACACTGGAGTACCGTGACCTAGCCCCCTGCAAGAGGGAGCTTACAAAGTAAACCGGGTGCTGCATCATCTTCTTCTTCTGCACCACTTCATTCAATTGCGCAGGCCCTGTCCCGCCGGCGTTAGACTCTGCCGGGAGCCTTGCCTTGACGGCACCAGGCTCTGCCGGGAGAGCTGTGGCTTCCCATCCGCCCGTCTTGTCGTGGCCACTGCCTCTTTGTCGACCTCCCTCTGCGCCACTAGCGCGGCGCTGACCACTTGATCTGTTGCCGCTAGATACAGCAGCAATGGCTCTTGTGGTTTAGGCGCAACTAGTATCAGCGCAGAGGAGAGGTATTTCTTCAAATCCCATAGTGCTGCTTCGGCCTCTGGGGTCCATTCCGTTGGGCCTGCCTTTTTCAAGATTTCGAAAAAGGGGAGGGCACGCTCAGCAGACTTGGAGATGAATCTTCTCATGGTGGCAACACAGCCAGTGAGCCGACGCACATCCTTGATCCGCCTAGGCGCCTCAATCTCCTCAATGGCCTTGATCTTGTCTGGATTTGCCTCGATCCCACGTTGTGGCACAAAGAACCCGAGAAGTTTGCCGAACGGAACGCCGAAGACACACTTCTCAGGGTTCAGCTTGAGGTTGATCTTGTGCAAATTCACAAACGTCTCTTCTAAATCTTGTATGAGTGTTGCCCTGTCCTTTTCTTTTGACCACTATGTCATCCATATAAGCTTCCATATTTCTATGTAGCTGGGGCTCAAAACCAATTTGGGCTGCTCTTGCAAACGTTGAGCCAGCACTCTTCAACCCGAAAGGCATTCGTAAGAAACAATACGTACCACATGGGGTGATGAATGCTGTCTTTTCTTCATCTTCTTTCGTCATGAAGATCTGGTGGTATCCCGAGTAAGTGTCGAGGAATGATAACAAGTCACACCCGGCCGTGGAGTCAACAATCTGGTCGATGCGTGGTAACGGGAAAGGGTCCTTTGGACAAGCCTTATTGATATCTATGTAATCAATACACAGTCTCCACTTCCCATTTGCCTTGCGCACCACCACCGGATTGGCCAACCACGTCGGATGGATTACCCCTCTCACCAAACCTGCCGCTTCCAACTTCCTGATTTCCTCTTGGATGAACTCTGCCATTCTAGAGCCTCGCTCGACCTTCGCTGACGGGGCAAGATGAGGACAGACAGCAAGATGGTGCTCAATCACCCCCGAACGCTGGGATGCTCGGATGCTTGCCATGCAAAAAATCGACATTCACCAGCAGGAAAGTGACGAAGCGCTTTCCTATTTGCTGTCGAGGGTGGAGCTTATGGTGAAAGCCCCTCCCGTGCCATCCTCCTTGACGAACACCTTCTTGGTCTCTAGTGGTGCAGCTCTAGATTTCTTGCTCTTGCCGATGGAGCTCTCTGGCACGTCCTCGACGGGAGCACTACACTCCGAAGAGGTGCGCTTGCCAGAGTGGGTGCGAGAGGTCTTACCGGTGTTCTTCCTCCCCGGGGCTTCAGCGGCAGGAGCGAGTGCCTTGGCGGCAGTTGCTGCGGCTGCCTCCCGGTAAAGTTGGGCAGCGCAGATCAGCGCATCCTTCTTGTCAGAGGGGACGGTGTGAGGCCGCCATGAATTTGGCTAGCGGTGGGCGGCCGAGGATCTCGTTGTAGGGCAAGGGGATCTCGGCTACGTCGAAAATAATCCTCTCCGTCATGTAGTTCAGCTCATCTCTGAACGTCACGGGCAACGTGATCTTACCCTTCGGCTGACTCCTTCCCGGGTTGACCGCTTGAAACGTGCCCATCTCTTCGAGGTCTCCATCAGGAATCTGCTGCCTTTTGATCACAACAGGCGAGATCAAGTTCAGACCGGCCCCGCCGTCAACTAGCATCTTTTTCCCCTTGAGGTTGCGTATTGTCGGCGAAACCAACAATGGAAAACACTCAACCGCAATTGTGCGATGAGGGTGGTCCTCGGTGTCAACGATGATAGGCGTGCTGGACCACTTCAGTGGCTTTTGAGCATCGACTGATGGTTCCGCTGCTGTGATCTCACGCCCACCGCTTGAGCTGGCGGTGAGAGGTGTGCGAGCGCGCCACCGCCGACGCACATGGCCTCGGTAGCTCTACGGAACTCATGCTCGCCGGATTCATCGTCCTCGCTATGACCATCGTCTTCTTGCTTCTTGTCGCGGCCCCGAGCGAGCCTCTCTTGCTGGCTATCCTTGCCGCGGCGACCTCCTTGGCCACCGCGCTTCTTGCCGGATACCTCGGCACGATCCTGACCCTTCTCCTTATCCTGCCTCTCATACTCGACTTTTTGCTTCTTAGCAAGCGGCTCGACTTGCCTGCAGTTCTGGAGGTCGTGGCCCTTGGTGCGGTGGATCTTGCAGTACTGCTTGTCGGAGCCTCCTGGGTTGTCGGCAGCCGCCAAGGCCTGGCAAGCGGCACACCCAGTAATTTCCTTGCCGGGGTCGTCTGCCTTAGCCTTTTTGGCAGCGCTAGTGTCCTCGGATCCCTCGACGGCAAGCACGCTCTTGCCCATGCGCTTCTTGTTGCGGCGCTGGCCCTTCTTCGTCGGGGCGGCTGTATCTTCGTCTGTGGAGTCGATTTCCGCACCGGCGTCCTCGCCGGGGTACTTACTCCCCTCCTCAGCTCGAGCACATCTGTCGGCAAGAACATAAAGTTCGACCACATCTTTGACCTTGTTCATCGCGAGCTCTTCACACATCTTGCGGTTGCGCACATACTGATGGAATGCACTGATCACGGCGGCGGAATGAACATCTGGAATGTTGTACCGCACTCGGCTGAAGCTCTGTATGTACTTGTGCAGGTTTTCCCCTTCCTTCTAGGGGATGATATGCAAATCGCTTGCTTGGCCATGAGCTTGGTGGCCTCCAGTGAAGGCGCCAACGAACTCATGACACAAATTCGAACCAGGAAGAAATGGAATCCCCCGGCAAGTGCATCAACCACGACATGACATTGGGTTTAAGTGCCAACAGGAAGTAATTGGCAAGCACCTTGTCGTCGCGGGCTCCGGCAGCTTGCATCGCAATGGTGTAGATGCTGAGGAACTCCGACGGGTGGGTCTTGTCGTTGTACTTGTCGCCGACGTCGGGCTTGAACGTGCGGTGGGAGGGCCACTGGAACTGCCGCAGCTCACGGGTAAAGGCTGGGCAACCCACTTTGTAGGGTAGGCCGCCGGAGCCTCCCGGTGCCGGGTGGTCCATAGTGGGCCCCGCCTGCCTATCTGACTAGTGGCGTGCTTCACACCGGCGCTCGATGGTGGTTCGAGTGTCTTCATGGGCTCGCTCCCGAAGAACTTGGCGCTGGTCGCGGTGGGTCCGTGGGTCAGACGACACTATGGAAATGTTATCACATGCGTTGTCATGATGGACCGACGCCCGCGGTGGCCTGTGCGGGGGAGGAGAGTGCACCGTGGCTGCAGCACCTCCAGTCCTTCCACCACTGGCATGCGGTGGTTTGATGGAGCGCCGGCCCGAGGGCCCTGCTGGCCGCGGCTCATCTTTGTTGGCGACGCCGACAAGGCTCCGGATGGTGGCTCTCCACTCGTCAAGCTTTTCCGCAGCAGGAGGAATGTCGAGGAGCAACTGCGCGCGCGCCAAAGCTTCCGCTAGCGTTGGTGGCGGCGAAAGCTGCGTGGACGTGACACGCTCTAACTTCTAACTATGTTAGAAGGAGCTCTATCACGGCCCTGCGGCTGCGCGCCGTTTTCACCAGTGCCTCGGCGTACTTGCTGGTCTTCTACGTCCCGCAAATAAGGCACAAGACTCTTTCCACGGCGGCGCCCGGGGTCACCAGCTTGGTGACGCAGCTCATGGCGCACAACCTGGGAAGAGCGCGTTGTGGGCGCCGGCGTAGGCGTCTTGGTGGTCGCCGCACCACCCATGGGTGGCACCATGCCGCCCTTGGAGGGCCCCGCACCGCCTGCGGGAGGCCCGGCTCCGTCTTTGGATTTGGCGTTGTGCGGCCCGTCATCTCGCGCACGAACGACACCGCTCGCTTGGCTTTGACTGTCAGAGCGATGTGGGTGTTCACAGGCCGCGCCTTGGCTTCTGTCCGCGACCGCCCCACCACTCGCCCGTACTGGTACGGGCCGTTCGGCTCCCGATGAACCGATCGCCGTGATCGTCTTCTTCTTGGGAGCCATGGCAATGAAGAACTGCTAGACTAACTACTAGACCGGATTTTCACAACTGCGCCCCCTACCTGGAGCGCCAAAGATGTCGGTGGAAACGACACCTATGGAATCACTGGGATCCCTTCTATGGTTGGCGGGCGCGGGGTTGTGCAAAAAGCGGGTCTGGTAGTCAGCACAAAGATCGTTTACCCAGGTTTGGGCCGCAAGGATGCGTAATACCCTAGTCCTGCTTTGGTGTATATTTTTTCGAAAAGGGGGGAATCCCCGGCCTCTGCATCAGAACGATGCATACAACCAACTTTATTATAAAGCAAATAAGTTCAACAAAGGTCTTAAAGTCTGTCGGCGTTCTAGAAACGGGGGTCCCCAGACTTGCCTGCCTGCGGCCCACGGCGTGGCTATGCTAGCAGGCCTCACTACAAAAAAAAGACACATCCGTGACATTTTGGGCGAGCAAATTTTTTTCATCATACATATGACACTTCTATGACGATAATTGTGACAAAACCGGTATCATCATAGATGTGGTGGGCTCCTACTTCTATGACAAAAATCATGACGGAAAATGGGCTTTTTCGTCTTGGGCGGGCGGAGACGCAGCTGCATGACATTCTTTGGGCCGTCCATGACGGAAAAACCGTGGTAGAAGCGAGGCGAGGAAAATTTCGGGAGTTCCGTTACGGTGGGAGGTCGGGGTCGAGCGATGCGCGTTTCTCGTAGACGACGCGTCTGCGCGTGTGTGCGGCGTTAGCTCTAATCGAACCCAAGCGAGGCGTTGGGCTCTAATCGAACTCGGCGATTGCACCGCAGCTACGCTTCTATCAACCCGAAGCGATCGATCGATGGCTCGTTAATGAACCCGATCGGCGATTCGCCGCTCTCGCCGCTAATCAAGCCGATCGATTGGATGAGCAATGGCGTTGCGGGGGGTTGGATGAGCGAGGCGGTGGCGTTTCCTCTTGATGAACAGGCCCCGTGGTGTGGTGGAGGGCTGGATGAGCGATGAGCGGTGGAGGGGTGCCCGTGGAGGGTGGATGAACAGGACCCGTGGTGTGGAGGGCTGGATGAGCGATGAAGCGGTGGAGGGGTGCCCGTGGAGGGTGGTTGAATAGGACCCGTGGTGTGGAGGGCTGGATGAACAGTGAACGGTGGAGGGGTGGTTGAACAAGGCGGTGGAGTAGCGCGGTGGAGGCTGGATGAGCAGGAGCCGTGGAGGCTGGAGGAGGTCGACGGTAGCCCGTGGAGGCTGGAGGAGGTCGACAATGGAGATGAACAATATCCCGTGGAGTCCCATTTTGCGGTATGCCACACCCCTCCCGATGAACAAGACCCCCGTTTCGACCGTAGGAGGTCCGTTTCATCCGTTTTGCGGTACGCCACACCCCTCCCGATCAACAGACCCCGTTTGACCGTAGGAGGTCCGTTTAAATCCATTTTGCGATACGCCACACCCCTCCCGATCAACAGGACCCCCGTTTCGACCGTAGGAGGTCCGTTTCCTCCGTTTTGCGGTACGCCAGACCACTCCCGATGAACAGGATCCCGTTTCAAACGTGGTCGGTCGAACACAAGGCCGTTTCCTCTGTTCTGCGGTACGCCAGGCCTCGTTTCCATCGTCTGTTCCGTCCAAGCCCTCCTGATGAACACGCCGCATTCCGTTGCCTCCCCATGAACACGAAGCATTCCGTTGCCTCCCCAAGAACACGACGAGGACGCTATTTCTCCGTTCCGACCCAGCCATTTACACGAGCCCTGGCGGTACGTATGCGCGAGTAGGCGTTCGAGACCCCGCCCGTATGTACATATACATGGTCGTATTTTCTTTCTTGCACCCAGGCCGCTGTACGTACGTGTACATGCTACGTGCGCACATCTACTACGACACGTGGGCGCCTCTACTACGACACGTGCGCGCCTCTACATCAACCAGTTATATGTACGTACACGTTCGCGACCAGAATGGCAATGCTACGTACTCTTCGACCAGGTGGATCCCGACTGTCAGACACTTCCTTGCGTGCGAAGATGTAGCTGGTGGGTCCCAGCAGTCAGGGGCAAATGTTTTTTTCATGAAATACGGTGGCCCGTCCGGTGGGTCCCCGTTGTCAGGTGGAGGAGTAAGTATTTTGCACGTAATAAGGAGGCACTTCCTTGCTGCGGCCGTGGACCCAGCTGTCAGCCTCTCCACATACATTCCACGTCCGATGGAAGCCGTTCCTTGACCATGTTGACCACGCCGCGCCGAGAGCACCAGGGCGGTGGATGACGGCGAGGCATAGGAAGGGGACGACGCAGAGCCGGGGAAGACGCGGCAGTGGATGCCCACGGGTAGAGGAGTACGAGGGTTCACTGGTTCGCTGCGGTGTGAGGCTGCCGTCGCCGCAGAATAACAGGGGGTGTGGGTGAGTAGAGGGATGGCCTGGCTAGCGGTGGGAGTAGTAGGGGGCGGTGAGGCCTCCGTAGCATCACAACCGGCCACGGGATGCAGGAGCACGAGGCACGACCGGCGCTGGTTTGGGCGGCTGGAGCAAGAAGACCAGAGGTTGAAGAAGCACTACGGCCGTTGGATGGACATCGTACGGTCACTGGAGCTAGAATCATGCATATTGACTTAGTTGACAAAGCCCTCCATCCCCGTCAACTTAGTAGGCCCACAAGTCAGCCTGCCACTATACTGGGTCCCAGCTAACAGGGGGAGTATTCATTTTTTTGTGCGTAATAAGGAGGCACTTCCTTGTGTGAGAAGATACAGCTAGTGGGTCTGAGCTGTCAGTGGCGGTAACATTTTTTTTGCGAAATACAGAGGCCCTTTCGGTGGTCCCTGATGTCAGGTGGAGGAATCATTATTTTGCGCGTAATAAGGAGGCATTTCCTTGCATGCGGCCGTGGACCCAGCAGTCGGCCTCTCCACATACATTCCACTTCAGATGCATGTCGGTCGGTGACCACGTTGACCAGGTCGCGCCGAGAGCACCAGGGCTGTGGACGGCGATGAGTCCTAGGAAGGGAATGACACGGAGGCAGGGAAGACTCGGAAGTTGTTTCCCACGCGGAGGGGAGTACGACTTTACGAGGGTTTACTGGTTCGTCTGCCGTCGCCGGAGAATAACAGCAGGTGTGGGTGAGTAGAGGGATGGCTAGGCCAACGATGGGAGTACGGTGGGGCGGTGAGGCCTACGCAGCAGCACAGTCGGCCGCGGGGAGGAGGGAGCAGGCAGTCCCGCCTGCGCTTGTTTGAGCGGCTAGAGCAGGAAGAGCAGAGATTGAAGAAGCACGACGGCCGTTGGATGGACATCCAACAGTCACTGCTTGTGCGTCAACCTTTTTTTTAGGAAAGCCTCAAATCTGCGGAAAACAACATACATCCCATCTGCCATTATTCCTAATAATTTTCAGCCCATTTGCTAATTCTTAAGTTTTTTTGGAGCCCATATTCTTTTTGTTAGCATTACAGCCCATATTGTGGCCACGGTTAAAAAATTATATGAAATTTTGCATATTTCAAAAGCGGTCCAAACTGTTTTTAATCCCAAATTTCGACTCACATTCAAACTGATTTTAAAAATAAATGTATATCAATATAAAATCCAACAAATTCTCCACGCATAAAAATTAATGTAATTTAAAATCTTGAAATGAAAAAAAGATATTTGAAACTAATTGCGGTTTGATGGGTTTTAAAATGTACAGCCCATTTCTCATTCTTGATGGGCCATTTTCTCGGCAGTTAATGAAAGCTCTCCTCGTCTTGAAAGATTTGCAGCCCAATAGGCCTGACAAAGCGACTTACTTGGCAAATCACAAAAAAACTGGGCTCTGGCCATGGACCCAGCTGTCAGCCTCTCCACGTACAGTACTCTTCCGATGGATGTCATTCCTTGACCACGTTGGCCACGCTGCGCGGAGAGCACCACGGCGGTGGACGACGGCGAGGCCTAGGAAGGGGACGACGCGGAGCCGGGGAAGACGCGACAGTGGAAGCCAGCGTGAAGAGGAGTACGAGGTTCACCGGTTCGCCTGTGTGAGTCTCTTTGTCGCCGCAGGGCCTGGCCAGCGGTGGGAATAGTAGGGGGCGGTGAGGCCTCTGCGGCAGCACAGCCGGCCACGGGAGGCAGGAGCATGCGGCACGACCGGCGCTGCTTTGGGCGGGTGGAGCAAGAAGACTAGAGGTTGAAGAAGCACTATGGCCATTGGATGGACATCGTACGATCACTGGAGCTAGAATCGTTCATATTGACTAAGTTGACAAAGCCCTCCGTCCCCGTCAACTTAGTTGGCCCACAAGTCATCCTCCCGCTATGGTGGGTCCCAGCTAGCAGGGGGGTATTCATTCTTTTGTGCGTAATAATGAGGCACTTCCTTGCGTGTGAAGATATAGCTGGTGGGTCCGACATGTCAGCAGGGGGGAACGTTTTTTTCGCGAAATACAGAGGCCCTTCCGGTGGGTCCCAGCTGTCAGGTGGAGGAATCATAGTTTTGCACGTACAGTCCACGACCGTGGATGTTGTTCGTTGACCAAGTTGACCAGGCCGCGCCGAGAGCACCATGGCGGTGGACAACGGTGAGGCCTAGGAAGGGAACGACACGGAGCCGGGGAAGACTCGGCAATGGTTGCCCACGCGGTGGGTAGTACGAGGGTTTACTGGTCCGCCCGCCACCGGAAAATAACAGGAGGTGTGGGTGAGTAGAGGAATGGCCTGGCCAGCAATGAAGTAGGGTGGGCGGTGCATCTGTGCGGCAAAGACACAGCCGCCACGGAGGCGGAGCAGCAGTCCCACCGAGCTGGTTTGGGCGGCTGGAGCAAGAAGATCGAGATATTGAAGAAGCGACGGCCGTTGGATTAACATCCAACGGTCACTGCTGCTAGAATCGTTTGTGGACTAAGTTGACAAAGCCAAAGTACACGTCAACCTAGTAGACCCACAAGTCAGCCTCCAAATCTGTCCCAAACAGCATATACCTTAGTTTAAATTCAATGAAATTTTACCCGCACAAAAACAATGAAATTTAAAATATCAAAATCCGAAAGAAAACAGTATTTTTGAACAAATTGCCTGTTTGCTGTATTTTTTCATTTTACAGCCCATTTATTATTACTTATAGCCCATTTCTTATTACTTATAGCCCATTTTCTGGGCAAAATGCATCCCTCCTCGTCTTGAAAGATTTCCGTCCCATCAGGGCGTTGAAAAGCAAGTAGGCCTACGTTGGTTATTCTGCAAAAAAAAACAAAATAGCTGGCTAGCCATTTTCAGAAGGAAAAAAAACAAACTGGGCTGGTCATGTGCTAAACATATGAAATAAAAGCCTAGGCTAGACGGGCCACGGGTCCCTCACAACCCAGTTGATACCCTTCTCCGTCCCGAAAAAACAAAATTACTGCTGCCATCTTGGGTCCTTCTCGTCATCCTCACCATGTACAGTCATCTCCTTATTCCTCTCGGTTGTTGACCATGTTGACAACACCGAGGGGCGAGCCACAAGCGAGCGAACCAAGGCGGAGGACGATGGTGAGGCCTCGGATGGGAATGAACAGAGCCGGGAAGATCACAGCCACCGTGGAGGCGGAGCGAGCGGTCCCTTGCCGCTGGTTTGGCTTTTGTGGCTCGAGGAAGAAGAGATCAAGAAACGCGATGACGTTGAATGTCAATCCAACGGTCAAGGTTGGCACAATCGTTTTTTGACTAAGCGGACACCAAGTAGCATACTTTTTTATATATAGGAAGAAAACTTCAAGGAAAATGCGTTCATCTGCCGTCCTCCTCACAGGGAACGTTCGCCACATAAGTGACTAGCACCCTTGGTTTTCAACCGAGAGGTCTTGGGTTCGAGTCCCAAGAACTCTCAATTTTGTCCTCCTTCCTTCCTCGCAAAAAAATGGAAAGAAAATCAAAGACTTGGGAAGGCGTACATAACAAGCTAGTGTACCAAGAAGAGACGTTGCGAGTTTTAGAAAAAGAAAGACATGCTCCTCGTAGCTGGTTGAATCCAAACCTAGACTATGACTATATATGGTGCTATGCTACTCTGCAAGTAATGAAACTGACATATCCAACATTCACTTCTCCTCTTCTCTACTTACTCGCCTAGCATCGAAGCTCGGCCCAAGAACCATGTCCGCCGGCTGCTCGTCCACATGCTCTTCACAGTAACAACCAGATATCGCCAAGTCGCCACCCGCACCATCACCGTGGGTCTCATCACACCCTCGCTGGCACGCGCATCGCAGCCGATTGCTCATCGCAACCCGCTGCCGTTGGTGTGGTGCCACCGCTGCAAATCACGCAGAGTCATCCGTCGCGTCTCAACCACAATCCGCAACCTGGCGAGTCTTCTACAAATGCCCGAATCATGGGGTAATAATATGTTTAAGTGTTGTTCGCTGCTTTCGGTTGCTGATTTTTTAATAGTTTGGTTGATGATCTTCCAATTTGATTCCTGCGAGAAAAGGGAAGATTCATGTGATTTGTATTTACGGAAGTTGCTGATGTGGGGAATGCAACTACGCTGATTATTTGGTTAGCCGAGGAATCCCAATACCAGCAGGTTGGGGTGTTGGACAAGTAATCAAGGAACGACGAAGAGGAAGATGCGAGCGCGAAGGTTAAAGATGCAGTTCCTCTGATCATGGCCAAGCAACAGCTGCTGAACAACCTTGACAGCAATGAGGAGATGAAAGAGCTTGTGAAGATAATTTTCAAAATTGATGTGCTCTGTAGGATGATTGTCTCTTTATTTGCAGTGTATGTAGCACTCGTGATGTATTCAGTGGCTACAACATGAGCACTTTGCTGAAACTAGTAATGAATGAAACCTGTGTAGCAGGCTGGGCGTAGTGTTGTGAACATCTAATGATTTCTATTAACGGAAATCAGGGGGTATCCCCTTTTGCTCATATAAATAAATAAATAGCAGAGGCCCTGTCGGGTCAGCTTTGTTCTCATTCGAAGACATCGAGCAAATTGCAGTCCAACAACAAACTATGTCATCAAATTCAAGTTTCACTGCCAAATATGAGTTCAACTATACAACAATGTTATCATGTTTTAGTTGTCATACAATCACCAAACACAAATCAGCATACATAACAAGTGATGTTCTCACAACAAAAATACTAAACAACATGTTCATCAGGTTTGAGTTGTCATAGCAAACACAATTTCACATAGTAGATAAAAAAACATCTTCTGACAGGCAAATACGACAAAAGCAATGTAATCATCATCCGCAGCAGCAACGTCAACATCTTCGCCATGTGTATCAGTCTGAATCGTAATTCCCCACGGTGTCATCTTCTTCTTCCTCCTCAACGTCCTCGAACATTGGCTTCTTCTTGATCAACTCTTGTATGTCCACAGCACGACAGGCAATCTTTTCGCCGGCGTCATTGACGTGATGGTTCTCAAAGATATTAGGAACATCTGTGTTATCTTGTACATCGGGAGCGATGTAAGCATCATCTTGTTGTGCAACTTCATTAAGCGAATTCCTCTGCTCAAACCTTTGCAATACTCTCCACCATCGCTACGTGCAAATGTGTCTTCCAAGAAAAATATCTGTGTTGCTTGATTTGCCAAAATAAAAGGCTCGTTGGTCTGGTACGCCGCCTTGACATTGATGGATCTGAAATAATCATCAGCTCTGGGTTTTGCGATCCTGGAAAACAAGTTATACCAACGACAACACAACAGAACCACACCTCGAAACTGGAGATATACTACGAACAATCTCTGTTATGTTAGCATACATTTCAGTTGTCTCTTTGTCATACGTATCCGTGCTCATGATGGCACTGTTTTGTGTCTTCCTGCCTTCGTCTCATGCAAGGGTGTTGTAGCGCACATCTCCAACAACGCAAGATTCATAATGTCTTACCCGAGTATCAGGACCCATTGCTAGTGAGTAAAGGGCATCATCAACTGCCTGCCCATCCTCCCGCATCTTCTTAACCTATGGTTAGAAAATAGACAAGCTGATCATCTTATGTACTCAATATATAAAAAAATTGACAGTGCACTTCAAAAGCTTACATGGTTCTTGAACCATTTCGCAAATCCTGCCATAACCAGTTTGTCAATGTTTCTTGGATTTTGCGGTAGTAACTCCTCTTTGTAGATGCTGCACAACATAGTGATCGCATCAAACATCTAAATATATAAGAATGTGCTACAAGTTTAGTAGATTACGATGTATAAGCTGCGATCGCACTTACTTGATATAAGGTAGTATCTCGTGACGCTTATTCAACACATACCAAACCATTTTGTCCAAATCTTTAGGTTTGTCCTCTTGTCGACTCTTCCCTCAGAACTCGAACAGAATAATCGAAAACATTGAGCCCGGATTGTCTTCACCCACCTCTTTGCTAAGCTGATCACCTGTTTCAATGTATTTTGAGCAGAATGTCAATGCTTCAGAGAAATGTAGGCCTCGCAATGGAACCCTCGGGTCTAGCTCGTTCCTAACATAGCCCTTGAAAGTGCCTAGCCACCTTTCAATAGGGTACATCCAGCCATCTTGTCTTCGACCTCTAAGTAGTGCCTCATCGGGTAGATGAACAACCAAATGCACCATCACATCAAAGAAGGCTGGAGGATATATCTTCTCAAGGTGCATAGGATAGTTGGTATCTTGTCTCTAAGACGCTCCAAAGCATCTATCCCGATATTCCTACTGCAGAGTTCCTCAAGAATTGTCCCAACTCTGCAACTGCTCAGATAAGTCGTATGCCCCAATCCTCTAAGGATAACAGGTAAAACCCTTTGAAGTAGGACATGGCAGTCATGATTTTCAACCCTTGTACCTTGTTTCCATCTGACCGACTCTCCTTTCGTGGTTGGAAGCAAATCCATGTGGGAATCTCACACGTGACAGGACCTCATGAAATTCTTTTCTTTTACCTTGTCCAAGACATACACAGCTGGTGCCATATCCCGTGGTTTACCTTCATCTTGCACCTCCAAATCCTTTCTGATACCCAGGTGTGTCAAATCAATCCTAGATTTTAAGGTATCTTTCGTCTTGCCTTCAATATTAAGAAGTGTGCCGATAATGCTGTCACATATATTTTCTCGATGTGCATCACATCAAGATTATGCCGCAGATCCAAATCTTCCCAATACTCCAAGTCCCACAAAGTGGACCTGCAGGTAAACAATAATCTCTCTTCTACCCTGCCACGCTTCCTTTTCCCGCTACCATTACCAGGATGGTTTCCTGGTGTAATATGCCTGACCTTCTCTAATTCCACTTGCAACTCATTGGCCGTGAGCCTCTTTGGCGCATCACGGTTTTATGCTTTGCATTGAACACATGTCTTCGGTATTTTCTAGGATGCGACTTGTCCTTGGCAAGGAGGCGGCGGTGTCCAATGTAACAGATCTTTCTAAGTATTGCATATGACAGCGGATTCCTGTCACAGTGAACACATGCATTGTAACCATGTGTCGTTCGCCCTGACATAGTGCCCAAAGCCGGATAATCATGGATGCACCAAATTATAACAGCACGCAGAAAGAAATCAGCTGGTGGGCTGCTATATAGGTCTTGAGTGAGAACACCCTTCCATAGTTGTTGAAGTTCCTCCACAAGAGGCTCCATGAACAAATCAAAATCCTTTCCGGACTTTTTGGACCTGGGATGAGCAAGGCCATCATGTAGTTTGATTCTTTGGTGCGTACATTTGGAGGCATGTTGTAAGGATAACAAGCACTGGCCACATGCTATATGTGGCGCCCGTGGCCAAATGGGTTAAATCCATCTGAAGCTAAGCCAAGTCTAATGTTTCTCGGGTCAGAAGAAACTCTTTGTGTTTATCATTGAAGCTTTTCCACTCACTACCATGAGATGGATGGCTCATTACATTCGATCTCTGCACTCCTGGTTCCTAGAATGCCACAATACATCCTCTCTTGTTTCAGACATCATGAAACAACCTCTGCAATCTTGGTGTAATTGGAAAATGTCTCATAACATTATGAGGAATCC
Source organism: Aegilops longissima (assembly GCA_021605205.1). Taxonomy (NCBI): domain Eukaryota; kingdom Viridiplantae; phylum Streptophyta; class Magnoliopsida; order Poales; family Poaceae; genus Aegilops; species Aegilops longissima. Next base: position 263,552,744 of record CM038682.1, on the reverse strand, counting down.
TCTTCACAGATCGCCATCTTTCCATCTTGATGATTTGCATTTCGGGCATTCACTTAAGTTGGCATAATCCTTCCGAATGTAACAAAATTATTCTTACAAACATGGATCATATCATATCCAATTCCAACTGCACGAAGGAAATTCTTCATTTTATCAGTAGGTGTGTGGCAGCTCAGACGATCTGGGAAAGATTCATGAAAGCAGCCAACATCTCATCGAATGATTTGTTGGTCATCCGCTCAGATGTCTTCACCAAGAAAGGTGACCATAGCTGAGAATACCGACAGCTTATTTCCGGGTGACAAAGAACGTTGCATTGTTCCAACATGCGGGCCCACCGTTTTTCTTCTACAGGTGAAAGTTCACGGAATGCACGAGCATTTCGTAGCATTGTTTCAATGTTGGTCAAACTCACTAGCTCCGCCACCACCACCTCCTCCTCCTCTTCCACCTGAGCATCAGGCAGATCAAGATGGTGATCTGCTGCTTCCACGTAGTCAATAACATTGACGTTCACAGCTTCACCATGATGAACCCACCTAGTATATGTGACCGACATCCCATACAAGTGTAGATGATTTTGCACAGCTTGATCGGGTCTTGTAACTGAATTCATACAACTGCTACACGGGCAGAGCACATCTGATTTCGGACCACCGTACTCAGCTCTGATAAAGTTCATGAAGTTTTCAACACCCTCGACATCTGCAGCGGAGAATCTTCGAGAAGAAGTTATCCAAGTCCCGTCCATCTGTTAGACATACAAATTAGTTCTTCTACTAGATATTATAGGAAAAACATATATGCATTTTTATGAAGTCCAGAAAAAAATACCTAGGTTGATGTCTAAAGCTATGGCAAGATATTTGGACGAGCAGATCTAAGTAACGAAATATATGTAAAGCTAATTCAGCAAACAGATTTGAGTGCCAAATTATGGCAGGCTGTTTCAGCAGTCAATGAGGCCGAGCACACAGCCATCGAACTATCGAAGGCCATCGCAGCAACAAAGATCGAGTATAAAACGGTGTAGAGCTATTTCACCTAACAGATTGGCTACTAGACCATGGAAATCTACATCACAATAAATATATGGCAAGATATTTTAGCAACTAATCGGCCTTGGCATGCCATCTCAGCTAAGCAGATTGAGTGCAGAACAGGGCAAGGAAGCTTCTTAAGCAGAGCATATTGACAGTAAACTACTTCGTCAAACAGTGAGATTAATAGCGTCTATCAGCTAACATTCATCGCTACACCGACATGAACGGGGCCTCAGTCTAGAATGCGCGTACCATGGGAGAAGCTGACCGCCGTGCGTCTCCACACGAACATCGCCAGCGGTGGCGGCGCTGCGCCTCCACAAGAATGTAGCCAGAGGTGGCGGCGCGGCTAGAGGACGGCAGTCTACGAGAGCGTACTGTGGGAGCGAGAGGATCGCCGAACCGTGGCGCCGATGTATCGGCGCCAAGGGGAGGGCGGCTTTATGGGAGCGAATGGAGTGGAGGGGACAGGGGAGGGGTTTGGGGAATATTATTGGCTAGTTGGCAAGGGCGGTTGAATCGGATTTGGGGGAATTTTTGGGTGGGGGGGGGGGGATTTTCACGCGGTGGGCTGGGGGAGTTTGGTGCATGGTCGGTTTCTCCAAGTGCAGTCCCACGTGTCAGTGAAGAGGCAAGCCGAAGCGCGTTCCGTTTGTGTGAGCCGTGTGCAGGACTGAACGTGTGTGGGGTGCAATGCGACCGCGACAGGAGTGATGTGAGTGTACCGCCTTTTTTCCTTTTAAACTAGGTGCTTCGCCCCCTAAATTTTTTTTTGTTGCTTCGCGCGATCCATCGATACTACTACTAGTAATCCGGTAATCCCGACTAAAACAGCGCGGCCGGGTCTTTTCCCGCGCGATATGTTGGGAGGTTGGCTTAGTTGGTTTTTTTAGGACGAGTAATGCCACACCAACGTAATCCCAGTTACGTAATTAACGTAATGTGAAACGTGTGAGCTGTTGATTGTAGATTGGGGGAGGGAGGGGCCCACCACCATGAAAATCAGGGGAGGAGAGAGAGAGGCAATTTACGTTAACCCTTTCGTAGGTTCCCGTAGATGTAGAAAGATGTGAAATGCGTGAATGTGTAGTGGACGTACTATTGGAGTGCCTAAGATAATTTGTGTATGTATAGACCGTATGTGTTTATTTTACTTCGCATGTTAGATTTGTCTCGGTTCAATAAAAAGCAGAGTAGGTGATGATGGTGTGCCTGTCATCCTGCAATATAGGCCGTCCGATCTATATCTAACGGATAGGAAGGAAACTATGACAATTTACCCCACTCCTCTCCACATTTGCGATAAGGCTTTCCCATCGCTCATCCTTTTCTCCAACAAGATCTTGATCTTCCGTGCAACGCACGGGCATCTTGCTAGTACTCCTACAATATGTATATTATTGTGAAAGTTCATATACACCGGCCGAGATTAATGCAAACACGACATGTTTTCATTACATTTCAAACTTTTATAGGACAAAAAAATAAAAGGAACCCGACCCTAAACCTATTCTACGGCGGCGACCGACGTCCTCCATCTGTGATCTCCATGTATGGGGGCGGGGTTCAAGACCCATGAAGTGAAGGTGCGGTCTCCGGCGAGGAAAAGTAGAACACGGGAGATGGACCGGCCAGTTGGCACACCATGCCCTGCCGCCTCCCATGCCCTACTCATCCTCGGAGGAGTCCCCGACCTCGGCGGTGCCAGACATTGGACGGCGGAAAGTAGGACGCGTGGCTGCCGGTGCTCCCGTCGTCGGCCGCCAGCGTGGCCACCGCTTGTGCGGCGACTTGAGCGAGGGCGGCGAACTCAAGCTCCATCCCCGAAGACAAGCTCTCCTGCAAAGCGTTCGCGCTTGCGGTCATGGCGGATGTGGTTCCAGGTAGGAGGACGATGCACTATGGTGTGGAGGTTAGCTGGGCGCTGCCGCTTTAAGTAGCGCATTCCGGTGAAGCCAAGCGTCCGGGTGCGTCATTAAGTCGCCGGAGTTGGTTCCTCGGGCACCGAGCCTCTTAACGACGACATACGAATGGATGACATGAATGCGGGCGGCTAGCGCCAGCTGGGAACACACCGCGCGACGGCACGAGGGACGAGGGTTTTGGTGTGCCAGGGTAGTCAGCTGCGGTCGTGGCAACATTGGAGATGCCCTTTGCTCACATGCGATCCCCGCATGTCATTGAAAAAGCAAGACGACCCAGCATGGTCTCAGGTCCAGAGGATGCAGTTGGCCGCGCTACACCACTCCGCGGACGCGTCGCGGCGCCCCGTCATCCTCGACAAGCCGGGTGTTGGGGTGTGTTTGGATTGTGGCCAAAGTGCACCTTACCAAAATTTTGGTCATGACCTAAAGATTGGTCTTTGTTTGGATGGTTGCCATTTTTTTGGCATGCCAATGAACTCTAGCCAACTCTAGTTCATTTTTCTTGCCAATGTCGGCCAAATCATGGGCAACCAATACCTCAACCAAAATTTTGGTCATGACCCAAAGATTGGACTTTCTTTGGATGGTTGCCATTTCTTTGGCATGCCAATGAACTCTAGCAAACTCTAGTTCATTTTTCTTGCCAATGTCGGCCAAACCATGGGCAACCAATACCTCAACCAAAATTTTGGCTACCCAATGCTTTGATGGGGCAACCTTGGGCACAAACCAAACATACCGTTGGTCGTGCCACAACACTAACGCCACCCTCTGCAAACTGAAACCGACCATGTCTAGCGACGATATGCTCGTGTCGCTCACCGCGGTCGCCGTGTCCAGAGGCGGTGCTGGAGCTGCGCCTCGTTGTTGGCCCCAACGACCCACATGAACGGTTGTCGGTGGCGAGGAGGTCGTGGGCCAGCTCCTCCTTTGGACTAGTCTGCGCTCGTCGACCGTGTGCCCCATGTCTGCTTCCTGTTTTCCCGGCCGTATTCGAGCGTCAGTGCTCCGCGTTGAGCATTACGCCTTTCACTATGTAGGCCAAGCGAGACAACTTATTGTTTATTTGAGCCGTTCAAGTATAATCATGTGGCGTTTGCTTATTTCTCATTCCTCTCCAACCCTCTTCTCCATCGATCATATCGCCCTCCAGTTGAGTCCATCCTCCCGCATGCCTCATTTGAACATTCCGCCGAGTATCATTTGCATGTACCCACCCTAGTCCTCTTTCAATAGATCTCCGGACCCCGAGATGAAATCGAGAGGGAACGAGTGGGGGCACGTGATACCTAAGGCGGATTCAAAAACTTGAACCGGTGATCATAGCATCCGCAAAATCATATATAAAGGGTATTCAATGTTCGTTTTGTTTTTGAACGTACAATATACTCCCTCCTATCCTTTCTAGTTTACATATAAGTTTTATGTGTAGTTAAAGTATATCTACTTTGATCAAAAAGGTATCAACATTCAACAACACCCAATCAATATTGTTAGATTCGTACGTACTCCTAGATTTGTACTCGAGATGGTTTCCAATTTGACTATTGAAAAGATTAATAGTACATGAGATGTATAATGTGAAAATTATATCATTGGAAACTCCTTTCACATACGAATTTGACCGTATGCTTTGTGTAAGTTGCATGTCATATATTATTACTCTAACATTTGGTCAAAGTTAGCCTCGAAAAACGCATTTGACCCTGTATGCTTTGTGTAAGTTGCATGTCATATATTATTACTCTAACATTTGTGTAAGTTGCATGTCATATATTATTACTCTAACATTTGTGTAAGTTGCATGTCATATATTATTACTCTAACATTTGGTCAAAGTAGTATAGTGGAAGTGGATCCTCCGACGTAGGTATCCTGCCTTACCCTCCCTTTCGGTCACTTCTCGCGGACCCCATGCTTGCTAGGCCCGCATGTCGCTTACTCAATGGGTTCGCCACGTCGAGGATCCTCATCCGTAGTATACTCCTCTGTTTTATTTACTCCGCATAAAACGGAGGGAGTGGTGGTATAATAAATGACGCAGGCGGGGGAGGGGGAGGGACGTCGGTTTGCTCTCAACTGCGGTCCCACAAGCGAGCGAAAACGCAAGACGAAGCGTGTTCCATTTGGTGAGCGACGTGGAGGGTCCAGCGTGCCGGGCTGCAACGCGAACGCGACAAGAACGATGTACAGTCAAAACCGATGGACCGGTCGTCATCGGAACCACTATTCACACCAGAACCTAAGCTGCTCGGCCTACGCCAGCCACTGCCCTAAAACCACACCAAATCTCCAGCCCATTCCCCCACCTTTCGATCCCCTAGCCCCATCAAGCGTCCCCTAGTTCGCCGGAAAGCCATGGTGCGCCGCAAGATCACTTACTACAAGATGCTGACGCCGGAGCGCCGCGCAGAAATCGCGGCGGCGGTCGGCGCCACAGACCTCTGTTCCCAAGCTCGCTTTGCAGCGGGCCAATCCCCGAGTTCTCTGGAGCCAAGCTACGAGGAGGAGGAAGCCGATCCAATGTTCATGGCGGAGGTCGTGGTGCAGAAGGCCTCCGATGGGTTTGAGACGATGGACGTCGACTTCGTGCTGGCGTCCGAGTCCCCCATGGTGCAGTCAGACTAGCGGTTCAACATGGCGATACTAAAGGAGGACCGGGAGGCAGAGGCTCAACTCGACATGGAGCACGCGCATGCCGCTGCCATCGAGGCTCTCCTGCAGGAGGAACCGGATGTTGTGGATGTGAACCGGGCGGCGGAGGCTCAACTTGAAGCGGAGCGCGCGGATGCCGTTGCCATCGTGGCCCTCCTGCAGGCGGAACCGGACGTCCTGGACTTGAACCGAGCGGCAGAGGCTCGACTCGACGCAGAGCGCGCGGATGCCGCTCTCATCGACGCCCTCCTGCAAGCGGAACCGGACGTCCTGGACTTGAACCAGGCGGCGGAGGCTCGACTCGACGCGGAGCGCGCGGATGCCGCTGCCTCGAGGCCCTCCTGCAGGCGGAACCGGACGTGCTCGACTTGAACCGGGCTATGCTCTCGTCCGTGCAGAGCGCCCGCACGCTCTGCTTGAACGAGTAGCTGGAGGCCGAGGACAACCATGGTGCGGAGACACACGTCGACAGCGACAGCTAGTTCGCGCCGGCAACCAAAGATGAAGAGGCCGTCTCTTTCCGCGAGCAGTGATAGTTTTTCTTTATGTTGTTGTTTTCATGGATCTTTTGCTGTGTAAAAACATATATTTGTTATGCAAGCCGCCTGACTTGGGTTAGTCTACCATTTCAGGCGGTTGGATGAATATCCTACGTCTCCTGACCCGTCTTTCCTTCTTCCTCACCTCTTCTTCTTCCCCAACAGACCACTGCGCGGGCCGTACGGATACTCCCCAACATGCGGTTGGATAAACATACTCTATGAACGAAAATTATGTGTCAGCGATAGCTAGGTTGGATGAGTTTGGTTTGTTCACATGCGACAACACGTGTTAGTGAGGGTGCGTTCCCTTGGTTGGGTTTGCGGCGTGCAGGAGCGACTGCGTGAGGGTGCGGTGCGACCGCGGCGTGCAGGAGCGACCGTGTGAGGGTGCGGTGCGACCGCGACAGCCGTGCGCAAGTGTACCTCCTTCTAATTTTGAAAACTTTAGGCAAGCAAGTTTGGCAATGCAAGGCCTAGACCCAAACAGGATATGTACGAACGTACTAGGAGTACTAGTGTTAAAAAAGAAAGGCGGGGGTTTCCTTCGCGGGATTTAATCGATACAAATCCTCGTTTCACGTGTCAATTAATGTGTATTTTTTCTCCAAAGACCAAAGAGCTAACCATCTCACTCCTCATCGCTTGATTAATGCAGCGCCATGCAAACCAACCTTCTCACTTCCGCATGCATGCAGGGGATATTAATGTCCTTGGTAGCTAACCCCATCAATTTTGCCTCGATTAGTGTTAGTGGCCCTTTGCAAATTGTAATTTTGATATACTGGCCTTGTGTACAAAAAAATGGAGGTAGTAACTATATTTGACTTCCTTCCCCATTACGGTGACGTCGACGATATCTTTTTTTGGTGGTTTGACGAAGTGCGTTCGACGGAGAACACCATTGAGGGAGACCACGGTAAGTCGTTACATAAGTGCCGCCGCAAGCGAGACAACCGCCTTATTTGCATCCAGGAAGTCCTTTACTAGTACTACTAGGAGTACTAGTGCGGTGAGATGGCTTCTCGAAGAAGACGATGGAGAAGCGGAGTCAACGAAGAGTGAAATGATGGTTGCTTCGTCTGTGCTTTTGTGATTTGATGCCTCACTGCTTTGTGATTTGTGATAGAAGGGACAGGGGAGTAGACTCTATGCTCTATACTGTACTAGATGCATCCAAGCATGGGAGAAAGAGGAGAGACGTTGCATTTTTCTATTCCTTCAATCAATCAATCAGGGAGCTTCGGTTCCATCTTTTTGTCTTTGGCAACACCGTCCACAATGGTTCCTACGATGCCAAAAGCTATTTTCACATTTGGCTACACATTGTGGATGCCCTTAACCGTACCACTTGGTTTTGCTCCTGTGTGCTATCTATACAATGGCGGGGGAGGTTTCTTATTTGAGCAATGCTACATCCACGTAATGGTTTACGTAAAGTTACGAACTGATGTGATGTTGTCACGACCGGTTTTCCAATAAAATGTTTATTGAGAAACCGACCTTTTGATTCCAGTATGAGGAAAATCCTCCTGACTGGTAGACAAATTCTTGATACAATAAGCCAGTAGCATTGAAATATATTACAGGGTTGAGCTAGGGATGCTCAACAATTTATTACAAGCACGCCAATAATATACATAATGGCGGATATGACATAATGGTGTGGGGGCTTACTACTGACTCTAGAATAAAGCGGTGGAGGAATATCACAGTGGAGTGAATAATATGACTCCTAAACTGGCAGCTCATCGAGCGTCGAGGTGAGGCTCGATGAAATTATTTGGGAAGCGGAAGCGGATATAACACAGTGACCAAATCCAGGGTCGCACGAGACTGACTGGGACTCCTCTAGGACTCGGACTCGCTATTGAACTCTTCATCCATGAGATCGCCACAAGATCTGGCCAAATCAACAAGCCGGTGAGTACTTCGAAAGTACTCGCAAGACAGTTCGGACATAAGATATAACAAATGCATGCATGAATGCGTCATGAGCAATTAGTAATGCACATTCAAATGATGAACTAGCACGACATTATTAAATAAGGAAGTCAGGCGGTAGTCCTCCCGAAATCCACAAAAATAACCGAAAACCGATCGGGTGTTTGAAGTGACGCCTCGAAGGGTGAACAAATAAATAAATCATGCCGCAATCGGGCGTCTAAGAGACACCACATAAAGGGCTTATATCGAAAGTAAAAGACATGCGTGCCACAATCGGACGTCGGAGCGACATCACAGAGAGGGCTTATGTTGAAAGTAATTAATAGGTGTGCCACAGTCAGACGTCTGAGCGACATCGCAGAAAGGGCTTATACCGTAAGAAAGATAATAAGCATGCCACAGTCGGACGTCTGAGCGACATCGCAGAAAGGGCTTATATTAAAAGTAAATAACAAGTGTGCCCGCGATCGGACGTCGAGCGACATCGCAGAAAGGGCTTATATCAAAAGTAAATAAACGAGTATGCCACAGTCGGACGTCTGAGCGACATCGCAGAAAGGGCTTATACCGTAAGAAAGATAATAAGCATGCCACAGTCGGACGTCTGAGCGACATCGCAGAAAGGGCTTATATTAAAAGTAAATAACAAGTGTGCCACAGTCGGACGTCTGAGCGACATTGCGGAAAGGGCTTATATCAAAAGTAAATAAACGAGTATGCCACAGTCGGACGTCTGAGCGACATCGCAGAAAGGGCTTATATCAAAAGTAAATAACGAGTATGCCACAGTCGGGCGTCTGAGCGACATCGCAAAAAGGGCTTAAATTCCTTATTCATATCTGTTAACTTGCAAGAAATAGTGCTCATAGGAAAATATTCAACACATGATAATAAACGTGTTAGCTCATCCACAGGAAATAAACATTTAATCGGACTTAACACTCATGTGGTTCTCAGGAGTTTCTGTCACCGAGACTGACACTTGACAGAAGAAAATGAGCACGGTACTTGGACATGGATAAGATGATTTCAAGGATTTTTGACTCTGCAGAGTTTGTACTAAATTGCCCACAGCCAACGGATTTCCGTAGTCACAAATGACAAGTTCCGTTTACGGTATTTCAGAAGAAACGCATCTAACCAGTACACACCCATCCCACCTCACGTTGCCAGGAATCACCCTAGACAGCGTTCAAGAAAAACTTTGAGACGGGGAGATCACAATCTCAAATAGCATGGGATCAAATTTATATCTGGCGCTCTAAGGGTGCCCCTGTCGGTCCCAACCGGAAACACCCATGCCCCCTGACCGGATGATAGGCTTTAATCCAGGGCCATGGAACCCTCATCCCGCCCTCTCGATTTGGTGTGTACCAGGAAAGCGGTTTGCGACTTACTAAGCCGTATCCCTTGCGGAAAACATGTGGTAGTACGGAAAGGGAAAACTGGACGGGAACTGGACTGATTTATGTTGACACTGATCAAATGGCCTGACATAAGACTGGCATGCTACAACACTGCCATCTTACTCATACTCATGCCATCACATGGCCATGCAAACTCATATCCAACAACTTATGGATCTTCGAAACTTACTTGCCTCAACTTTGCATGTAATATGACATTCATCGAGATTCTCATGATCATGCCATGCAACCACTTAATGCAAACATGCGAAGACACTTATCATATCAAAAGTTCAAACATGCTTGCCTGGTTCGGAGTAGTCGGAGCCTAGCTCGGTGAAGTTTGCGGTTTCGTCACCTCCTTCGGTATCTACGGTATACAGAAATACACGCACTATCGTAAATACCGTGAGGTGCACAAAAGTATTCCAAATATTTTTCAAATAAATCTGATAAAAAACTAGACAAAATTTTGAAGAGGACAGAAAAAGAATCAATCAAAAATCCTTCTCTGTTTAAAAGTTATAAGGATTTTAATCCAGGGACCTTTCTGTAATGAAACAGAAACTTCCCAGGGGGCTGAACAGAAAAGCCCTGAAAAACGTTTCAGACCGAAAGTGCATTTGCCCGAATACGTTTTCAGAAAACGGTTCGAAAAAAAAGAACAGAGAGGCTGACGGGCGGGTCCCACCCGTCAGGTTTGAAAATTCAAACGTGGAACAGGGCTCATCGGCGCCCGAGAGCTGCGGTGGTCGCCGACGGCGATCCATGGCGAGGCAGGGGGATCGGGTGGTACCTGCGTGTTCAACGTGTCCTTCCGCGTCGGTGGGTGGTGGTGGTGGTCGTCAGCGAGCACTACGTCGACGGCGGCCCTTGCTCCGGCGGATGGTGGCTCAGGTGGAGTTGGATCTCGCCGGGGAGGGCTGCGAAGTTCAAATCGAAGCTTGGGTCAGCTCACTAGGTGCTTGAGGAGGTGACTGACGAGGTTTGGGCGTCGGAGATGGCCTCACCGGAGTGAATCGAGATGGTGGCCGAGGCGGATCGGGGTGGCCGGAGTTGGGGGAGGAGACCTCCTCGAGGTCCCCCGAGTGGCTTGGTGAGGTGTTGGCGAGGTGCAGTGGTGGTGCGTGCTCGAGGGCGAGCTCGGGGCTCCTTTTTATAGGTGATCCGAGGTGGTGGCCGTGAACGGAGTTCTCCGGCGAAGGTTACGGCGACGCAGAGCTTGGTCGGGGAGGTTTAGGGAGTTGGGCATCAACGTGGAGTTCCACTGGTTCCGTTTTGACGCTAAACGAGCTTGGATTAGGAGCCCTGGGTGGATTCGACGGAACGGGGCGGCGCGGGCCCGTCGGCAGAGGGTGCGCCCTGTGCTTGCCGGGCCACGGCGACGGTGCTGCGGGGGTGCGCTGGCGTGCATGAGGCCACGCGGAGGGCTTGGGGGCGTTGGGCGGTGCCGGACGGCGTGGCGAGTTGGCTCTGGCCCCGTTTGCCGCCACGGGTGGTTCTGCCACCGCAGAGACTGCCAACGCCGGCGATGCTCGCCGCCACTGACACCTGCACCCATCCAAGAGGGCGTGCTGTGCTCTGGCCAGGGAGAAGGGGTCATGCGCAATGCGCCAGGGCGCACGGGTGATCGATGACAACACTCTGACGAAGAAACGACACTGCACTTCTCTGAAACTCTGAATTTTCTGAAAGTGCACAAGAACAGTGCCGGCCAGGTGTTCGAAGAAATGATTTTGGCATGTGGGGAATTGTCCTTGAGCTGATTTTTGGTGAGGTGGTCTCTCATTGCATCTGGGGGCTGCCTGAATTTTGGTAGAATTTTTGGATAAGAGGAGATATGAATTTCACCAAATTTGACAAATCTGGTCCAAACTTGCAGAGGCTGAAACTTGAAAATTTTGAAAATAAGAAGAGTGGATCTTGATGCTTCTTGGTTGTGGGTGTTAAGGACTATCCAGAGGAGTTGGTTTGAGATCAAAACTCAAAGGAATACATGTATTTGCTTTGTAAATCATCTAGGTTTAGAATAAATGACAGAAATGTTTTTGGGAATAAAACAAATGAAATAAAATCCAAAAATGGGTTGGACTTGTTGGTACAGAATGTTTGGATTGCCCCAAGGTAGAGGGAGGAGTTTTTGGGAGGATTTACCACAAGAGGCATGGTAAAACCATGAGTGGTTTAGTATAAGATAGGTCCCAAAACTCCTAGGGTTCTTTTTTTTTAAATAAATCCCAAAATAAAATAATTTTGAGAAGGGGACAAACAGAAGAAAGGTTTTTAATAACCAATCACTAGGGTTGAAGAAGATGCAAAAATTAAAATCCTTGCCAAGGGGAAAAAGTTTTGAGATAGAGGTTTAAAAAAATGACCTACTTCAAATCCAACAAGGTTTTTGCTGAAAACCAAATGAAATTTTTTGGAGTGTCACAGATGTGGGACTATTTGATTGGATTAAAGGAGAGGATTAGGCCCACCCCACCTGAAAATCAGGGGGGCATATATAGATTAGATGGAAAGTATACGTAGCAGCTATGTAGCCCTTTGTAAGTCTAGGATTAGGCTTCTTATTTTCGGAGGACGTTGTCCTGGCGGTTTGCTAACATGCGGTCCCATGTGTCAGTGCTTTACCAAGTCGATCCGCATCCCACATGAGGCGTAACAACGGCTGAAGCAACACGTGGTTAAGTTGAAGAAGATGAGGAGAAGCGGATTCAGCAGGTGAAATGATGGTTGCTTTGTCCCTCCAACTTAATCTGCGGAAAGGTGCAGCTTTGTGATTTGACGCCTCATTGCTCATTACTACGCCGGCGCCATGGTAGGATGCTTCACCCGGCTGCTCTGCCTTTGTATTCGGTATGTACGTGGACCCGAGAGCTTGATGTCCCACATGTCGTGAAAGGGACTAGAAGATTTATGAAAGCGGCGCTCACTCTTCTGACGGAGTAGACGACACGACGGCCAAATGAACTATCACTTGTCTCATAGTACTATAGTTTTGCTGTTTCGCATGATCCATCACATACAAACCCGATTAAGCAGAAAGGGCGGATTTTTCCCGCGTAGATGATACTGGCCATACATTTCAAAGGCAATTTTAATGTATGCAAACTGAATAATTATAAGTGACAATATGATATCTAGTAAAACAAAAAACACATATGATTTATTGAGTTAGAGTGTAGTAGCAGTGTTGTATTGCATAGTTGTTAGATGTAACATGCGAGAACGTGTAGAGATGTAGTTTTGGAGGGCCTACTGAGAGAAAAGTGTATCTGGTCACGAACTTCGAATAAGCTGATTACGGTCACTATATACGTTTTGCGGTGATTATACGATCACTTGCTCACAGTTCAGCATCGGATTGCACTCTGTTGACCGGCCAAATAGTCTGCGTGGTGCCATGTTGACTAGTTAAATTGACCACGTTCCTTGTGGGTCCCACCTGTCAGTTTGCATAGGCAAAAGGTCAGATAAACACAAAATTATACAGGCGCGATAAGACTCCAACCCGTGCGCGGGAATCACCTGGTTATGTATGTGTCTGTCAGGGCTTGATGTGTGCGCATGCACGTGTAGGTTGAGCACTTGAGTGTGAGAGTGTGTGTTGGTTGTGTGGTGTACTGGTGTGTGCATGCATGCGTGCGTGTGTGCGTGTGAGTGTTGTGTGCGTGCGTGTGAGTGTTGCGTGCGTGCGTGGCTGCGTGTGTACGTATGAGTGTTGCGTGCGTGCGTGGGTGCATGTGTTTGTGTGAGTGTTGTGTGGATGCAGTTCGTGTGCATGCGTGCATGTGTGTATAATCACCACACCAGCTCCTGTGTGTTAAAACAGACGACTCAACATACCAATACAAGGCCACCTTGTCCGCTGTGCCCGCGGTCATGACTTCGAACCACCGTCCAAATATTTTTTTGTCGTTTGTTTTCATTCTTACTAGCAAGATGCCTGTGCGTTGCACGTAACATCAAGATGCATTTGTATGACTTGTTTATCTTGTGAGAGAAAAGGATGAACGAGGGAAGGCCTTATTTGCAAATTTGGAGAGGTGTGTGGTTACCTTTTTGCAAAATTGCCATAGTTTCTTTCCTATCCGTCAGATATAAATCGGATGGCCTATATTGCAGGATGGCAGGCACACCATCATCACCAACTCTGTTTTTTTATAAGAGTGTATTTTATGTATTTTATAAGAGTGTAGATGTAGAGTAGATACAAGTCGACAGGTGGGCACGATGGTAGTGAGATAATGTGATGCAACACTAGAGGTACCACGTGGAGCGTTTAAACTGTCAACTAGTCATGTCATGAGCAAATACAGAGTTGTACGGTGAGCCCGTGATCAGATAATAACCACTAAACGTAAATGGTGACCGTAATGAGTGGATTCTGAAGTCCAATGTACGTGTCGTGCTTTAAACTTCAAATACAATGATCGTCATTGCATATATCGCGAGAGAAAGATGAAACATGCGTGAATTTTCTGGGGGCTTACTTTTAGAGGACTTGGAGATAGTTTTGTGTGCATATGTGAAAGGGGCGTACAGGGGGGGGGGTATGCCATGGAGAGAGAGATTCTCTTCGTTTCTCTTTATTATGACCAACTTTGTATATAGTATAAAAATATACAAATTCACAGTGCGGAATAAATATCATTGTGGGCACCATGCAATGCAAATTAGCGTTCGTACTCCTCCATATAACTTTGTAATGTTGTATATATGTAGAAACTCTAAAATAATTTTTGGCCACACTTTATTCAAAAGGAATGTTGTATGTGAAATAAACGTGAAGAGAGGGCTTTTTAGATCAATGGGGTACGTGATGTAACATGTGTGAATGTGTAGTTGATGCATTTGGTGGGGCTTAGAGAGGTATGTGTGTGTATTACGTATTCGAGAGAGGCATGGATAGAGGGGCCGACCGGGGGGGGGGGGGCGTGGCAGAGATATCACGAGAAATGAGAGTGGTCTAGAGAGAGAGAGATGAATATGACGTCACGACAAGAGATTCCATTCCCTTGAGGTGTATATGCAAGGGGGGAGGGAATAGAGGCACCAGGACAAATTTTCTGTATGTGTGGTGTTTGTGTTGGTATGTGTGGGTGTGAGAAGATAATGAGACGTGGGGGAAGAGGGTGTGTCACCGCGTGAGGTCCGGTGGGTCGAGGTGAGGCCCTTCGTTCGGTTCCGTCCTGCACCACATTGGCCGGCCCGTGACGCATTTAGGAAGACCCATGGATGACTAGTCATATAAGACAAAGATAGCAGAATTGTGAAGGACTCTATGTCCACTAACAAAGCCGGCTAGGATTTGTAACCCTAGGTTCTCGGACTAAGGTAACCCCTTTATCTCTGATATTACTATTCATCCAACCTAACTTTAAGGGCATCCTACAGAATGCTCGCTAGAATCATACTCGCCGATTAGGAAGAGAGGTGAGACAATGCGTGAGAGACAAAGTAAAGATAATGTGCGTACATGAGACACGTAGGCAGGTCCATGTATATAGAAAGGGTCGATGAGGATTGTGCGTGTGTATGTTTGCGAGAGGAAGAGTGCTTGTGATAAAGGTTAGTGAAAACAATTGTAAATGGTTACGAGAGGGAGGGAGGGTTATATCTTGAGCATGTGTGTGAGAAAGACACCTTGGGAGAGAGTGTGTGAGGATGTGTGAGAGACCACCGATGGAGAGTTAAACTACACGTAAAAGACTGCTCTACACATTGATTAAAGATATAAATTGTATCCAAATATTAGGATGGGATGATGATATTTGCAATTCGCGTAAGGAGCGGTCATTGATCCATCAGACATCTAGATTCTATCGAATTTGAGCATGTCTATGTTATTATTCGACACAATTGATCCACATAGTTAGTATTTTGAACTCCAGACAATGCATCACTTTAGCAATCGAATATAAACGTGAGTATAGTTCATGTTGTGTGTGTAAAGCACATTATACATACGAAAGTTACACAATGGACATTATAAATAGCTACTACCTATGAACTAGCATACATTTGAATTCAACTTAAGGTGGTTTAAAAAAATTGAATTCAACATGAAGGCCATTCAATTATTTGAATTTGATATCATGGCATTTGTAAACCATACCAAAATTATGGGGGCACCAATCTTTGCTCTGATTTTGTACATAATAGCATATGTAGTCGTGTACAAAATAGATTCAAATTTAGCTCCTCCATTCCAAAATAATCGTAGTTATAGGATTTTCATGTGTCAAAATTTAAAAAAGAAGCGGATAATTTAATGAGGTTTTCAAACATACAAGGTCAAATATAACGTTGTATATTTAGGTCAATCCTCATAGTTCAAGAGTACTCTAAACGTGAATGCTTGTGTTTCAAAATTTGAACGGCGTAAAAGAACCTCTACTACTTGAAAACCGCTGAGACCAATGTTTGGTAGTACAAGGAAATTACTTTTCTAATAACTCCGACCCGTGAAACCTACCGCCCGACGTGCAAAGGTCTAAACGGAGTAGGTTTGTAGCTTCATCTAGGCATACGCAACCGCATCCAAAAACATTCATACACAATGGCCGCCTAAGCACACATCTTGTGGCGAAATCGCTCCGCCCACTATTTGGGACACCTGGATTACCATCCTACCCCGACCATGATGAGGTCCGAATTTAAGAGGGGGCAAAGTTTATACTTTCCCAAATTTCAAACAAGCGCCTCCATCTTCTGTTCAAAAAAGCCAAAAACAAGCGCGTCCCATCAAACATGGTTCACCCCCCCGTCCGATTCCCCATTCGTACTCATGGCGCCAAAACTACCTCCACACCAGCCGCGAAACCCCGGCGTCCTCCGTCCTCCACCCCATACCACCCATCAACCGCCGCCCTCCTCCATCACGCCGGAGCCGATACCCCGACGTCGTCGTCCAACGCAACCTCAACCGCAACGCCCTCCACGGCTAGTAGTTGAAGCTGAGGCCGAGCCGTCCGTACCCGAGCCAGTTCAACCACACCGTCCTGCGCCTCACCGCTGCCGCTCCAACTTCGCCACCCTCCACCGCACCGGAGCTGTTCCTGCTACGCCGTCCTTCGCTGCCTCGGATCTGCTTCCCCTCTGCCGACATACGGCCACGGCAACACAGTCAACAATTTGGCCATGGGTTCGTCCAAGCCTGCACCCTCCTGAACATCGGTTTCCCCGGTAAAAAGAAGAAAATCGGCACGACATGTGGAGAGAACATCATTTCCCCGGTAAAAAGAAGAAAATCGGCGCGACATGTGGAGGTGACCACACCGGCAACCGAAAAAGGTACTCCTCTTCCCTTATTCGTGCAAATCTTACGTCTCTGCTTGCACGGTATTCATCCCACAGAAGACACTAGTTGACCGCTTCTTCTTGATACTGGATGTTCCTAGTAACTCGCGATGCACAAGGTTTCTCCTCATATACTATTTTACCTTAGCTAGAGGTTCGTCGCCCCCCTGAATTTAAATTTCTGGCCAGTTGATTCCCAATTAACGGAAGCATTCCCCGGCATAACAGGCGCTAGTACGCCTATTACGCCGGGGAAGCAACGCCTTGGTGTTTATCTTAGGGGTGTGTGCGGCCTAGAGCTCTCGGCGCCTGATCCGGAGGTCGGCCGGATTAAAGGATGGCTCAGGGCCGCTGCCAAGCTGCGGGCGGTGGTGTGAGTCGATGGGAGGGCGGGCGGCAGAGGCAGGGTGCAGGCGGTGGTCGTTGGCGGTTCGAGAAAGATCGTCAACAATGGATGGCGGGAGGTAGATGAAGGCCATCTGCCTGTTCCTTATAGATCTGTCGGGACCCGATTCCAAGTCACATCGACCTAGCGGTAACACCTCATATCACTTTGCGCCTCATGCATGGTATTCCACGGTGTCGCCTTACCATGGCCGGGACCGTTTATGCCTTTTGGCTCACGTATATGATAGTGTCGCTAGCATCCACATGACAAGAACCGGGCCGACATGGCTAGTCGTGAACCCAAAGCGGCACTAACCCATGGGGACAGGCATACATGAATCACATCGAGCATGTCGGTCATCAACGTATGAATTCGGCTGTAGCACTGGGCTAACAGACTCCGGTATCCCGGCTGTAGCAGGCTAGGCAGGACTCGAATATCACCGCGTGACATTTCCCGAAGGGATGTATACATAACGCAAGTGAAACACATGCCGCCATCAAGTGTCCAAGCGGTAGTGTTGAGCTAGCAGGACTCCGGTGAACTGGGCTGTAGCGGACTACTATCGCTCAGAAGCACGAGACTACATTTCCCCATATGAGAGGCTGCCAAGGATAAACAACTAGTTTGTCGGATCCCACTCATACCAAGCATTTCAATCATACACGCAATATGCCCGATATGAGTACATACAACAAGGCATCACAACAAAACTCTACAACTCAAAGTACTTTATTTAAGAGGCTCCGAGGAGCCATACATAACATATCCATACAGATAGGGGTCACACGACCCAACACTCAAGTCATACAAACATACAAGCACATGCGAAGCAAACTAGTCTGAGTACGACTCTAGAAAGAAAGAAAGCTTGTCGAAGCCCTTCTATCTACAGTGGCCCTTCACAAGCCTTGGATCACCACCTGGGTGGCTAGTTCACTCGTCGATGTCAAGGTCTACATAAAACCCATCGGAGGGGGCAGTGTTGTCGTCTGAAAAACATTAATTAAGCAAACATGAGTACGGAGGTACTCAGCAAGTCTTACCACAGAATCCTATCATACATGCACATTCTCAAGAAGGTGGTGGAGTTATTTGCAGCAAGCCAGCTTTGACTCTTGGCTAAGCTATCCTACATGACACCACTTGAAAGCATTTGTCACACACGAGTCCACTAATCACCATCACAATACTCCACCGTGGATCCTCTCTCGTCACCCACGAGAGGGCCATCCGCGGTACTCACACTTATCTTGAGGCTTTTAGTAGTATCCATTTACTTGTCTATGAACTCTATAGGTGACCAAGTAGTCCTTTACCGCGGACGCGGCTATTCGAATAGTTTATACCCTTACCACACGCTCTCACCACTTACCGCCGTTTACACGACATGTACTCGGCAACCTTCAAGCGGAAGCCCAACGTGGGTGTCGGCCACGACCTGACTAAACACACGAGTCCCGAGTCCAGGTTTATCGCCTATTCGGTTCCATCCGCAGGAGTCCGCCGAGGTTTCCCATACAGCCCCAAACGATGTGTGCAGGGTTCCCGAGACACCAAGCGGGCGAATCGGTACACCGACCACGTGCCTACCGCAACACAACCCACCCCTAAGGTCAGCGTTGCGTGCGGCCCCAACATGCTACAAACACCGTAAACTACTTGCAACTCCGGATGAGGACAAGAGTGGTTAATACGTCGAGAGGGTCAATTAAGGATCCCAATGCGTGGTAGTAGCTAAGTCTTAAATCACACACATAGATCTCAGTTCTTAGGGGCGGCTTCAATGAAACAACCCACCATGTACTCCTACATGGCCTCTCATCGATACCTTTACCAAAACGTGTTCAACACTTTCACTCTCGAACCCGACACAACCTTTCACTCCAGTTCATCATCCCGATGAGCCGGACGACACAACTCTAAGCATAGCAAGCATATCATGGTAGGAATCACAAACATGGCCCAATCAACTCCTACACATACTAGTGGGTTTCATCTAATTCTTGTGGCAATGACAGTCATGCAAAGGAAGTGGGTTCAACTACCGCAGCACACAACAGTTTGAATCGCGTTGTCTTAATGCAGTAAAGAAGAGCAGAAGCGAGACCATGGGTTTGTATCGGAATGATCAATGGGTTGCTTGCCTGATGGAGTGGTGGTAGGATACTGCCCTTGAGACGGATATTCGGATTATCCCTGAGGCGTAACCTATCACGAAAGACATACCGAAAATAAACACACATGGCAATATGCAACAATATGATGCATGCTATGACATGGCAATATGGATGTGTGTTGGCCTAATGCAAGCTTAAACAAAAAGGGATGAACTCATTTGAATCAAAGATTCAAATGCTAGCTCATTTAACATAGCCATAAAGGTGCATTATCTTAATCTGCTTAAACAGCAAGGTTAACTTGTTTTATCATGCATGAAACCTGTACCAATGGATAGAATGGATTTTTCTGATCATTTTTCATATATAAAACTTACCATTTGGAGTTACAGATTAATTTCTATGAATTTTTGAAGTTTGAACTATATTATGGAATTTCCAATAATAGATTAAATCCAGTAAATCATTTACTGCGTCAGCAATGCGTCAGGGTGATGTCATAGTCAACGGAGACGTCCAGGTCAAACCTGACTGTGGGTCCAGGGTGTCAGGGTAATTAGTTTAGCAAAATATTTAATTAAAACTAAACCTAATTAGTTAACAGGGCTGGGCCCCACCTGTCATTGACTCAACAGAGTCAACCAGGGCCCACCCGTGGTCAAAGTCAAAGTCGGCTGCACCGGCGTTTAGCCGCCGGCGAGCCCGACGCAGCGGCGGAAGTGGATTTGGCCGTTTCGGCAACCAAACGAGCCGCAGAGGGTGGCTATGGGTAGCTGGGGACAAGCCGCAGCTCTTGGTGGAGTCAGTTGGGGTCGGGGCGGCCGGAATCGGCGCCGGCGACGACCTAGGCGGCCGCCGGAGTTCGGGCGAAGGCGAACTCGAGGCTAGGGCGTTCGGTGAGGTGCGTGGAGTAGTTGGTTGGATGCTACGCAGTGTGGTGAGTGCGATGGACACCGAGAGGTGGCCGGAGGATGGCCGGGGGCACGCCGGCGACGAGCTCCGCGGCGGCGGGTGCGGTTGAGCTCCGTTCGGTCACTAAACAGCTCGGGAGCGAGAGAGGAAAGGAGGGGAAGGTAGCTGGGCTCACGGGGCACTCGGAGAAGCACACGGCGGGGTCGGGGACGGGCTGGTGCGACGGCGGCGTTGAAGGGGATCTCCGGCGACGGCGGGGTTGGGCAAGGTCGGTGCAGTGGCCTCGGGCTACCCGAGGACTCGGGGCTCGGCTAGCTCGACGAAGAGGAGGGCGGCGGAGCTCCTAGACACGGCGAGACGAGCACGGTCGACGGGGAGCGCGACTACGGCGACGGCGTGGCTGCGGTGGCGTCGGCCATGGCTGGGGAGCGCGAGGGAGAGGAGCCGGGGAGGAAGAGAGGTGTCTGGGGCTTCGAGGGGAGAGAGAGAGAGTGATCCGCGTCGCGGCTCGGTGAGGGGAGCGGCGAGGCGGCGACCAGGTGCGTGGCACCCATGCGGTGCTCGCCATCCGAGCACTGCCGCTGCTGGCCGAGCCAAGCAGCTCATTGGCCTTGCGGCAATGGGCTGGGCTGGGTGGGCCGGTTGGGAGGCGCCAGGTAAGTATTTCATTCTGTTTTTATTTTTCTAATTTTCTGTAACTTTTTGTAGTTTTTAAAAATACCTAAACAGCTCCGAAATTCACCAAACTGGACCAGGTCCATAATGGGAATATTTCCAACATGAAACATTTCTGTTTGGGAATATTTGGGCATTTGCAATATTTTATATAATTTTAAATGCCCAAACTCAAATACTTATGATTTAATCCAACAACCTTAGGATGACCTAGAAAATTGTGCACCACTTTTGGCAGAGGCTCTGAACCAAAGCAAAGATGATGAGCATTTTTCAAGGGCATTTCAGGTTCTTTGAAAATAATTTTAGTAAACCCTAGTTGGATTCAAAAGGGGTTCTGGGGTTTCTGTCTTCCCCATTTCAAATTCAAATGAAAGTTAAACATGATGCACACACTAATGCATGGTCTAGCTAGGATGTGACAACTCACCCCACTCAAAAGAATCTCGTCCGAGATTTAGGATCCGTTCTTGAAAAGGTGGGATACTCAAGTCGAAGACGATCCTCCCTTTCCCAAGTTGCTTCTTGCTCGGAATGGTTTGACCATTGAACCTTTAGAAACTTGATATTCTGACGTCGAGTGGTACGCTCGGCTTGATCAAGAATACGAACGGGATATTCTCGATATGTGAGGTTATCTTGGAGATCAGGCGTTTCGTGGTCCACTCCGTGGATAGGATCCGAGAAGCAACGCCTGAGTTGGGAAACGTGGAAGACATCATGGACTCTGGAAAGATGCGGAGGTAGTTCCAATTGGTAGGCAACTTCTCCTCGTTTGGCAAGAATGCGAAAGGGTCCGATGTAACAAGGATCCAACTTGCCTTTGATACCGAATCGATGGGTTCCCTTCAAAGGAGCAAACCGAAGGTAAGCCTTCTCACCAATTTCATAAGACATAGGCTTATGCTTGCGGTCATATTGGCTCTTTTGATGAGATTGGGATGTTTTCAATTTCTCAGGAATAACGCGAACCTGCTCTTCTGCTTCCTGAATCATATCCGGGCCAAAGAGTTGTCTCTCCCCGATTTCTGACCAGTTAAGAGGCGTTCGACATTTCCGTCCATAAAGAACTTCGAAAGGAGCTTTGCCCAAGCTAGCTTTATAACTATTGTTATAAGCGAACTCGGCGAATGGAAGGCATTTCTCCCAATTCATGCCGAAAGAGATGACAGAAGCTCGAAGCATATCCTCTAGGATTTGATTGACTCGTTCTAATTGACCACTTGATTGAGGATGGAAGGCGGTGCTAAAGGAGAGACGAGTTCCCATAGCATTTTGGAAACTTTCCCAAAATCGAGAGGTGAAGGGACTTCCACGGTCTGAGTTAATCTCCAATTGAACACCATGAAGAGACACTATTTGAGAGATGTACAAATCAGCTAGCTGGCTAGCGGTTATACTCTCACGAACGGGTAGGAAGTGGGCTGCTTCGGAAAGACGGTCGACGACAACGAAGATAGCATTATTCCCTCTCTTGGTCCTGGGAAACCCGGTAATGAAATCCATACCGACTTTATCCCATTTCCATTCAGGAATTTCCAAAGGTTGAAGGGTACCAGTAGGCCGTTGATGTTCTGCTTTAACTCGACGACAGACGTCGCAATTAGCAATGTACTGAGCGATTTCTCTCTTCATCCTAGTCCACCAAAACCTCTAGCGTAGGTCTTTATACATTTTAGTACTCCCGGGATGAATGGTGAGAGGAGAGTCATGAGCTTCCTTAAGGATCAGTTGCCGTGGCTGCTGTTTCTTGGGAACCACCAAGCGGTTTCCAAAGAAGACAACACCTCATTCATCTATGGAGAAACACTTAGCAGCTCCGCTAGCAATGTTCTCCTTGATCCGGGATATTCCTCTATCATACTGCTGAGCAGCTATGATTCGATCCGTAAGGTTGGGTTTCGCCACCAGGGTGGAAAGGGATCCTCGAGGAACAATGTGAAGGTTAAGCTTACAAAATTCCTCGTGGAGAAATGGTTGACTTTGTTGTAACATCAGATTGTTACAATAAGATTTGCGACTTTGCGTCAGCCATGACATTGGCTTTGCCTGGGGTGTAAGATATTCCTAAGTCGTAATCTGTAATCAACTCGACCCAACGTCTTTGCCTGAGATTCAAATCCGGTTGGGTGAAGATGTATTTCAGACTTTGGTGATCAGTGTAGATTTCGCAACAATTACCAAGAAGGTAATGTTGCCAGGTTTTTAGTGCATGGACCACTGCTGCAAGCTCTAGATCGTGTGTGGGATAGTTATCCTCATGTGGACGCAACTGTCGAGAAGCGTAGGCAATCACATGACGATCTTGCATGAGTATGCAACCTAGTCCTTGTCGCGAGGCGTCGCAATAGATAATAAAGTCCTTAGAAAATCTGGTGGAACAAGTGCGGGAGCAGATGTCGAGCGTCTTTTCAGTTCTGAAAGCTGAACTCGCCTTTGTGGTGTCCATTCGAACTTCTTATCTTTCTTGAGGAGTTCGGTTAGATGTTTAGCAACTTTAGAGAAATTCTCGACGAAGCGGCGGCAATAGCTCGCTAAACCGAGGAAACTCCGAACTTGCTTGACCGATTCAGGTGGAGTCCAGTCAAGGACGGCTTGAACTCGCTCGGGATTGACAGCAATGCCCTTGCCAGAGATTACATGGCCTAGGTAGGTCAATTCTGGTAACCAAAATTCACACTTAGAAAATTTGGCATAAAGGCGGTGCTCTCGAAGTTTCATCAATACTAGCCTTAGATGTTCGGCATGTTCTTCCTCATTCTTGGAGTAGATGAGTATATCATCGAGGTATACCACGACGAATTTATCCAAATACTCCATGAAGATTGAGTTCATTAACCGAGAGAAGGTGGCTGGAGCATTGGTTAATCCGAAGGACATGACGGTGTACTCGTATTGGCCATAACGAGTAACAAAGGCCGTTTTAGGAATGTCCCCGTTCTTGATTTTGATTTGATGGTAGCCCAACCTCAAATCCATCTTGGAAAAGATTGAGGATCCAGCGAGCTGATCATACAGATCGTTGATCCTGGGGAGCAGATACTTGTTCTTGATAGTGACCAAATTGACAGGTCGGTAATCCACAACCATCCGATCCGTTCCATCCTTCTCCTTGACGAAGAGGACAGGGCAAGCCCATGGAGATGAACTAGGACAGATGAAACCCTTTTGCAAGGACTCATCGAGTTGTTTCTTAAGTTCGGCTAGTTCTAGGGGTGCCATCTTATAAGGTCTTCTAGAAATTGGGACGGTTCCGGGAACAAGATCTATCACGAACTCAACATCCCTGTCAGGTGGAACACCTGGCAGTTCTTCTGGAAATACATCCGGAAAATCACGGACTACCGGAATATCTTCGAGGTCTGGAAGGGGGTTGGCATTTAAGGAGTAAAGTTGACGCTTCGACACTCGGGTTAAAACATTAACTGTCTTGCCCGAAGGATGGGTGAGTTGAACAGTTCTAGTAGAGCAATCAATCTTAGCGTAATGGGTTGACATCCAGTCCATACCCAAGATGATGTTTATGTCCGAGGACTTGAGAGCTATTAGAGATGCAAGAAAGACTAATCTGTCGACAAGAATTTCACCCCATGACTTATTCTAGAGGTTTGCCATCTAGAACCAGGAGTCTGGATTTCCATGGAGGTGTGCATGTCACAGAATGTGGTGTTGTGCAAACGAGCATAGCTCTCAGAAATAAATGAATGAGATGCTCCAGTATCAAAAAGAGCAATTGCCGGATGACAATTAACAAGGAGCATACCGAGAACGACGTTGGGATCCTCATAGGTTTCCTCAGCTGAAACATAGTTGACGTGGCCACGAGCAGTGGCAGCTGGTTTAGCATAGAGCACCTTTCCTGCTGGCTTACCACGGCCAACAGATTTTCCGATCTGACTGGGGTTGTTCTGGGGACACTCACGGATGTAGTGGCCCATCTCTCAACACTTGAAGCAAGTTATCATATTGGGGCGTGGAGCAGCATTAGCAGCGGGGCCACCATAAGTCTTGGGCGGTACATACTGCTGGTTGGGGCGAGGCGCCTCAAAGGATGGCCTCGGGTGAACTCGGTGGCGAGCAAGATTTGGAATCCAAACCCGCGCTTCGAGATCCAGAGCGGATGAGGAACCGAGTCACGAGAGTGCTTATGAAGCCTCAAAGTCGATCGCCAGTTTAAAGACCGATAGCCTTGTTGACTAACTTCGAAAGAAGTGCAATCGCAGACGAAGATCACGGCGAAGCTCGGGCTAAGTCCCTTGCGGAACCTTGCTCGCTTCTTGGCGTCGGTAGAAACCTCTTGAGGAGCATAACGTGCTAGATTCCCAAACTCACGGTGTAAGTATCCACACCAGCCTACCCAGGTGAAATTGCAGAATTCCTCCTTTTTCGATCCATGAGACCTTCCGGATGTGATGCTCACGGAAGCGGCACTGAATTCAGCCCAAGTAGTAATTTGTCCAACCGGACGCATAGCCTCATAATTCTCCCACCAGAGGCTAGCAGGGCCTTCGAGATGATAGGCGGCAAAGGTAACCTTATCAGCTTCAGCCACGTTAGCAGAACGTAGCTTGTGGGTGATGCTGCGAAGCCAATCATCTGCGTCGAGAGGCTCAACGGAATACTTGAACTTCGGTGGATACAGCTTGACAAAGTCATTGAGTGACACCAGATCATTTCTTGGCTGGCGTGCGGTGTTTTGCTCAATCCGCTCCAGCAAGCGATTGGTCTCACGCTTGTTGCGTTCCGCCTCCAACATAACCTCGGCCAAAGATGGCGGTTGAGGCAGATTTGCATTCCTAGCTGCGCTGGCTTCTCCTTGCTCCGGAGCAGCAGGATTGTTGCGGGTATTGACCATCCTAGGAAACAAAGCAACGGTTTAAACCAGGATGGCAGAATTTAGCAAGGAAGTGCGGAATGTAATGGATAACACGGAATGCAGAGATGTTCATCCGTATGACATGGTAATATAAAAACTGCCATATATATACCAACGGTCATACACACCATTCATAGTTTAGTACAAGCCCGACGGAGTACAACTATAGTGAAAGGCGTTACATCTCATCGGAAGCATTCCAAATTCCTATACATTATTTTTCTACACTTCCGGAATGATACACACTAAGTCATATTCCACAAGTCACGCAGGACGGTGGAAATACAACTATTACAATACTAGGGATACTACTACTAACTCAGACAGCTCCGTAGTAGTCCTCATAGAAGTCACCACCCAAGCCTGGAAGTGGAACATGATCATCCGGAAACAGACGATCCTGTGGAGCTTGCGGACCATAGGGATTCGGATGTGGCCGTGGTCCAACAAACGGCGGCAGACGAGGTCCACGAGGAGGGGTGATGCCTCCAACCTCACGCCACTCCATAAAGTCTGGCAGACCAGCCCGCACAGGGTACAAGTCCCTCATGTCCATGTATCCGGCTTGCACGGCAGGTGCAAACCGAGTCAGTGTGGCCCAGTGATCAGAACGGGCATTAAAGAGCTCCATGCGCAAGGCCCGGTTTTCATGGTCCTTGTCCTCCAGCATCTCTGTAGTGGTGCGAAGAAGTGAGTCCTCATGGGATGCATCACTGTACATACCCTGAAGGTAACCATGCGCCCCAGGGAGGGATGCTGGCATGTAGCGGAAATCGGTGTTGCACAGCAAGGCAGTTCTGGCTCGAATAATCGTCATCATTGAATAGGCTGCATCTTGCACGGACATCCCAATAGTGTGTTGGAAATATGCCCTAGAGGCAATAATAAATTAGTTATTATTATATTTCCTTGTTCATGATAATCGTTTATTATCCATGCTATAATTGTATTGATAGGAAACTCAGATACATGTGTGGATACATAGACAACACCATGTCCCTGGCAAGCCTCTATTGGCTAGCTCGTTGATCAACAGATGGTTACGGTTTCCTAACCATGGACATTGGATGTCGTTGATAACGGGATCACATCATTAGCAGAATGATGTGATGGACAAGACCCAATCCTAAGCCTAGCACAAAGATCGTAGTTCGTATGCTAAAGCTTTTCTAATGTCAAGTATCATTTCCTTAGACCATGAGATTGTGCAACTCCCGGATACCGTAGGAATGCTTTGGGTGTACCAAACGTCACAACGTAATCGGGTGGCTATAAAGGTGCACTACAGGTATCTCCGAAAGTGTCATTGGGTTGGCACGAATCAAGACTGGATTTGTCACTCCGTGTGACGGAGAGGTATCTCTGGGCCCACTCGGTAGGACATCATCATAATGTGCACAATGTGACCAAGGAGTTGATCACGGGATGATGTGTTACGAACGAGTAAAGAGACTTGCCGAAACGAGATTGAACAAGGTATCGGGATACCGACGATCGAATCTCGGGCAAGTACAATACCGCTAGACAAAGGGAATTGTATATGGGATCGATTGAGTCCTTGACATCGTGGTTCATCCGATGAGATCATCGTGGAACATGTGGGAGCCAACATGGGTATCCAGATCCCGCTGTTGGTTATTGACGGAGAACGTCTCGGTCATGTCGCATGGTTCCCGAACCCGTAGGGTCTACACACTAAGGTTCCATGGCGCTAGGGTTATAAAGGAAGTTTGTATGTGGTTACGAATGTTGTTGAGTCCCTGATGAGATCCCGGACGTCACGAGGAGTTCGGAATGGTCCGGAGGTAAAGATTTATATATGGAAAGTTGTTGTTCGGGTTCCAAAAAGTTCGGGTTTTTTCGTATTGTACAGGAAGCTTCGGAAGGTTCCGGAGGATTCGGAGGTCCGAAATTGTTCCACCACGTCCAATACAGTAGCATGGACTGTAGGGGCGCCCTAGCCATAATGGGCCAAGGGCACCAGCCCCCAAGGCCCATGAGCATGGGAAGGGGAAACCCTAAGGGGAGGGCCTCCACTTGACTTGGGAGGCACTCCTCCCCTCTTGGCCGCCCCAAGTCCCATCTAGGGCTGGCCGCACCCCTTGGGGTGGAAACCCTGAAGGGGCGCAGCCCCTTTCCCCTATATATACTTGAGTTTTGGGCTGCCCAACACACATGAGTTCTCTCCTCTTGGTGCAGCCCCGCCTCCTCCTCCTCCTCTCCCTTGGTGCTTGGCGAAGCCCTGCGGGATTGCCACGCTCCTCCACCACCACCACGCCGTTGTGCTGCTGCTGGATGGAGTCTTCCTCAACCTCTCCCTCTCTCCTTGCTGGATCAAGGCATGGGAGACGTCACCGGGCTGTACGTGTGTTGAACGCGGAGGTGCCGTCCGTTCGGCACTAGGATCTCCGGTGATTTGGATCACGACGAGTACGAATCCTTCAACCCCGTTCTCATGAACGCTTCCGCTTAGCGATCTACAAGGGTATGTAGATGCACTCTCCTTCCCTCGTTGCTAGTTTCTCCATAGATAGATCTTGGTGACACGTAGGAAAATTTTGAATTTCTGCTCGCTCCCCAACAAAGGGTATCGAGCTAGGTCTATTGCATAGATTCTTTGCACGAGTAGAACACAAAGTAGTTGTGGGCGTTGATGATGTTCAATATGCTTACCGTTACTAGTCCAATCTTGTTTCGACGGTATTGTGGGATGAAGCGCCCGGACCGACCTTACGTACTCTTCGTGAGACAGAGTTCCACCGGTGACATGCACTTGGTGCATAAGGTGGCTAGCGGTGCCGCCTCTCCACTTTAGTCGGAACGGATTCGATGAAAAGGGTCCTTATGAAGGGTAAATAGCAATTGGCATATCACGTTGTGGTTTTGCATAGGTAAGAAACGTTCTTGCTAGAAACCCATAGCAGCCACGTAAAACATGCAAACAACAATTAGAGGACGTCTAACTTGTTTTTGTAGGGTATGCTATGTGATGTGATATGGCCAAGAAGAATGTGATGAATGATATATGATGTATGAGATTGATCATGTTCTTGTAATAGGATTCACGACTTGCATGTCGATGAGTATGACAACCGGCAGGAGCCATAGGAGTTGTCTTTATTTATTGTATGACCTGCGTGTCATTGAACAACGCCATGTAATTACTTTACTTTATTGCTAACCGGTAGCCATAGTAGTAGAGGTAATAGTTGGCGAGACAACTTCATGAAGACACGATGATGGAGATCATGATGATGGAGATCATGGTGTCATGCCTGTGACGATGATGATCATGGAGCCCCGAAGATGGAGATCAATGGAGCTATATGATATTGGCCATATCATGTCACTACTATATAATTGCATGTGATGTTTATTATGTTTATGCATCTTGTTTACTTAGAACGACGGTAGTAAATAAGATGATCCTTACAACAATTTCAAGAAGTGTTCTCCCTAACTGTGCACCATTGCTAAAGTTCGTCGCTTCTAAGCACCACGTGATGATCGGGTGTGATGGATTCTTACGTTCACATACAACGGTGTTGACGAGCCTAGCATGTACAGACATGGCCTCGAACACACGCAATACACTTAGGGTTAACTTGACGAGCCTAGCATGTACAGACATGGCCTCGGAACACGAGACCGAAAGGTCGAGCATGAGTCGATAGAAGATACGATCAACATGAAGATGTTCACCGATGATGACTAGTCCGTCTCACGTGATGATCGGACACGGCCTAGTTGACTCGGATCATGTAATCACTTAGATGACCAGAGGGATGTCTATCTAAGTGGGAGTTCATAAGATGAACTTAATTATCTTGAACATAGTCAAAAGACCTTTTGCAAATTATGTCGTAAGCTCGCGCTTTAGTTCCACTGTTTAGATATGTTCCTAGAGAAAATATAGTTGAAAGTTGAAAGTAGCGATTATGCGGACAGTAGAAAGCTTATGTCCTTAATGCACTGCTCAGTGTGCTGAACCCCAAACGTTGTTTGTGGATGTTACAAACATCGGACATACATGTTTTGATAACTACGTGATAGTTCACTTAAACGGTTTAGAGTTGAGGCACGAAAGACGTTTTTCGAAATGTCGCGGAACATATGAGATGTTTCGAGGGCTGAAATTAGGATTTCAGGCTCGTGCCCACGTCAAGAGGTATGAGACCTCCGACGATTTTCTTAGCCTACAAACTAAGGGAGAAAAGCTCAATCGTTGAGCTTGTGCTCAGATTATCTGAGTACAACAATCACTTGAATCGAGTGGGAGTTGATCTTCCAGAAGAGATAGTGATGTTTCTCCAAAGTCATTGCCACCAAGCTGCTAGAGCTTCGTGATGAACTATAACAAATCAGGGATAAATATGATGATCCTTGAGATATTCGCGATGTTTGACACCGAGAAAGTAGGAATCAAGAAGGAGCATCAATTGTTGATGGTTGGTGAAACCACTAGTTTCAAGAAGGGCAAGGGCAAGAAGGGATACTTCATGAAACAGCAAATCAGCTGCTGCTCTAATGAAGAAACCCAAGGTTGAACCCAAACCCGAGACTAAGTGCTTCTATAATAAGGGGAACAGCCACTGGAGCAGAATTACCCTAGATACTTGATAGATAAGAAGGCTGGCAAGGTCGATAGAAGTATATTGGATATACATTATGTTAATGTGTACTTTACTAGTACTCCTAGTAGCACCAGGGTATTAGATACCGGTTCGGTTGCTAAGTGTTAGTAACTCAAATAAAAGCTACGAATAAACGGAGACTAGCTAAAGGTGAGTGACGATATGTGTTGGAAGTGTTTCCAAGTTTGATTTGATCAAACATCGCACGCCTCCTCTACCATCAAGATTAGTATTAAACCTGAATAATTGTCATTTGGTGATTGCGTTGAGCATAGACATGATTGGATTATGTCTATCGCAATACGGTTATTCATTTAAGGAGAATAATGGTTACTCTATTTATTTGAATAATACCTTCAATGGTCTTGCACCTAAAGGAATGGTTTATTGAATCTCGATCGTAGTGATACACATTTTCATGCCAAAAGTATAAGATAGTAATGATAGTACCACTTACTTGTGGCACTGCCATGTAAGTCATATTGGTGTTAAACGCATGAAGAAGCTCCATGTTGATGGATCTTTGGACTCACTCGTTTTTGAAAAGTTTGAGACATGCAAACCATGTCTATTGTTGTATACGCATAATGAAACTCCATGCAGATGGATCGTTTGGGCTCACTTGATTTTGAATCACTTGAGATATGCAAATCATACCACATGGGCAAGATGACCTGAAAAGCCTCGGTTTCAATAAGATGGAACAAGATAGCAACTTGTTGAAGTAACATTTTGATGTGTGCAGTCCAATGAGTGTTTTGAGGCATGCAAAGGAATATCGTTATGTTCTTACTTCACGGATGATTCGAGTAGATACTGAGTGTATTTACTTGATGAAACACAAGTCTGAATTATTGAATGGTTCAAGTAATTTCAGAGTGAAGTTGAAGATCATCGTGACAAGAGGATAGAATGTCTATGATATGATCATAGAGATGAATATCTGAGTTACGAGCTTTGGCACACAATTAAGACATTGTGCAAATTGTTTCACAATTAATACCGCCTGGAACACCATAGTGTGATGGTGTGTCCGAGCATCATAGTTGCACCCTATTGGATATGGTGCGTACCATGATGTCTCTTATCGAATTACCACTATCGTTCATGGGTTAGGCATTAGAGACAACCGCACTCACTTAAATAGGGCACCACGTAATTCCGTTGAGATGACACCGTATGAACTATGGTTTAGAGAAACCTAAGCTGTCATTTCTTAAAGGTTTGGGGCTATGACGCTTATGTGAAAAAAGTTTCAGGTTGATAAGCTCGAACCCAAAGCGGATAAAATGCATCTTCATAGGACACCCAAAACAGTTGGGTATACCTCCTAATTCAGATCCGAAAGCAATAGGGATTGTTTCTTGAATCGGGTCCTTTCTCGAGGAAAAGTTTGTCTCGAAAAGTTGAGTGGGAGGATGGTGGAGACTTGATGAGGTTATTGAACCGTCACTTCAACTAGTGTGTAGCAGGGCACGTGAAGTTGTTCTGTGGCACCTACACCAATTGAAGTAGAAGCTTATGATAGTGATCATGAAACTTGGATCAAGTCACTACCGTACCTCGTGGGGTGACAAGGATGCGTCTCGCTTGAGTGGTACCGTAATCCTGTCTTGAAGGTCATGTTGCTGACAACAATGAACCTCGAGCTATGGAGAAGCAATGGTGGGCCCAAATTCCGATAAATGGTTAGAAGCCATGAAATCCGAGATAGGATCCATGTATCAGAACAAAGCATGGACTTTGGTGGACTTGCCCGTTGATCGGCAAGCCATTGAGATAAATGGATCTTTAAGAAGAAGACGGACGTGGACGGTAATGTCACCGTCTATGAAGCTTGACTTGTGGCGAAGAGTTTTTCACAAGTTCAAGGAGTTGACTACGATGAGATTTTCTCATCCGTAGCGATGCTTAAGTCCGTCGGAATCATGTTAGCACAAGCTGCATTTATGAAATCTGGCAGATGGATGTCAAAATGAGTATCCTTACTAGTTTTCGTAAGGAAAGGTTGTATGTGATACAATCGTAAAGTTTTGTCGATCTTAAGGATGCTAAAAGGTATGCTAGCACCAGCGATCCTTCTAAGGACCGGAGTAAGCATCTCGAGTTGGAATGTGCACTTTGATGAGATGATCAAAGATTTTGGGTTTATACAAAGTTTATGAGAAACTTGTATTTCCAAAGAAGTGAGTGGGAGCACTATAGAATTTTGATGAGTATATGTTGTTGACATATTGTTGATCGAAATGATGTAGAATTTCTGGAAAGCATATAGGGTTATTTGAAAGATGTTTTCAATAGAAAACCTGGATTAAGCTACTTGAACATTGAGCATCAAGATCTATAAGGATAGATCAAAATGCTTAATAATACTTTCAAATGAGCACATACCTTGACATGATCTTGAAGGTGTTCAAGATGGATCACCAAAGAAAGAGTTCTTGCCGAGATGTAAGGTATGAAGTTAAGACTTAAAGCTCGACCACGGCAGAAAGAGAGAAAGGACGAAGGTCGTCCCTATGCTTCGACATAGGCTCTATAGTATGCTATCTTGTGTACCGCACCGAAGTGTGCCTTGCCATGAGTCACAATAAGTACAAGAATGATCCAGAATGGATCATTGGACAGCGGTCAAAATTGTCCTTGGAGTAAATAAGGACATGTTTCTCGATTATGGAGGTGATAAAGAGTTCGGCGTAAAGGGTTACGCCGATGCAAGCTTTAACACCTATCCGAGTGACTCGAGTAGCAAACCGGATACGATAGTGGAGCAACCATTTGGAATAAGGTTCAAGTGGAGCGTGGAAGCAGCATTTACAATATGACATAGAGAATTGCGAAGTACACACGGATCTGAAAGGTTCGCACCGTTGACTAAAACCTCTCTCACAAGCAAAACATGATCAAACCTCGTAACTCATTGAGTCTTAATCACATGATGATGTGAACTAGTTTACAGACACTAGTAAACTCTTTGGATGTTGGTCACATGGCGATGTGACCTATCAATGTTGATCACATGGCGATGTGAACTAGATTATTGACTCTAGTGCAAGTGGGAGACTGTTGGAAATATGCCCTAGAGGCAATAATAAATTAGTTATTATTATATTTCCTTGTTCATGATAATCGTTTATTATCCATGCTATAATTGTATTGATAGGAAACTCAGATACATGTGTGGATACATAGACAACACCATGTCCCTAGTAAGCCTCTATTGGCTAGCTCGTTGATCAAGAGATGGTTACGGTTTCCTAACCATGGACATTGGATGTCGTTGATAACGGATCACATCATTAGGAGAATGATGTGATGGACAAGACCCAATCCTAAGCCTAGCACAAAGATCGTAGTTCAGATGCTAAAGCTTTTCTAATGTCAAGTATCATTTCCTTAGACCATGAGATTGTGCAACTCCGGATACCGTAGGAATGCTTTGGGTGTACCAAACGTCACAACGAATCGGGTGGCTATAAAGGTGCACTACAGTATCTCCGAAAGTGTCATTGGGTTGGCACGAATCAAGACTGGGATTTGTCACTCCGTGTGACGGAGAGGTATCTCTGGGCCCACTCGGTAGGACATCATCATAATGTGCACAATGTGACCAAGGAGTTGATCACGGGATGATGTGTTACGGAACGAGTAAAGAGACTTGCCGGAAACGAGATTGAACAAGGTATCGGGATACCGACGATCGAATCTCGGGCAAGTACAATACCGCTAGACAAAGGGAATTGTATACGGGATCGATTGAGTCCTTGACATCGTGGTTCATCCGATGAGATCATCGTGGAACATGTAGGAGCCAACATGGGTATCCAGATCCCGCTGTTGGTTATTGACCGGAGAACGTCTCGGTCATGTCTGCATGGTTCCCGAACCCGTAGGGTCTACACACTTAAGGTTCGATGACGCTAGGGTTATAAAGGAAGTTTTATGTGGTTACCGAATGTTGTTCGAGTCCGGATGAGATCCCGGACGTCACGAGGAGTTCGGAATGGTCCGGAGGTAAAGATTTATATATGGAAAGTTGTTGTTCGGGTTCCGGAAAAAGTTCGGGTTTTTTCGGTATTGTACCGGGAAGCTTCCAGAAGGTTCCGGAGGATTCTGGAGGTCCAAAAATTGTTCCACCACGTCCAATACAGCAGCATGGGCTGTAGGGGGGCGCCCTAGCCATAATGGGCCAAGGGCACCAGCCCCCCCAAGGCCCATGCGCATGGGAAGGGGAAACCCTAAGGGGGAGGGCCTCCACTTGACTTGGGAGGCACTCCTCCCCCTCTTGGCCGCCCCCCAAGTCCCATCTAGGGCTGGCCGCACCCCTTGGGGTGGGAAACCCTGAAGGGGGCGCAGCCCCCCTTTCCCCCTATATATACTTGAGTTTTTGGGCTGCCCAACACACATGAGTTCTCTCCCTCTTGGTGCAGCCCTGCCTCTCCTCCTCCTCCTCTCCCTTGGTGCTTGGCGAAGCCCTGCGGGATTGCCATGCTCCTCCACCACCACCACGCCGTTGTGCTACTGCTGGATGGAGTCTTCCTCAACCTCTCCCTCTCTCCTTGCTGGATCAAGGCATGGGAGACGTCACCGGGCTGTACGTGTGTTGAACGCGAGGTGCCGTCCGCTCGCACTAGGATCTCCGGTGATTTGGATCACGACGAGTACGACTCCTTCAACCCCGTTCTCATGAACGCTTCCGCTTAGCGATCTACAAGGGTATGTAGATGCACTCTCCTTCCCCTCGTTGCTAGTTTCTCCATAGATAGATCTTGGTGACACGTAGGAAAATTTTGAATTTCTGCTACGTTCCCCAACATAGTGATCCCAAGTCCATAAGAACAGTGGAGCGGTTCAGTAGCTCCGGGATAAGATGGATATATCCTGACCGTGCATAGATATTGGCTTTGATTAAAATCCCTAAACTGCTCCTCGACGGTATATTCAGGATACCATCGATAACCGGTCTCGACCATCACCCGAACCAACATTGCCGTGTGACCACACACACCAATGCAACGGGTCAGACGAACCACTTGCTTCTGGGGACGGGTGGCCATCTGAAAGCACAGCCATAATGCAAAGACATTAGAATTTCTAGGGAAAATCGGGCAGCATAACATCTGTAAATGCTCAAAAACAGATTTGAGACATTCATAATCAGATTGCAAAACCACTCAACAACATCATATCAAGGTTCTGGTTCAACTGAAAGCATATTAAAAAGTAGTAGAAACTGAACTGAGGATGTAACCAACAATCCTATAAGTTACTACGGATTAGTAACACGTGAACCTGATAGAGAGAAGAGAGCCTAGTCCTATACCCACGTAGAATGAGAAGAGGATGACTCAGATCAGAGGGCATAAGGTAAAGGTGTAAAAAGAGCCTTACGTTCCCTCCCACAATCAATTCCCTTACATATAACTAAAGCATTTCTAGACTCAACATCGACCAGTTTGGCTTAGCGAACCTACAGGCAGCCCTGCTCTGATGCCAACGCTGTCAGGACCCCGATTCCAAGTCACATCGACCTAGCTGGTAACACCTCATATCACTTTGCGGCCTCACGCACGGTATTCCCACGGGTGTCGCCTTACCATGGCCCGGGACCGTTTGCGCCTTTTGGCTCACGTATATGATAGTGTCGCTAGCATCCACATGACAAGAACCCGGGCCGACATGGCTAGTCGTGAACCCAAAGCGGCACTAACCCATGGGGACAGGCATACATGAATCACATCGAGCATGTCGGTCATCAACGTATGAATTCGGGCTGTAGCATTGGGCTAACAGGACTCCGGTATCCCGGGCTGTAGCAGGCTAGGCAGGACTCCGAATATCACCGCGTGACATTTCCCGAAGGACAGACATAGGAACGAATCTGAAACACATGCCGCCAGTCAAGTGTCCAAGCAAGTAGTCTTGAGCTAGCAGGACTTCGGTGAACCGGGCTGTAGCGGACTACTATCGCTCAGAAGCACGAGACTACATTTCCCCATATGAGAGGCTGCCAAGGATAAACAACTAGTTTGTCGGATCCCACTCATACCAAGCATTTCAATCATACACGCAACATGCCCGATATGAGTACATACAACAAGGCATCACAACAAAACTCTACAACTCAAAGTACTTTATTTAAGAGGCTCCGAGGAGCCATACATAACATATCCATACAGGTAGGGGTCACACGACCCAACACTCAAGTCATACAAACATACAAGCACATGCGGAAGCAAACTAGTCTGAGTACAGACTCTAGAAAGAAAGAAAGCTTGTCGAAGCCCTTCTATCTACAGTGGCCCTTCACAAGCCTTGGATCACCACCGGGTGGCTAGTTCACTGTCGATGTCAAGGTCTACATAAAACCCATCGGAGGGGGCAGTGTTGTCATCTGAAAAACATTAATTACAAACATGAGTACGGAGGTACTCAGAAGTCTTACCACGTAATCCTATCATACATGCACATTCTCAAGAAGGTGGTGGAGTTATTTGCAGCAAGCCAGCTTTGACTCTTGGCTAAGCTATCCTACGTGACACCACTTGAAAGCATTTGTCGCACACGAGTCCACTAATCACCATCACAATACTCCACCGTGGATCCTCTCTCGTCACCCACGAGAGGGCCATCCATGTACTCACACTTATCTTGAGGCTTTTAGTAGTATCCATTTACTTGTCTATGAACTCTATAGGTGACCAAGTAGTCCTTTACCGCGGACGCGGCTATTCGAATAGTTTATACCCTGCAGGGGTTTACTTCTTCACACACGCTCACCACTTACCGTCGCTTACACGACATGTACTCGCAACCTTCAAGCGGAAGCCCAACGTGGGTGTCGGCCACGACCTGACTAAACACACGAGTCCCGAGTCCAGGTTTATCGCCTATTCGGGTTCCATCCGCAGGAGTCCGCCGAGGTTTCCCATACAGCCCGAACGATGTTTGCAGGGTTCCCGAGACACCAAGCAGGCGAATCGGTACACAGACCACGTGCCTACCGCAACACAACCCACCCCTAAGGTCAGCGTTGCGTGCGGCCCCCAGCATGCTACAAACACCAGAAACTACTTGCAACTCCCGGACTGAGGACAAGAGTGGTTAATAAGTCGAGAGGGTCAATTAAGGATCCCAATGCGTGGTAGTAGCTAAGTCTTAAATCACACACACAGATCTCAATTCTTAGGGACGGCTTCAATGAAACAACCCACCATGTACTCCTACATGGCCTCTCATCGATACCTTTACCAAAACGTGTTCAACACTTTCACTCTCGAACCCGACACAACCTTTCACTCCAGTTCATCATCCCGATGAGCCAGACCTGACACAACTCTAAGCATAGCAAGCATAGCATGGTAGGAATCACAAACATGGCCCAATCAACTCCTACACATACTAGTGGGTTTCATCTAGTTCTTGTGGCAATGACAGTCATGCAAAGGAAGTGGGTTCAACTACCGCAACACACAACAGTTTGAATCGCGTTGTCTTAATGCAGATAAACAAGAGCGAAGCGAGAACATGGGTTTGTATCGGAATGATCAATGCGTTGCTTGCTGATGGATTGGTGGTAGGATACGCCTTTGACGGATATTCGGGATTATCCCCGGAGGCAGAACCTATCACGAAAGACATACCGAAAATAAACACACATGGCAATATGCAACAATATGATGCATGCTATGACATGGCAATATGGATGTGTGTTGGCTTAATGCAAGCTGAAACAAAAGGGGATGAACTCATTTGAATCAAAGATTCAAATGCTAGCTCATTTAACATAGCCATAAAGGTGCATTATCTTAATCTGCTTAAACAGCAAGGTTAACTTGTTTTATCATGAACGAAACCTGTACCAATGGATAGAATGTATTTTTCTGATCATTTTTCATATATAAAACTTTGCATTTGGAGTTACAGATTAATTTCTGTGAATTTTTGAAGTTTGAACTATATTCTGGAATTTCCTATAATAGAATAAATCCAATAAATCATTTCATCGCGTCAAGAATCGTCGAGGTGATGTCATAGTCAACGGAGACGTCCAGTCAAACCTGACCGTGGGTCCAGGGTGTCGTGGTAATTAGTTTAGCAAAATATTTAATTAAAACTAAACCTAATTAGTTAACAGGGCTGGGCCCCACCTGTCATTGACTCAACAGAGTCAACCAGGGCCCACCCGTGGTCAAAGTCAAAGTCGGCTGCACCGGCGTTTAGCCGCCGGCGAGCCCGACGCAGCGGCGGAAGTGCATTTGGCCGTTTCGGCAACCAAACGAGCCGCGGAGGGTGGCTATGGGTAGCTGGGGACATGCCGCAGCTCTTGGTGGAGTCAGTTGGGGTCGGGGCGGCCGGAATCGGCGCCGGCGACAACCTAGGCGGCCGCCGGAGTTCGGGCGAAGGAGAACTCGAGGCTAGGGCATTCTGTGAGGTTCGTGGAGTAGTTGGTTGGATGCTACGCAGTGTGGTGAGTGCGATGGGCACCGAGAGGTGGCCGGAGGATGGCCGGGAGCACGCCGGCGACGAGCTCCGCGGCGGCGGGTGCGGTTGAGCTCCGTTCGGTCACTAAACAGCTCGGGAGCGAGAGAGGAAAGGAGGGGAAGGTAGCTGGGCTCACGGGGCACTCGGAGAAGCACACGGCGGGGTCGGGGACAGGCTAGTGCGACGGCGGCGTTGAAGGGGATCTCCGGCGACAGCGGGGTCGGGCGAGGTCGGTGCAGTGGCCTCGGGCTACCCGAGCACTCGGGGCTCGGCTAGCTCGACGAAGAGGAGGGCGGCGGAGCTCCTAGACACGGCGAGACGGAGCATGGTCGACGGGGAGCGCGACTACGGCGACGGCGTGGCTGCGGTTGCGTCGGCCATGGCTGGGGAGCGCGAGGGAGAGGAGCTGGGGAGGAAGAGAGCTGTCTGGGGCTTCGAGGGGAGAGAGAGAGTGATCCGCGTCGCGGCTCGGTGAGGGGAGCGGCGAGGCGGCGACCAGGTGCGTGGCACCCATGCGGTGCTCGCCGCCGAGCACCTGCCTGCCTGCCTGGTCGAGCCAAGCAGCTCGCTGGCGCGGCAGCTGGGATGGGCCGGCAGGTGGGCCGGTTGGGAGGCACCAGGTAAGTATTTCATTCTGTTTTCTTTTTCTAATTTTCTGTAACTTTGTGGAGTTTTTAAAAATACCTAAACAGCTCCAAAATTCACCAAACTGGACCAGGTCCATAATTGGAATATTTCCAACATGAAACATTTCTGTTTGGGAATATTTGGGCATTTGCAATATTTTATATAATTTTAAATGCCCAAACTCAAATACTTATGATTTAATCCAACAACCTTAGGATGACCTTGAAAATTGTGCACCACTTTTGGCAGAGGCTCTGAACCAAAGCAAAGATGATGAGCATTTTTGAAGGGCATTTCAGGTTCATTGAAAATAATTTTAGTAAACCCTAGTTGGATTCAAAAGGGGTTCTGGGGTTTCTGTCTTCCCCATTTCAAATTCAAATGAAAGTTAAACATGATGCACACACTAATGCATGGTCTAGCTAGGATGTGACAAGATCAGACGGTTCATTAAAAAAATCGACTGAGCTATTTATTTTCAGTCGACTGTTATCTTTGATATGACCACATGTGGTGGTGTGCTGGAGGAGTACTTGCATTTCCTGTGCTCATATATTACAAAATCATAAGGAGTAGAATCTAATTTTGTTTTCCATGCAATGTTGTAGAGCTATCATATGTCTCCTATCATTTATTTTTCAGCCACCTGCTATCTGCTACTTTTACAGTGCACTAGTTCTCCACACACTTCACCCTTACTCTCACTATTGTGTTTTTATGCAAGGGTATTTCAGACTCTGCTGCCATGAGAGAAGCCAAAAATAAAAGAGAGAAGTCGCTCCAGCTTGGTGTGCGGCTAGGCAAGACACGTTACAACGCTATAAAGGGTGCAGTGTTAGCAGATGGAGACGGTAAACGTAGCTCTAGAGTTGATGACCTCGCTCGCAATGAACCACCATCCCAGGTGCTTGCTTTAACTTCGCGGTGTCATATGTGGTTGCATGTTCCATATGGTGTCTAGCTTGTATTCGAAAAGCCGAAGTCGGTAAGACAAGGAAATATATTTTTTTACATGAACCACCATCCCGTGAGCACCGTAAGACAAATAGCTAGTCGTATACCGGGCCGAGCCAAAGGACAAGCCCAAAGAAAGATAGGCATCACCTGGAAGCCAACTAAAAAGCTGCGATGGTGGTGAAGCAGCCCGCCTCCCACCAGGCTCTCAGGTTCTAGATGATCATGCTCACCACTCCAGCCTGATGTCTAGCTTGTATTGCTTCCAATTTTGTTAAATTGCATCTGCTTAGCTTACACATTATACCTTTGAATATGACATGCCTTTCTGTTTTTGGTACATACTAGTACATTTGTGTATTAACCATGTTCTTACAACAAACTAATGTTCTTGTGTATCCCTCATCAATCACTTATGACGAGGTAGGCGGGCAAGGGGACTACTCCTCATTTAAAGAATGCAGCGTCAGCCTCCCGACATGATTCTCAAGAAACAGAAATGCTAGATGAAGATAGTGAACGTAGCTCTGTAGTTGATTACAGCATTTCCCCTACACTAGCATCGCAGGTGCTTGCTCTAACTTGGCAGCGTGATATGTGGTTGCATGTTGCATATGGTGTCTAGATTGTAATTCTTCCAATCTGGTTAAACTGCATGTGCTAGTCTGCTTAGCTTATGCATTATACCTGTTAATGTGACATGCCTTCCTGTATTTAGTACATAGTATATCTGTCTATTAAGCATGTCCTTACATAAAACTATTGTTTTTTCTGTATCCCGCATCAATCAACATGACGAGACACCTTTAGTATATGCAGTGCGATATTAGTTGCATCTTTCATATGATTTATAGCATGCGCTACTTCTAATTTGTTGAAACTCCATTTATGATGGGACGCTTTTAACTTGGCAGAGTCATATTGGTTGCATCTTTGTTGTGGTGTCTAGCTTGCATTGCTTCTTATTTGCTGGAATGGTTTCTGCTTAGTTTACACAAACAATTGTGAACATGCCATGTCGTCCTGTTTTTCGTACATATTCCATCCTGGTATCATGTGTTTGCCTTACATCAAAGTAGTGATTGTTAGTATCATGCACGAATGAGTTTTGAAGAGAGAATTTTATTGCTTTTTCTTGTCGGTTTTACTTGACAATTCAAAATCAATAAAGCGGAAGGAAGTTAACAAGGCAGCGGATAAAGGTGCTCCTTCCAAACGGAGGGCCTCTACAGTTTCTACTCCTCCACACCCCAAGATGATTTCCAAGACAACACATGCATAGACACTCAACAAAGCTGTGTTTATGATGAGCACGTCTCCCTAGTGCAGCATCACCGGTGCTCCCTCTAACTTGGCACTGTTATATGTGGTTGTATGTTATGTGTGATGTCTAGCTTGTAGTGCTTCTAATTTTATTGAATTCCATCTGCTTACTTTACACATTATACTTGAATAAGACACGTGTTCCTGTTTCTAGAACATACAATATTTGTCTATCACACCATGTTCTTACATCAAATTACTACTGTTGTGTAACCTGCAACAATCACTTATCATAAGACACGTTTGACTTTGGAGTGTGATATAGGTTATATCTCACATTCTTTTCTAGCTTGTACTACTAATTTGTTGAAATGGCACTTATGACGAGACAGTTTTAACTTGGTAGAGTGATATTCGTTGCATCTTTCGTATGGTGTCTAGCTTTCATTGCTTCTAATTTGTTGAAATGCCTTCTACTTAGTTTACACATCACAAGCTGTGAATATGCAATGGCACTAATGACGAGAGACCTCTAACATGGTAGTGTGATGTTGTTTGCATCTTGCATATGATTTATTTCTTGTACTGCTTCACATTTGTTTAAACGCCATTTATGAAGAGACACTGTTAACTTGGTAGAGCGATATTTGTAGCATCTTTCATATGGTGTCTACCTTCCATTGCATTGCTTCTAATTTGGTGAAATGTCTTCTTCTTAGTTTACACGTCATAGTTCTGGTTATCTCTTCCGTCCTGTTTTTCATACATATTACATCCTCCTATCATGTGGTTGTATAACATCAAAGTTCAGTTCATCTGCATCACGCATCAATTTGTTCTGAAGAACTAAATTGTTATTCGTTTTTTTTGTCGGCTTGACTTAACATGGCACAGAGAAAGAGGAAGAAACACAGAATGGCAGGGAATGAGAAGCGGATGAATCCTGCAGATTTTGCTGGTACTGATGGTGCAATAGAAGGTCAAAGTCCAACGGAAAATTCTACAAACACGGCATCCCATGCTACACGAGTTGCAAAAAAAAAGACAAACAGAAACAAATAGCTGCCACCAAACAAGCAGAGACAGCCCTAGTTCTTGCAACACCTACCACAGTACTACTAGCTACACGAGTTACTCGTGCGTCAACTGAGCTAGCAGCACGTTCCCAAGCTCCCTTGCCACCTGACACTACTTCCCAAGCACTATTGACACAAGACGAGTTGGCAATATCAGATGAACCTTGTGAGCTTCAACAGCAAGAAGGTAGTTGCTTTGGAGTCAAGTTCTGATTGCATGCTTCTTTATATGTAGTCTCACGGTTTGATGTACACTAACACTTCCTATGTTTGTTGTTGGACTAGCACCTAGGCGCAAGAGGAAACAAACATCAGGGATAATGCTCGATAGGTTAACTAAATCTTGAGGTGGAAGAATGGAGATCCGTTTTGAGGCAGGTTTAAAAAGGCCACGTGATGCTACAGAGTCAGCCAAGTTAGTATCAGAGGCAGCGGTTGCTGTTAGGTGTCATGTACGTATCCTCCCAACATGGATTCAGTACAGGAATGAAAAAGACGAAACCCGGTTCAACACCTTCCTCGACCATTTATCTGTAAGTATGGTTATGTATGGAAACTAGTAATATCGTCTTGCTCTGTCCAATACTTTGTAGGTTGCTGATAATGAGACTCCCATAATTTTCAACAGATGAGGTTCAAGTTGGATAGGCAAGATGATGCAACCAGACAAGCTTGCACCCATGTTTTCAAGTCTGCTCTGCGACAGTATCGGTATAACTTGAGGAAAACTCACTTTGAAGGCAAGGCTAACAGTGAACTTGCCCAAACATCTCCAGTGGAAAATATATCTGATGAAGACTGGAGAGGCCTCGTTAAACACTGGTCCGATCCGAAGTATCAGGTACATTATATATATGTCATCAGATCACATGTTGAAGTCCTATTTACGCATGTGCCACACAAATCTATCTTCTTGTAGGTGAACTGTTCAACGAACAAGGCCAACCGTACGAAAGTGAAATTCCAACAAACGACAGGATCTCGTAGCTATATTGCACACTACGAGGATCTTGTAATTAGCTGCTGTTTCACTCTTTTCGCTGTACCATATTATCAGATCTATATTGACTTGTTCCAAATGCAGAGGAAAGCCCGCAAGGACCAAAAAGTACCTGAACCAAATGCTATGGAAATCTTCAAGGATTGTCACACCAGCAAGAAGAAGGGCATGACTATACCAGTCAAAGCCGCTGTTGTAAGTCCTTAATCCTCATGCCTTTTAACTACTACTTACTCTGACTTGTGCCTTGAACTGCATGGTTTGCAGCCAATGTCTATTACTCTTTTCAATTTTATACACAATTCTCTTAGCGTATCATTGCACCTTACAAGGT
Organism: Aegilops longissima; assembly: GCA_021605205.1. Classification (NCBI taxonomy): domain Eukaryota; kingdom Viridiplantae; phylum Streptophyta; class Magnoliopsida; order Poales; family Poaceae; genus Aegilops; species Aegilops longissima. The sequence goes on along the minus strand of CM038682.1, from coordinate 263,508,581 downwards.
TTAAAAGAGAGGAGTGATGTTCCTTTGATCTTGACCCGTAATATAGTTTCGTGCTGGACTTGCCCACACAACGTTACAATTGCTGTTTGTGCATTCTCGCTTGTTTTGTGATATGAATGATGTCATACTATGCTTACCATATTATAAACTTCGTCTCTTTATCCTTAGCCCTCAATACAATGTGAAGAAATAGACAATACATTAGCAATGGTACATGGTCATATGTTTGGAACCTGGTTTTATGATGTACTTTGCAATAAAATACAACTAATATTTTACATGGGTTCACCAGAATAAGTTCTGTATATAGACCAAAACTATTTTGTTTGGTTTTGCTGCCTCCTTAATATCTTCTGTTCTGGTGCTACTAATGTAAAACCTCAACTTTTCAGTGAGCTATGGAAAAAATGGTGGAACTGCCACCTTCTGAAGGTGGCGAGGCAACTATAACCGCAATGTCAGCTCTTGCTGCGAGTGGGTCAATACTGTCCACTAACGAAGCCAAAAAGCACGTTCCTGCATAACACTGGGTTGGTTGTTAAGGCAATATCGTCCAAACCGCCTCATGATCAAGATATGCAAGCTCAAAGCAATGTTGTATCTACGCTCTAGACACAAGTCCATTCCCTAACAGAGACCCTTTGTGAAACAAGGAGAAACATTGCTCAATGTCGTCAAGATATGCATGGTTTTGAAACCAGATTATCAGACATTTGCTATGTTGTTCAGGAGCCTAGGGGACATGAAGGCGAGGGTTATGGTGCTCCATCGGACAATACAGCATGAAAACGTAACAGTCAGGTCAAATGAACTAAGCTTCTGAACTTCTGGTGGTGCATTTATCTGCTAGACTATTAAGTTTTATGCCAACCTTCCTTTTGTTATATAGTTGTAATTTTTTTGGTGCAATACAAAATTTATTCTTAACGTGCAGCCACCGGTTGAAGAAAATAGCAAGCCATTTTTGTATAGTGTAGGGTGTTCCCTATATTTGCACTGGTGGCGATCTTTGATGCCGAGTGGATGTAATCTGTGCAATCGCCTTAATAGCCTAGCTTTAGTTTCGGCCTTATTTATTTCCTAGTCTTCTTTTTCCCTGGTTTGCTAGTGGCTGCAACTACCATGGGCCATATACGGGCCGTAGGATCCATGGGTCTCCTACGGGCCGTCGATAAATGGGCCTGTAATCGGTGGGCCTCGGGCCGTCGCATAAATGGGTCTACATGGGCCGTAATCAGGCGTAATTAGTATCGGCCCAGCACGGTAACAGGCCGTTAATAGGCCGTAGGACAGCAAAGGCTTAATTCTGTCACAAGCATAATGGGTCGTTAATGGGCCAGAATATAGGGCGGCCGAAAGCGGCGCAACGGGTTAACGAGGCGAAACGGGCGACTCTTGCCATGGGCGAATTTGGCCCATTAGGGTAATGCATCAACGATGGGGCGACTCTTGCCATGTGCCGAATTTGGCCCATTAGGGGAACAGGCCAGTAACGGGCCGGAAGTAATCGAGGGCCGAAAAGGAGCCCAAGAACGTATGGGCCGTCAATAGGCCGAAAGCTAACACGAGCTGGAAACGGCCCATGTAAATCACAAGCCGTTAACGGGTATAAAGAAAATTACTGTTCATTATGGGCTAGAGTCACCGTGAGCCTGTAAAGGGCCGAAAGATACGAAGGCCTCATATGGGCCGAAAGACGTCGTGGGCCATACATGGGCCGAAAGTGAAATGGCTGGTATTATATTCGACGGCCCACATGACGTTTTTGGGCCGATTTCCTTTAGGGCCTAACGGGCCGTGAGTTAACGGGCCATAAAATGGGCTATTTGCGAAGAGACCGTTAACAGGCTTTTCATGGGCCAGCCCGTTAACTTTTGACCTAGTCAAACGGGCCGGCTTCGTAAGCTAAATGGGCCACTGTTGGGCCGTGCCACATGTCAACATATCATAGGCGCCTATCTGACCCACTGACGAGCTGGCACGTGTTTCTTCCGGCCAATAAGAATTTTACACGTGGAAATTTCCCATTGGTCGGGGCTGTTAACTGGTTGTCGGATCCAAAACCCGACCCGATAGCTTAACGGTGTTCCGTTACGATGGATGCCACGTGTCGGTCACCCTTGACGAAAGCACTTCTGTGACGCGCGATTTATCGTCATGGAAGTGGACACTTCCGTGATGATAATTTTGGTAATGTCATGGAACACTTCTACGAAAGCACATGTATGACTATCTTGATTCAGTAAAAAAATTGTCATGGATGTACATGCATGACAAAAACCGCGACCTACTGTGACAAACACGTATCATCACGGAAGCGTATTTTTTTTTGTAGTGCCTGTACGGCCCATCTTCATCAACAAGGCATTCAAGACCCTCGCGAGGGGCCAAGCCTAGCGAGGCGGACGACACAAGACCTCCTCGGGAGCGGCCTCACTAGGCTGCCTCGTGAGGAGCGGAGAAATCAAGGCAGAGCAAACCTCGCGAGGCTCTCGTGACGTGAGCCATGACGATCAAGACCAGGCGGGCGCCAGCGCGTGCAGCATCCTTGTTTCCTCTTTGGTGCTAAGGAGGCAAGGCAGGCGCGGAGTACCGAGGCATCAAGCAAAGGTTTCCACATCGGTGCAACGAGACCAAGACCAGCAGGACGGCAAGACGGAGGTCACCATGGAGCCCAAGACGGCGTCACCACCAAAGCCTTTTGCATGCAAAGACCGCTTTTGTCAGGATAAGCTGTACTAGCTTTTCCCTTTCAAACTAGCCGTTGTTGGCTCCCTTCCCGCTCAATATTCGGGGAGAGGACCAGGGCCTATATAAGTAGAACTAGCCACCACAGTAGAGGCATCTCAAAAACGGCTCATTGTGAGGCATCTCACCCACACAAGTTCGCCAAGCACAAGAACACCTCAACCTCAGGAGGCTGTTCTTCCCCTTGTACTGTTCATCATCAGCCCAAGAGGCAATCCACCACCACCACACTGGAGTAGGGTATTACACCACAACGGTTGCCCGAACCAGTATAAATCTTGTGTCTTTGTGTTGTGAGTTCATCGAGTTCGTCCACGAGATCTTAGCGAGCTAGGGCGTAGATCGGAAGGGAGGAAATCTTCGTGCGCACCCCAGTGTTCGAACCTTGAGGGTTTTCCCAGAACCTGTGCTCCGACATTTGGCGCGCCAGGTATGGGTGCGCTGGAGCTTCCTTTCCGTCGTCTCGCGTCCAGTTCTCCGTCGCTTCCATGGCGGACGCTCGCCGTGCTCATGCTGAGCACCGGTCTGCCCTAGCCACCCGCGTCGCTCAGACGGCTCCCGTCGGTGGGCCACCTCGTCGTTCCCCATCTCCTGCCGCCAACGCCGCCACCGGCCTGACGGGGAACGAGCAGCAAGCGTCCTTGTTGCACCCCTCGGTGTGGCGGGACGGCCGCACCGCCACTCCATCATTGACCCCGGCCGGTTCCTCGTCCCACGCTCGTCGCGCTCCCATGGACACACGGGCCGCGCTCCTCATGGCACATGAGCTCCTGCGCTACCGCTCGGTTGACGACCTCTACATGGACTGGGTCGACCGCATCGCTGAGCTCGTCCGTGCTGCAGGGGGTTCCCCTGCACCGTCCCTCTCTCCGCCTCACCCTCCGCCAGCTACGGGCGACGTAGCTCACGGAGCGCCTCCACCACCTCTACCCCAAGACGGCGCCCTGGCGCCAAGGCGCGCGGCCCCATGACGCGACCCGCCGTGTCCTGCGCCTGCGCGCGAAGAAAGAAGCTGTCAAGAAGTCCCTCCGCTGCAAGAGAATGCTCCGCCGCTCCTCGCGCCGCCGCACCAGGATCGTCCGTCGTGGCAGGACCCCGTGCTGCTTGCTGTGGCGGCACGTGGGCGTCAAGACCAAGATCCATCTCCAAGACGGGCCTTGGAGACCATGGCCGGCTGCCGCACCTTCACCCCCGAGCTGCGTAGCGTCGCCTGGCCGGGCCAGTTCAAGCCGGATCTGCCCCCACGCTACGACGGCACCCCCGACCCGGCGGAGTTCCTGCAGCTCTACGAGCTGAGTATCGAGGCAGCCAATGGCAACGAGAAAGTCATGGCGAACTGGTTCCCTATGGCACTCAAAGATGGCACCCGTTCGTGGCTCCTGAACCTACCTCCAGGCTCGATCTCCTCCTGGGACAAGATGCGCGACCGCTTGTCGCCAACTTCCAGGGCACTCGCGACTGCCCCCCCCCAACCCCCCGGCCGCGAGTGACCTGCGCCGCGTCAAGAAACAACCAGGAGAGACCCTCTAGAAGTTCATCCAGTGCTTCAACAACATTTGTCTCAAGATCCCCAAGGTGGCGGACGAGGCCATCATCTCCGCATTCTCTGACGGCGTCCGCGACATCAAGATGAAGGAAGAGCTCGCTATCCACGAGGAGCTGTGCACATCTCAGGAGCTGTTCAACCTGGCGACCAAGTGCGCAAGAGCTGAGGAAGGGCGCCTCTCCCTCCTCGAGCTGCCGGCCACAGACCCGGAGGAGAAGAAAGCCAAGGCCAAGGACGTGAAGCGCAAGGGAGCAGCCGTGCTCGCAGCGGAGCCGGACACCAAGCGAGGTAGAGACCAGCCCGAGTCATCCAAGAGCAGCCGACCGTTCTGCGCCTTTCACAACCTGAATACACACAACACCAGCGACTGTCAAGAGCTCAGAGCCATTCGTGAAGGACGCTTCGGTCAATGCCCCGAGCGCGGCAACCGGGGCTACGGCCGAGGAGGAGGACGTGGCGGCGGGCGCTGGGACGACCGTGGCCCACGCCAGGAGTGGCGCGACCGGCCTCGTGAGACCGCTGGCAAGATCATCCTTGCGAGGGCGCCTGGAGGGACCAGCCTCGCGAGGATCGTCCTTAGGGAAACGCCGGTCTTCCCCTGCGACCGCCACCACCAAGAAGGAATGACGACCACCCTCAGGACGAGGGGGCTGGGGGCTTCCAGGAGCCATGCGCTATCGCCTGCATCTTGGGCGCAGCTCAGGCCCCAGCCTCGCAGCGCATCTTCAAACAGTTTGCTCATGAAGTGAATGCAGTCCTCCCCAAGCTTGAGGCCACGCGCCCAATCAGGTTGTCCCAGTGCGCCATCACCTTCAACTCGGCAGATCAGCTCAAGTGCGCAGCGACCGCTGGCGCCCTCCCGATGCTTTATTCACAAGTCATCATTAACGTGCAAGTTACCAAGACCCTCATCGACTGTGGCGCAGGGCTCAACGTCCTGTCCGTCGACACGTTCGACAACCTCCAAGTGCTATATGACCAGCTTCAGCCTACCAAGCCTTTCTCAGGAGTGACCGACGATTCCACCACACCGATAGGGCAGGTCCACCTCCCTGTCACCTTCGGGGAACGCAAGAACTACCGCACCGAGCTCATCGACTTCAACGTCGCGCACATTGTTTGCCATACAACGCCATCCTCGGGTATCCAGCCCTGGCCAAGTTCATGGCGGTGACCCACCACGGCTACAACGTCCTCAAGATGCCGGGAAGCGGCGGAATCATCACGGTCCCGTGCGAAGAAAGAGACGCGGTGTGCTCCCTTCAGCGTGCCTTCCAAGCTACAGCAATCGACGACCCCGACAGCAAGGGCGAGGGCCCTCCTGAAGCCATCCCCAAGAAGAAGAAGCAGCTGCGCCGTGCAGGATCTCAAGAGGATGGCGTCGTAATTGGAACCTCGTTAGGATCAGCGCCCGTTCCAGGGGCGCCTCCCTCCATCACATAGGAAGGCGCGCCGAGTGCCCTCCTCGGGCAGTGCTCGGGGGCTCTCTTCTAGAGGGCCTCAGACCTTGCCAACATCACGAGGGAGGTGCTTGGGCACCACTTGGAGGCGTGCTTCACGACACATTTCCCTCAGGAGGTCATAGTGCGAGGAGCGCCCACCGCTCAGGAGTTCATCACCAAGACCACTCAAGAACTGCAAGACACAAGGAGCATGCGTGGCGACCGCCCCTCGTGAGGCGCAGCTCCCCATCCAGGCGAGGATGCCGGGCTGCGCGTCTGCATAGACGTCCCAGGGCTCAACAGGGCCGCATCTCAGGAGCCTTTCTGGCCTTTGCGCGTGGGCCGTTGCGAGGGTCCACCACACAGCTACGTTCGCATGCCTTTCGGCCTGCCAAGCGTATCATTAGCCTATCAGTGCAACCTGCGGCGTGTCCTGGCGGCTCAGGAGGCCAGGCACCATGCCGTCCTGGCAGAGATGGAAACGGTCCTTAGGGAACCACCTGACCCCCCAGAGCTTCTCGAGGCTCAGGGCCCCGATGGCTCGTGAGGAGCAATCCCTTCACCGCGTACCTTCAGCTGCCCCAACCCACCTTCGTCAACAGAACCAGGTGATATTTTCCAAGTTCATTCAGCTGGGAGCGCCCCTCGGGCTGCATCATTCCCAGGCCGTGTGTGGGTCCGTCCCTGTGGCACGTATCCTCTTCATGTCTTTAACTTACCTTGCTGGGGGCGCCCCTCGGGCTGCATCATCCCCAAGCCACTCGGGCCTGACCCAGTGGCGTGTATCTTCCCTGCTTTTACCTAAGCTTGTTCGCTTCTCGTGGCTAACCTATCTACCACTGTCACCTGCCTGACTCTCGCCTCCCACGGGGGCCGCTCACGCCGGCACGGCGCTTATGCATGGGTCCGTCCCTACAACGTCGACAAATCTGAGCGGCCGAGCTCTGGCTCGCGGCATGCCCTGTGCACGTCACCTCACCAGGCCCTTAGTGCCGTCGCCTCCTCATGAAGCAACCAGGCGGACTAACAACCATAATGGCAAACCATGCTTCTCCTTGTGCTAGCTCGCAGGGATCTCACGAGGAGGATAGCAGGCGGCACCGCGAGCTTCCTATTATCCCGTGCAATCCGCTTGCGTGTTAAAAGGGGGGCTCCTGAGCATCGCGACTCGGGAGCTTTTACTGGCTCTCCAGCCCTCACCCCCTGGCCTTGACCACGGCACGCGACCTGGCATACCAGCGGCGGCTGAGCTCGCTCGAGGGCCGGGACCTGAGGACGTAGAGCACTAAGGAGAACATGGGGGAAGGGAGACTCGTATGGCCCAGCCTAGCTATGCTGTGGAAGCTTGCGCATGGGCCTGGCGCATCACAAGGACTCGGCCCCAAACTATCAAGATAAGTCCCGCGCTCGGGCTAACTAATTGTTGGAGCCTAGGGTTTATGCTCGCCGCGGCCCTGTTACGGCCACGTCGCCACCCTTTCTTGCCTTACCATAGCTGCTTGAGCGCTAAAGGGGACCTCATGAGGATCGCGCCTCAGGGGCTCTTATGGGACCTCGGGCCGCTCACCTCCTGGCCTTTACCACGGCACGTGACCTGGCATACCAGCGACGGCTGCAGCCTGCCTGGGGACCAGGACCTGTCAGCGTAGAGCAACAAGCTATCGCGAGGTTGGAAAGGGGAGACCGAGCCTCAACAGGACATGCGCTCACATATTTTCATAATAAGGAAGATATACACAAAAGACATCGCAGATCCTTACACGCCCCCACGGGGTACTTCTTGGCTCCTCCCAGGGAACAAGAGATGGGAACCTAGGGGAATCCTATCTACACCCTCCTAAGGCTGACGCCATCGTCAACAGTGGGCCGCGAGAGGCTGGCGCCAACCCCATCCAGATCAACGGCGGCGGCGGCCGGACGCCGCAGCCCTGCTCCGAGCCCGGCGAGAGCTCGGGGGCACGTAGCTGTCGTCGCTTGTCTCCGGAGTTTCGTAGAGCTCAGGAGAACCGCTGGACTCCCATGAGGCGCTGCTGCTGGAGTAGCCACGAATGGAGCGCCGTCATCCTGGCGCTCCCCTCAAGGGAAACACTCCAAGCGGCGGCCCTCCGTGTCGAAGACCTTGAAGAAAAGCGTGGAGGCGCCGTCATACTCGAAGTGGATCGCGAGGGCGCCCTTCGCACGACAAACCCGCGCGACCTCGCCCCAGCCACGGGTCATGAAGATCTTCCCGGTGGAGACCGCTTCGACCTCTGCTCCTATCGCCGGAGCACCGTAGTCAGCATGCTGCAGCCAAAGCTCGAGGGGCCCCCTCGGCGGCATCGCATCGGAGAAGAACCGCGGGAAGCGGATCCAAGAGCTTGGAGGCATCGGGCCCATAGCACAAGCTCACGCGAGGAATCCGTGGCGTGGATTCCAGGGGCAACAGTGCATGTCGCCATCGCACGACGACCGCGGACGCGATGCGGGTGGCACCGCTCATCACTCCGCCCTCCTGAGCCCTCGCCTTGGGCGTACAAGGGTAGCGGATACCCCAGAGGAGGCTGTCACACCAAGGCCTCGCCACCACCTGCATCGTCGCCTCGTCACGACGATGAGCCGACCTCTTCTTCGGCGGGAGCAGCCCTGGATCATCGCGGGGAGCCTTTCCTTTCTCGTCAGTGGAGAACCTTCGGATTGGCGCCATCTGAGCTGCTACTAGCAATGGAGCAGGGGAGGAAGGAAGCAGGCGAACCGTGAAGAGATGGGCGACGGGGGCTCTGCCCCCCTCCCCATTTATAGCGGAAGAAGGCCAACCGGCGCCCCACGATCACAGGTAATGATGGCTTTCCTTGCATGTCGCAGGGACTTCTCAAGTCAAGCAGTTGCCGAGGTAGCCTGGGGAAGCGGAGACGCCCACGTCCAATCAACCGCCACACATCGACCAAGGCCGCATGCTTTTGGGGCCTGCGGTGCTCCGCGCTTGACCTTTGGCTTCGCCTCGAAGCCAAGCCCGAGCGCCCCTTGGGCCCGGGACTACTATCGGCGTTCTGGGAACGGGGGTCCCCAGACTTGCTTGTCTGCGGCCCATGGCGTGGCTATGCTAGCAGGCCTATACGGCCCATCTTCATCAACAAGGCATTCAAGACCATCGCGAGGGGCCAAGCCTCGCGAGGCCGACGACACAAGACCTCCTCGGGAGCGGCCTCACTAGGCTGCCTCGCGAGGAGCGGAGAAATCAAGGCAGGGCAAACCTCGAGAGGCTCTCGTGACGTGAGCCATGACGATCAAGACCAGGCGGGTGCCAGCGCGCGCAGCGTCCTTGTTTCCTCTTTGGTACTAAGGAGAAAAGCGCAGGCGCGGAGTACCGGCATCAAGAAAAGGTTTCCACATCGGTGCAACGAGACCAAGACCAGCAGGACGGCGAGACGGAGGTCACCATAGAGCCCAAGACGGCGTCACCACCAGAGCCTTTTGCAGGCGAAGACCGCTTTTGTCAGGATAAGCTGCACTAGCTGTTCCCTTTCAAATTGGCCATTGTTGGCTCCCTTCCCGCTCAATATTTGGGGAGAGGACCAAGGGCTATATAAGTACAACTAGCCACCACAGTAGAGGCATCTCAAAAACGGCTCATTGAGAGGCATCCCACCCACACAAGTTCGCCAAGCACAAGAAAACCTCAACCTTAGGAGGCTGTTCTTCCCCTTGTACTGTTCATCATCAGCCCAAGAGGCAATCCACCACCACCACACTCGAGTAGGGTATTACACCACAACGGTTGCCCGAACCAGTATAAATCTTGTGTCTTTGTGTTGTGAGTTCGTCGAGTTCGTCCATGAGATCTTAGCGAGCTAGGGCGTAGATCGGTAGGGAGGAAATCTCCGCGCCCACCCTAGTGTTCGAACCTTGAGGGTTTTGCCGGAACCCGTGATCCAACATTTGGCGCGCCAGGTAGGGGTGCGCTGGAGCTTCCTTTCCGCGGTCTCGCGTCCAGTTGCTCCATCGCTTCCATGGCGGACGCTCGCCGTGCTCGTGCTGAGCGCCGGGCTACCCTAGCCACCCTCGTCATCAGATGGCTCCCGTCGGTGGGCCATCCCGTCGTTCCCCGTCTCCTGCCGCCAACGCCGCCACCGGCCTGGCGGGGAACGAGCAGCAAGCGTCCTCGCCTCGATGCAGCGGGACGGCCGCACGGCCACTCCATCGCTGACCCCGGCCGGTTCCTCGTCCCACGCTCGTCGCGCTCCCATGGACGCACGGGCCACGCTCCTCATGGCGCACGTGCTCCTGCGCTACCGCCCGGTCGACGACCTCTAAGAGGACTGGGTCGACCGCATCGCCGAGCTCGTCCGCACCGCAGGGGGTTCCCCTACGCCGTCCCTCTCTTTGCCTCACCTTCTGCCAGCTACGGGCGACGTAGCTCACGGAGCGCCTCCACCACCTCTACCCCAAGACGGTGCACTGGCGCCAAGGTGCGCGGCCCCATGACGTGACCCGCCACGTCCCGCGCGTGCGCGCGAAGAAAGAAGCTATTAAGAAGTCCCTCCGCAGCAAGAGAACGCTCCACCGCTCCTCGCGCCGCCGCACCAGGATCGTCCGCCGCGGCAGGACCCCGCGCCGCTTGCTGTGGCGGCACGTGGGCGTCAAGACCAAGCTCCACCTCCAAGACGGGCCCTAGCGACCATGGCCGGCTGCCGCGCCTTCACCCCCGAGCTGCGTAGCGTCGCCTGGCTGGGCCAGTTCAAGCCGGATCTGCCCCCTCGCTACGACAGCACCCCCGACCCCGCGGAGTTCCTGCAGCTCTATGAGCTGAGTGTCGAGGCGGCCAATGGCGACGATAAAGTCATGGCGAACTGGTTCCCTATGGCACTCAAAGACGGCGCCCGTTTGTGGCTCCTGAACCTACCTCCAGGATCAATCTCCTCTTTGGGACGAGATGCGCGACCGCTTCGTCGCCAACTTCCAGGGCACTCGCGACCACCCCCCGACCGCGGGTGACTTGCGCCGCGTCAAGCAACAACCAGGAGAGACCCTTCAGAAGTTCATCCAGCGCTTCAACAACATTCATCTCAAGATCCCCAAGGTGACAGACGAGGCCATCATCTCCGCGTTCTTTGATGGCGTCCGCGACATCGAGATGAAGGAAGAGCTCGCTATCCACGAGGAGCTGTGCACATCTCAGGAGCTGTTCAACCTGGCGACCAAGTGCGCAAGAGCTGAGGAAGGGCGCCTCTCCCTCCTCGAGCTGCCGGCCGTGGACCCAGAGGAGAAGAAAGCCAAGGCCAAGGACGTGAAGCGCAAGGGAGCAGTCGTGCTCGCAGCGGATCCGGACACCAAGCGAGGCAGAGACGCGTATTGGCCATCTCGTGCAACCATCTCCCACCGGATAGATCCAGTAACCAAACGCTCCCTGGCCTCCGCCGGAGTGAGTAGCGACCACATACGGATCAATGTAGTGGCTCGGAAGATAACCTGCAAAAAATGGAAATTTGTTGTTTTGTTAAAAACCAGGTCATTTCTGCAGTTCCAGACTGCCCACAATAAAGCACATACTCCTACGCAAATGTGTCTCGCTGTTTCGGCCTCTAACCCGTTAAGCCACATTCCAAATAACGTGTTGACAGAATTCGGAGGAGTAATATTAAAGGCTATGTGCACCGTCTGCCATAGCACATTTGCTAGCGGGCAGTCAAGAAACAGGTGTTTGATAGTTTCATCCCGATCACAAAAACTACACCTAGTAGGTCCTGTCCAGTTGCGCTTTGCCAGATTGTCCTTGGTTAAGATGACTTGTTTATGTACAAACCACATAAACACTTTAATTTTCAATGGAACTTTGACTTTCCAAACATGTTTGGAGCTAGGAATGGAGCTAGAATTGTTAACATCGAGATACATCGATTTAACTGTAAACTCCCCAATCCTAGTAAGTTTCCAGCACAATTGATCAGGTTGTTGAGATAGCTGGACCTCCATGAGTCTACTCACTAAATGGAGCCAAGCTTCCCACCGATTACTGGCCAGCGTTCTCCTGAATTGAATATTAAGGGGGATGGACTGAAATACTGTTGCAACAAACGCATCGTGTCGTTGAACAATACTATAAAGACTCGGGTATTGAAGCGAGATGGGTGTCTCTCCTAGCCAAGTATCCTCCCAGAAACGCGTGTTGGTGCCATTTCCGATTATAAACTTTGTCCTATTGAAAAAAAGTCTGATTTAACTCTCATCAGCCCTTTCCAGAAAGGCGAATCCGTCGGCCTTGCTGTCACTTGGGACAAAGTTTTGGAGGAAAGATACTTACGACGGAGAATCTGCGCCCAAGTGGCCTCTGTCTCCACAGACAACTTAGACAGCCACTTGCTAAGAAGACATCTGTTCTTGACTTCATGATTTTCAATGCCAAGACCCCCTTGGTCTTTCGGTCGACAGATAATGTCCCATTTGGCGAGTCTGTATTTTCTTTTTAGTTCATCACTGTGCCAGAAGAAACGGGATCGATAGAAGTCCAGCCTTTTCCTAACTCCAAATGGAACCTCAAAAAAATACAAGAGAAACATAGGCATACTCGTGAGAACCGAATTAATAAGAATTAATCGGCCTCCGTATGACATGAGCTTGCCTTTCCAGCAACTCAGTTTCTTCTCAAATTGATCCTCAATATACTTCCATTCTCTGTTCGTTAGCTTACGATGGTGAATTGGTATACCTAGATAATTAAACGTAAAGCCCCCAATTCGCACCCGAACAATTGCCTATAAGCCTCTTGTTCCTCATTGGCTCTTCCAAAACAGAACAATTCGCTTTTATGAAAGTTGATCTTTAGCCCGGTCAACTGTTCAAATAAGCATAACACCAGCTTCATATTTCTCGGTTTTGCCAAGTCATGCTCCATAAAGATGATAGTATCATTGACGTACTGCAGGATGGACACACCTCCATCCACTAGGTGAGGCACTAAGCCACCCACCTGACCAGCTTCCTTAGCCCTTCCTATTAGAATTGCCAACATATCAACTACAATGTTGAACAAAATAGGAGACATCGGATCACCTTGTCTCAGGGCCTTATGTGTCTGGAAATAATGACCTATGTCGTCATTCACTTTAATTCCAACACTCCTTTTTTGCGTGAAAGATTCAACCTATCGTTGCCAGGCTTCATCAAAACGTTTCATACGCAAGGCCTGTTGAAGGAAAGGCCATTTGGCTTTATCATACGCTTTCTCAAAATCCACCTTTGGTGTATATTTGAGTGTTCTTGAGCTTTCGAACTAGCTGTGGTGCATGCGTTCTCCAAAAGATCTGAATCCCTCTCCTATACGCCTCGGGCCTCCTTTTATAGTTAAAAGGGGCTGCCACAGTGGCACACAGGAGGTGGAAAGGTATACACTGGCTAAGTTTATCCTCTCGCAACGTCGGACAAATGCATTTAATGCGCTGCCGACGTGCCCTCTTTGCTTTATCGGGGACAGCGAGGAAGCTCGTCCCAGCTATCGCCGCCTCGTCTGGCTCCGACACGCGTCCGAGCTGATGAGGCGTTGTAGTGCCACGCACTACAAAAAAATACACTTCCGTGATGATACATGTTTGTCACAGTAGGTCGCGTTTTTTGTCATGCATGTACATCCATAACAAATTTATGACAGAATCAAGATAGTCATACATCTTTGTCGTAGAAGTGTTCCATGACATTACCAAAATTATCATCACGAAGTGTCCACTTCCATGACGATAAATCGCGCGTCACATAAGTGCTTTCGTCAAGGGTGACCGACATGTGGCATCCACCGTAACGGAACGCCGTTAAGCTATCGGGTTGGGTTTTGGATCCGATAACCCGTTAACAGCCCCGACCAATGGGAAATTTCCACGCGTAAAATTCTTATTGGCCGGACGAAACACGTGTCAGCTCGTCAGTGGGTCAGATAGGTGCCTATGATACGTCGACACATGGCACGGCCCAACAGAGGCCCATTCATGTGAAAAGGCCGGCCCGTTTGACTTGGTCAAAAGGTGGTGGGCTGGCCCATGGAAAGCCTGTTAACGGCCTATTCACATATAGCCCATTTACAGCCCGCTAACCCAAGGCCCGTTACGCCCTATCTGAATTAGGCCCAGTAGCGTCATCTGGGCCATCCAATATGATTCCAGCCCATTTTCACTTCTGGCCCATGTATGGCCCATGACGTGTTTCGGCCCATATGAGGCCCTATGTAACTCTTGGCCTATTAACGGCCCGTGGTGAAACTGGCCCGTAATGAACAAAGTATCACTTTACACCCATTAACGACCCGTGGTGAACCTGGCCCGTAATGAACAGTGTATCACTTTATACCCATTAACGGCCTGTTATTTTCGTTGGGCCGTTTCCAGCCCATGTTATCTTTCGGCCTTCTCAGAGCCCATTTATTCTTGGGCTCATTTCCAGCATTCGTTTACTTACGGCCCGTTACTGTCATTTTCTACTTGTGGACCAAATTCAGCCCATGGTTACAGTCAGCCCGTTTGTGGTCCGTTAATACTTTGGGCCGTTTTCATAGCGTCATCAAATACGGCCTATTAACGATGGTCCGTTATGGTCGGCCCATGAACGGACGATTCCAACTCTAGCCCGTTTACGGCCATAATGCGGTCTGTTTGGCCAATCGATCATATGGCCTGTATAAGGCCCATTGATGATACGACCCGTAGAAGGCCCATTGTTTCTACGGCCCGTAGAAGGCCCATTGTTTCTACGGCCCGTAGAAGGCCCATCGTTTCTGACCCGTAGGAGGCCCGGTGTCACTACAGTAAACATTAGCCCATGGTTATTGTGGCCTAGTTTTAAAAAGTAGGTTATTGCAGCCACTAGCTAACCGCGGAAAAAGAACTGCAATGACTACAATCAAACAAATAAACAAGACAACAAGGAAATAAATAAGCAAGCAACTAACGCTAGGCTATCACGGCTATTACACATATTACATCCACTTTGGGCATCAAAGTTCGCCACCGGTGCAAATATAGGGAACAAAGCAGCATATCATATACACCGACCGTCAAAATCGGCCACCAATTGCAAATAAGCGGCAACAAAACAAAAGCATAACTGAAACAACTTCGGAAGAGCTCAAGAAACGTTATCCAGGTATCCACCATGCGGCAATAAGCTTAGCAAGCTGATTAGCTTTGTCTGTTTGGCGCTAAAATCCTCCAACGCTTGTCGTTGCACCGTAAAGTATGCATCTGAATGCTCCGGGGACTTCTGCAGTCCTTCCACTTCTTGTCGCAGCACAGCTGATCGATGTCTTTCAGCTTGTAGTTGAGACTCAAGAAACCGAACTGATTCAGACAGTGAGTTTGAATAGCTTGTGCAAGCGGTAGTGGCCAGTAACTCGAACACTAAAACAAGACAGGATGTGTCACTATCCTGAACCTTATCTGCATTACTTCCTTTACCATTGCTTAATAAGGCACTCTTCCCCAATATTACATCGACATTCTAAAAGAAGAAACAAGCAGACACATAACAAGTTTAGCATGTACTAGTATATGAAACTCATTTCGGTGAACCAGTTCATTAGTAAGGTGGACAGGATTAAACTACCAAGTCTTCTATTGCCAAGTACTAGTACAAAGTAAAAGCATCAAACAAACATATATCTATGTCCTATGGTAGCAATGGAATCTTAAATTAGAACAATTGTTCTTCAGGTTTAGGCACTTGTTCTACATTACAGTAAGACGCAAGAATATAATACTTAAAAATAGAAAATGAGCTCATAGACCTTACCACATTCTTGGTTCGGGACCATCTGAACAAAGCGTTCCCGATCATCGTCCGATAAATGTGCCTCGGGGAGAATGTAAGGGAATTTGATGAGTTTCTTTGCTAGTGAAGTACGTTTTCTTCAGGTAATTCCGATACTGCCACCAAGCATTCTTGAAGATAGCAGAGGTATTAGCATAGGTTACCTCATCCTGAGTTTCCAAATTGGTCCTTCTCTATAGAGAAAAATGAGAAAAATTTCTCTATTATAACCATCATGGAGGTAGGATGTATGGGACGAAGCAAAGTAATTGCCATGAATAACATTACTTACACATAACTCCTGGACAAACACACTGCAATCGGCATTTTCCTTCATCTTGATATAATATTTCCAAGATGGGAAGATACGCACATACGATTTAACAACATCAAATGCGATAGATGCTAAACTACGACTAGCTGGTTGTGCTTCCTCCACAGGAATAGGCGTACTAACTGGTGGAGTTGGGGTCCGCCGTGATAGTACTGGCCCTTTGGGCACTGGAGCCGCCTTACTAACTGCTCTTGTTTGGGAGCTCTGTGGTGGAGATGGTGCTGTGTCAATAGGAACTGGGTTACTATCGGCTGGGATTGGGGTTAGATTGGGTGAAGCTGGTTCTCTGTCCATCGCAGTAGGGGTACAATCTGCGAGAGTTTGGGTTATGTGTGGTAGTGTTGGTTCTTGTGCATGTACAACTGGGGTGCTATCTCCACCAAGAGGTAGCACTTTTTATTTGAAGACCGTGTTTTAGTCCGCTGAATCTGGCATCACCGCTCCAATTCAAATGGCTGATAAACAGAAACATAGTTGAATGTACAGACATTGTATGAGAGAGATGCAATAGATAGTGTGGAAAAAGAGGGCATGAAATAGTTGACATGTATATTGTTTAACTAAAGCGGATAGCATGACATAATTTCACATATATGATGTCTATCTAAACTGGATAGCATAGCATAACATAATTCAAAGATATGATGAATAATTAAATAGGATCGCATGACATAATTCACCTACATGTTATCTAAGTAATCAGGATCGCATCATTTAATTCACATATGTGATTTATATGCTAAATAGAGGGCATTCGATATGATGTCTGAACTAAGAACATGGTGTTGAATATTGTGTATATGATGTCTAAACTATGCAATGCAAGACACCGTATGCATGATATGAGCAGTATAACCGTGCCAAGTTAGAGCATACACCTCAGTGGGGAATAGGACTGGTCATCTGTCTCTAATCCATCTCTGAGGAGCTATTGGGACCCAACAAGAGATCTGCTTGATAGGTAGCACTGCTGCTCTCTGAAGGCCTTGTTTTCCTCCAGATTTTTCCATCTCCCACCCAAATGGCTGATTCACAGGAAGAGTAGTTTAATGTACAAACATTGTCGACAAATGGAAATGTAATGAAGAAAAGGATGGGCAAGATATCATTCAAATATATGATGCCTGGTTAAGCAGGATGGCATTGCACATTTCACATATATTATGGCTGGCTAAAAGACATGAGGCTGCATAATTCCCATATATGATATAGAAACTAAATAGGTGGCATTATAGAACATGTCTAAACTAAGCGAGATGACATATATGATGTCAAAAGTAGGCACTAAAGGCAACATATGCATGATATGACTAACATCATCATGCCAAGGTAGAAACAAACACCTTGGGGGTAAATAGGAGTGGTCGGCGGCGTGCGAATCCGCCTCGAACAGATATCTTCCTCTGGATTACAATCTGGAGAGGGGTGGGGAGGGTTTGCCATTGAACCCACCATGGGCGATGTCGCATGACATTGTATTGCCGCATAAAACTCTTCTCTTTTCTCTACATGTTCAGCATGACTGTGTACAATATCTGACATGCATACGAAAAAAATATTTTGAGATTATGTAAGGAGAGCATGCAGAAATTTAGAGTGATGGTAACAACCAGTGGATCGACGTTTTTCCATTGAACCAAAATAGCCCTAATGGATCGACGTGAATGTATAGTAATAAGTGATGCAACAAGTGTACAACCTCTTTGCCGTAGCCGTGTTGACCTCAGCATCATTGGGTTGGTCGCTGAAGCAGTTGAGGCAGAGGTGGCTGTCGGAGGTGTGGAGGAAGATCTGAGGAATCTGTAGACGGCTTCTAGGGCACTGCTCTATTGTGATGGATCATTCTGTGGTTGGAGCAGCTCCGGTGAGCCGTAAGACGTCAAGGCTGAAGCAGCACAAGACAGACATTGTCAATCTCAAGTGGGATTCTAATAGCATCTCCAATAGATGATGTAAAATTAACATCACCAAAAACCACCTGACTACAACAGATGAGGTAAAAACTGTTGACTCTGAACTTAACTGTCGAAACTGAAATTTACTGTGGAATCTAAATGCTACTGTCGAAACTAAACGCAATGGTAGCAGAGAGGCTCTTGAAATGTAGTTTAGGGAGGGCCTGCAGTTCATCTTCAACCTGCACCCCCCTGAGCCGCCAGCCACCACCGGCCGAACCGCCAGCCCCAGTGCCGCCTCGCCGCCCCAAAACAACTAGCCACCGCCGCCCCGGCCAGCCCTCTAGGCCCCCGCCCCCATCCTGAACCCTAAGATAGATAGTGGGGTACCTCTCCGTCGAGCCCCCGTCCCCGCTGCAGGTGGTTCTTCCTTAACTCCGTGAGCCCCCAACCCCAAAATCGATGACCCAAAAGTCGATTCATCGATCAAGTGTGGCTTAATCGGAGCAGAGCTGCAGCATGAGCGAGGGGGAGAGCAGCAGCAGCAGCTGGGCGAGCGAGCGATCGAGCGAGAGCCAGAGCAGCAGCAGCAGATCCGGCTGGTATGGACGCCGCCGCCGAAGGGGCCTCGCACTAGGGGAGAGCCGCCGTGGAGATGTCGCCCGCGGCGCCGGCTTCAAGGTAGCCGCACCATGGGGGTGCGGTATGGAGCACCGTCGGCGCCGGGAGGTCAAGTTAAGGAGAAGGTGCAATGCGATGAGTGTACAACCTCTTTGGTGGCGTCGAGTAGGCCCCGGCTTCGTTCGAGGAGTCGGTGAGGATGCTGCGGTTCCGGTGGAGCAGGTTAAGGCGGTGCTGTGGGGATGGAGCAGCCGCGATAGACGAGGTGATCGTCGGAGCAGCTCCGTGGAGGTGGAGGACGGGGCGGCTGAACCGCGGAGACGGCGAGATGGACGACGGATCCTCATCCGGGAGGTGGGCGAGGGCGTCGAGCTGTTGCGGTGGGCGACATCGTCGAGGAAGAGGCTCCGTGGGCAGCGATGGCGTGGTGGACGGAGGAGGTGGGGTTTCAGCGGCTGGAGCGGAGAGGTTATGGCGGTGCAGGATTTGAATGGCGAAAAGGGGCGATGGGAGGGTGAAGCATGACTTAGGAACGCGCTTGTCCAAAATGTAGGGTGTGTTACAAAAGTACCCCCACCGATTTGAACTAGCGGCCCTTTCGGCTCAGGGTTAGAAGGGGGATTTCACGTGTCGGGATTTGGCAGCTGGAGGGAGTTTTCGCGCGCGTTGTAATTTTGGGATAGCAAGGCGCGGGTTGTGAAGGCGCCAGTTTTGGGAGCACGATATCTGAATTTTCGGGATATAACAAGACGCGGGTTGAATTTTAGGGACAAGCCTAACATGTACTAATATTGTACTTGTATGTACCAAATCAATTCGCACTTCCCTCAACGAAAAAGAAAACAAAAAATAAAACTATTCACACCACACAAAGAGAGAGTCTTGCCCCGTTTTACTATACAAATGCTATTCAAAGCTACTCCCTCCTTCCATCTATATATGGCCTAATGCGTTTTTCGATGCTAACTTTCACCAAATATTAGAGCAATGATATATGACATGCAACTTACACAAAGCACACCGTTAAATTCGTCTATGAAAGGTTCTTTCAATGATATAATTTTCACATTGTGCATGTCATGTACTATTAATCTTGTCAATAGTGAAAGGCGGTCTTAAAAATCTCATTACGCCCTATATAGATGGAAGGAGGGAGTATGAATCCATGTTATGTCCGATTAAATTTTTTCGCTTGCTGTATAATTCATGTAACCTACTCATACCAACATTTTAGTGCATTCCAACTGTCTATACTACCGCTGCAATTCGAACTAAATTTGAATTTGTTTATCTATTTCAATAAGAATCAACAATCATGATTGTTGCCAACTTCAAGTATCATAGTTTCCTTGCTATCCGCCAGATATAAATCGGACGACCTATAATGCAGGATGGCAAGCACACCATCATCAACAACTCCGTTTTTTTATAAGAGTAGAGATAAAATATATTAAATGTAGTATAACATGTTCATAACCACACCATGTGTATCACTGTTATATATATTCACACATGCGTCGGTTTGAAACATTATGATAAATTCTTCAAATATCCGAATTCGCTTTTTATAATGAAGTATATATGATCTCTATTCGTCTTTTACACCCACACAACCCTCTTATCTTTGTAGCTAGCGCTAACTTTCTCTTGTGCATGCACACGCCCGCATCCCTCTCATCCTCCCTCAGCATTCTCTAGCTCCATCGCTCAAATTCGTCTTTTCACTTTAGGTCATTCACCCACGATGTGTGTAGGCCCCCAGCTCCTTCTTTATGGCACACATCGATCGATATGCCTCTCTAGCCAGGTGTGCCTAGCACAAACACAAGCTTCCCCTCTTCTCTTGTCACCGTCCATGCCTCACTCCCACCACTCTTTTCATCGTTCTCGTGCTACACACTCCTCCCCTCGATATAGTATGCCTCTCGTACCACCTCCTACATGCATCCCTCTCTCTCTATCCTTCTCCTCGTGCCTCATTTGCTTCTAACACACACATGCATGTATACCGATCATCTCCCAACATATACCTAGATCGACTTTAACTACCCTCCCCATCGATCGACGTACCTCACAAGTTATGTCTCTCCTTTCTCTTACAAAGGGCGATTGATCTTCCTATGTAGTTACGTCTGCTTACCACAGCCACATCGCCCCCGTCATCACTGGTGCATGCCTCCTGACCCGTCTCTCACACGCACGTGCACAGACAACAAGCAGCCATCTCCTCTCTTATTGATATTCAGGGCGTGCCCTCCGTTTGTCTAGCAAGCCTATCCCACCATTTGTTAGAAGCAACTCGACTACCACCCCCTCCAACACTCTAGCTCTGTCTCTCTCCCAACCTTATTCCTCTCCTGCACATATGCATGGATGCCGATAGATCTCCCTTAATATATGAGGCAGATCGATCTCCTTAATACATGAGGTAGGCCTCTCTCCTCCTCCACACATATACCAGCCATTGTACCTCTATAGTTAATTGGGCCTCCCTCTTCCCCCACCACACGCCGATAGTCGAGCGCTGCAGGTAGGTATCCATGCCACAGAGACAAACTGCACATGTCCCATCTCACGTTCGATGGGCCAGCCACTCTATATCTTTG
This sequence comes from Aegilops longissima, assembly GCA_021605205.1. Classification (NCBI taxonomy): domain Eukaryota; kingdom Viridiplantae; phylum Streptophyta; class Magnoliopsida; order Poales; family Poaceae; genus Aegilops; species Aegilops longissima. Next base: position 263,487,624 of record CM038682.1, on the reverse strand, counting down.
ACGTGGGCACACACAAATTCGATGGCACTCTTTATTGATCGCGCGCGCGCACACACACACATCATCCCTCTCTTCGATTCTATGGACACCTCAAGCCGATGATACGTCCAGTCTCTTCTCATGGATCGCCCCCTCTATATATATGTTATATCCAGGACTCTATTTCACACACATTGCATATGTTACATTTTTTGATTGACCCCCCCAAAAAAATCTCAAGAACCCACACACTATATCTCTCTAGGTTTGTATCTCCATCACACAACCCCATGTAGGTGGTGTACGTATACAAGAAGAGAATAGGTGCACCGTGCACATACTCACGCTTCGTGCCCAGCCACACCCGCGCAGGTACACGGTGGAGCTCATTTCTTTACGAAATGGCAGCCCACGTGCTAATTTGAATGCCTGTAGCGGTTGTTTACCTAGGGAGGTCGTGTACCACACGTGCACAAAACAAAGTTCAACTTGACGCGTTGCCGCGTTATATATAAATAAAGTTATAGCGCTCAATGGCACGTACACAGAATATAAAACGATTTTTATGGAGAAAAGTAGTCCGCTCACTATATACAATGGAGCCTGCCTGCCTGGTTTGTCGCTCTTCAGAGTATCTCACACAAGGCTGCGGTGGCCTCTCTCTCTCATCGTTGGTCACTGATTCGGCCGCATCCCATCCGCCGGGGGAAAGGGAGTGCGGTGGCCTCTCTCTCACCCTTGGTCACTGATCCGGCCACATCCCGTCCGCTGGGGGAAAGGGTGGAAGTGCATCGTTTCTCCGTTTGATGGCGCCGAGGCAGCACGTCCCGATCTGCGGTACACGTCGTTCTCTGTGACCAAGCTCCGGCGCGGCAGGGCCTACGCCACCTGCTCGCAGATTCCGCCCGCCGCCGCTCACCTAGTTACATCCCGACGACCTCCAGGTATCCCCACTGGCCTTGCTCCACTGCCCGTCTTCCCACGTCGCTGCATGTGGATCTTCCATAGTTCTTTGCCCAAAACATAGCTCGTCCGGCGTACTTTCCATATTGCATTCTCGTCCTCACACCGTTTTAGACAAACACAACCATGTTGTTATCTTCCCTTAGGACAAGGAATATGCTTGTTTTTTGTCGTCTCATGTGTCATCAACTGTTATTGGCCAGTAATTGTTTCCTTTCTACCTCTTTTTTGCAAACAAGGCTATCCATTTCACCTCGTTGCTATTGCGACCTTTTGGTGAACTGCACAAATCTCTTTTTTCTTAAGAGTGTTTTGTGCAGTTGTACTAAAATGTCACACGGGCAACGTCTCTACATTTCAGTGCGACTGCACAAAGGGATTGGTTTTGCTCTATCCTCCTCATCCAACTCCGAGCCTAATCTTCCCCAACTAGTTTGTCTTAAGAGAGACTGCAAAGGTGACCGGCTTCTATTTGTGTGTTTATTGTTTCGTCAGCAGTCCTCTATTATCGTAATCACACTTAATATCTTTGGAACAGGGACGCTCAGCTCTATTTTAGTGGAACTGCACAAAATGATCGGAATGTTGCATGCTCCAGACAGCTACTTTTTTCCCAACATGCCTTGTTGATTTAGAGCAGAGCTCGGGGGCGTTGCTGCCAATGAAAGCATGGATCAATTTTAATTTAACACCTTCTCACAACTCTGTCTTGATTTGTGATGTAATTATTAGCTCGATCTGCTAATAATTGACATGCATTAACAAGGAAGTTAGTTTTTATTGTTTCGAAAGAGCATCGATGGCAAGACACGCTGAAACAAAAGCTGAAAGCTCACACCATTGTACAATTTGTATAGTACGTCAATTATGTAAACAAATGATGGAAGCTTGATAGCATTGCCAGAAGCCTCTTCATCATCCGGGTCCATGTGCCATGCACAAAATTATACTCCTTCGTTCCTAAATATTTGTCTTTTTACAAATTTCAAACGGGCATATTTTAGAGTGTAGATTCACTCATTTTGCTTCGTATGTGTACTCCCTCCGTTCCTAAATATTCTATTCGTCTTTCTAGAGATTTCAACAAGTGACTACATATGGAGCAAAATGAGTGAATCTACACTCTAAAATATGTCTATATACATCCGTATGTGCCAGTCCATTTGAAATCTCTAAAAAGACAAATATTTGAGTAGTCACTCGTTGAAATCTCTAGAAAGACAAATACTCCGGAGTATATTTAAGAACCGAGGGGGTAGTGCACAACCGCATGGGAGACTCAGCCCGGTCGTTGCGCCGCATTAATAGTGAGTAATGAGCAGTCAAATCATAAGCCCCACCTTTCCCACTGTAAGTTGCTCTGAAGAAGCAACCATCAATACGCTCTTCTTTGAATCCGCTCATACTACTCCATCCGTCACTGTTTATACAGCGCGCTTTAGAAAAAAGAAAAAAAAATCTGTGGGACCAAGGCGACTAGCAATCGGCCTGAAAAATAGCATTGGTAGTTATAGCACGGCGTCTATTACTAGAGGGAATAATGTGTACACACATGCATGCAGTGCTTCCACCCCGGGTACACACATGCATGCACTTACTCCACTCCATAGTAGTACAGTACATGGAGAGAAAATTGTGGACTTGATTGCGGTTACCACGCCCTAATTAATTGAGCATTAAACCAAACGCGTCTAAAGTCTCTCTGGTGGTGGAAATGCATTGAGAGAAATGCATCATAATGAAGCACGCCCTGTAAACTGTGACGGAGGGAGGAGTAGTATGAAGGTGCAAAACCAAGTACGCATATGGCCAGTCGGTCAACGCACCTCCTCTTGGCATATCACTGACATGTGGGACAGGAGAGTGAGAGCCAACCCGCCGTTCCTTGAGAGAGACGAGGAGCGAGAACACACAGACGGGCTCGCACGGAGGCCAAGATATATTCGAGCATGGTTGGTTGATCAATATCATTCATTACATGTTGGGCTGCCGTTTTCCGCCCTTCTCCGGAATAAACGTGTACTTTATCAGAGATAAAAAAAGAGTACAGACGCTCCACCATGCGGTTCTAGTAGTAGTACTACTCGTACTATGGCGCTTGGCTCTTCGCCTCTTCGTGAAGTCGAACAATGATGGTACTCCGCATGTTGGGTACTACAGTGTATGCGTCTGACAATCTGACACCGAATGGACTGATGCATGTCCGCCGAGGGTAGGTTGCATTAGTCAAAAGGCATAAGCGAGCTTCACCTTGTCCTGCAAGCTTCTCCTCGTTCTGCGAGTTGATGGGACACACCAAAAAGTAGTGCTAGTCCATACTCCCTCCTTTCCGGTTAATATGGCTTAATCTTTTTTGCGGGTAAATGAGAGAGCGTTATTCATATATAAGCATTCTTAGGACGATCAACCAAGACACTGCCCACTAGGAAGCGAAGTACCCCGCAAAAAAAGAAGTAGGAAGCGAGGTGTTTCATCAAGCCAGCTCTCAGCCATATTCAAAGTGCAGCAAGCACGGTTCGCACGAAGATGCGCCGCAAGGTTTGCTGACCTGTTTACATGCTGAATAACAAAAAAGAGGAAATATTACCGAGCGCTACAATTTGTAACAGGATATGAGCCAGAATTAAGCAAGAATTGTGGCGAGTGTTCCATGCAATCAACTTCCATTATCACATGCGAGAACCCTCGAAGAGAACCAAATGTGTTGAAGCTTGCTTTATCACATTTTATAATTATAATAAGAGTGCAGACGCTCCTCCATCCGGTTCCTAGTACTAGTATAGTATGTACCTTTATAGACTATAGTAGTAGTACTAGTAAACTTTGCGCTTGGCTGTTCGCCTATTCGGGAAGTCGAACAATAATAGCACTAGTAGTATAGTGTATGCTTCTGGCAATCTAACACCGAATTAACCGTTGCACGTCCACCGCCTGAGCGAGGGAGAGCTTGCATTAGTCAAAAGTTTCTCCTTGTCCTGCGAGCCACCGCGTGCAGGCTTCTCCCATCCTGCAACCTTCTCCTCGTTCGGCAAGTTGACGGGACACAACAAAGTAATGCTAGTCCATGCTGCCTCCTCTTCGGTTAATATGGCTTAATTTCAAACGAGATAAATACACTGTCTCATCATTTGTATATTTGTAAAAATACGGTCGATGGACTTCATAATCGCTCATTGCGCTCAATATATATATTTTCCGGTGTTCATACGGTCACTAGCTCACCCCGACCGAGTATGTGTGTGCATGCGTGTAGGTTGAGCACTTGGCGTGACTGTGTGTGTTCCGTCGTGTGCTCGGACATGCATGCATTAGGGCGTCGCTGCGTTTTGCGTCCATGTATGCGTGTGATCTGTTGCATACGTAGGTGGAGTGCGTGTAGGGGCCACTAAGGAGCAGTCAAATCACACAGTAAGTTAGTCGGAAGAAGCAACCATCATTTCACTCTTGAATGACACGTACGCAATATAAAATGGTTGATATGGAGAGAAAAAGAAAACAACTATATATTCACTAGCAGTAGCCTAAGCTACAAGCCTGCTTGCTTAGGTTGCTCTCTTCACAAGCATAGAACGACGGGCCTGATCCCGCAGCTGGGGGAAGGGAACAATGTTCTGCATAGACGCGGGCGACATCGGCGAGGGAGAAACCCACAGTCGGTGCGTCCCAATCGGGGGTCACCGCGGTATGGGCCGATGTCGCATCCCAACCGCCCTTCTAGCTACAACCCGACGTCCAGGTAGTCCATCTTCCTTTTGGAGCCGGCTTGCTCCACTGCCGTAGCTCCATCTCCATGTCGATCTTTCTCTACTTCTACCGGCTTCTACTTGTGATGAGTTTATGTCTCATGAACTAGTGCGATACTATTATTCTAATCACACTTCTTCAATATCTTTGCCATCGGGGATGCTCGAGTCGATTTTAGTGGAACGCACAAAAGCATCGTATGATCCGAGGGTGCCGACCGTCTTTCCTTGACAGTTCTACCTGGCCAGGAAATTAAATCATGTTTAGGGTTTAGGGTTTAAGTCGTAGTGACCCCATCGGTAGTTTTTCTTTCGTACATGCTCTCACAACTTTTTTCTTTAGTTGTGAAGTAAATATTGGCTATGATCTGTGAATCATTGAGATGCATCAGCATGCGTGTTAGTTTTCCTTTGTATTTGATGGAATGTTGTAACGGGGCAACCTTGGAATAGGAATGAAAATGGACTGGAAAATTTACCATTTTTTCGGAGAAAAAATGGAAACGGAGAGAAACCAACGTTTCGTTTCGTTGGATCGCGCCATCGAGCAAAACCAACATTTAAATCACGTCTGTCGTGTTCGTGTCTCACCCTCCTCCACGTCCCGACCCCACACGGTCGCTCGGCATGCCACTCACCGCAAACCGAGTATACGATAACTTTCCCACCTGCTTTTCGATGGATCGCGTCATGGAGTACTAGCACTACTGGAAGAGATTGACGAGTTGGGGGAGGACAGCTAGCTGTAGCACGGACTCCCAAGAACTTTTTACATGCATGTTGTAGCCGGCTATTGCGACCTTTGAACGCGGAGCAGCCGCATGCACCCGGAAGCGGCGCGGGCGACGCTCTCTCGGCCAGCGCGCCGCTTCAATGCTGGCGCCAGTGAGAGGTCGCGTCCGCTCTGGCCGGGCATGAATGCGGCACTGACCGTTTCGGGCGGGAAGCACGCGCGGGTGATGAAGAGGGTTCGGGTTGGTCAGGACCGGCCGTGGCAGCGGTCCGGACGTGCGCAAACAAGAGATGTTGTACGTTAATATTGCTGCGTATATAATTAACAACGTAAATAATGTGCTAGTTGGACAAATATGATTGGAGATGGAGATGGAAATGGAATTTTACTTAAACACGGATATGCATGTCTATGTCTATGTGTGTGTGCGCGACGACTCTCGCGACCTAGAAGCGGGGGCGTGTTTTTGATCGAGTTTTCTTTCTTGGTACGTTAGAAAATCAGTTTGTCTAATTCACATCTAGATGTTATTTAAGGATATCACATGTAGCAACAAGAAACAAAAAAAACTAGGGAAAAAATAGACCACAAACAGAGTGGACATCAACTTAGATGTGACATAACTATGTCACATCTAGATGTGTCCTAGACAGACCCTTAAAAAATTGTCCGCCAGTTTTCGTTTCTTTTTTCCGGGAACGCGCGTATTTTATTTAAAACCACTGCTATGGAGAGATTTTTTTACTCCATTATAGCCTCTTGTTTGATAGAGTTTCTCGCATCTCGCTCTCTCACCCTCTCCATATCAAAATAAGATGACAGTGTCCACTCTATCTCTCTCCTCGTCGGTGGTCACAGATCCGGCCGAATCCAGTCCGCTGCAGGAGGTGAGGAGGTGCAGCGTTGACGTTGTCGCCGTCGGGGACGGAGGAAGCCGATGCGCACCGTCCTCTCGGAGCCGACGCTGACGCGGACAAAGATCCTCCGCGCCCTTGTTCGCTGCCGTCGTGTGGGCAGATCCCGCCCGCCCGCCTAAACGACATCTGGCCCACCTGAGGTACTGGTCCAGCTCCCCAGGTCGCTGCATGCGGGTTTTCTTCTATGCGACTACTCCCGAGCTCCCCATGCATAGTAGCTAGGGTTCGTCGGCTGGTCTAACATCACCTTCGAAAAGTTGTCCTGATTTATGCCTCGGTGGAGGTATACATGCTGTTTCGACAAAAAGTACATGGTGGTTGTGCGGTCATTGTCCATATGGTGGTAGTACTATCAGTGGTTAAATGAAGAAATGCTTTTTTTCTCGGGTATCCTGGTTTAGTTCCCATCAAGATAATTATGATGCTTATGTTTGTTGGTGTATTTTTCATTAATTCTTATTGACAATTGAGATGTCGTTGCTAACCCTTTTTTATATTTTTGGAAACAGCGATGCGTGTCTCCATACCCGGGCATGTCTTCCTCAATTTTAGTGGAACTGCACAAAATTGGATGGCCATTGTTTTTCCGCCTCACTGTCCTCTGCCACGTGGTTCTTCCTTCCTCGAGCTTGATTACTGAGAAGAAACAGACCACAGTGAGGATTTGTCGAACTTCATATGTGCCTCACCCAAACTTGATGCCAAATGGATGATGCATCACCACGATGACCTACCGATGCTCATGGTTGTGCCTCATGGTTGCGTCGGCTGGTGAAGCCGATCGATTTTCGATGAAAAACAAGCTGTCTTCCATCAGTGCTCTTTGCTTGTTACGCACAAAGATGATATCCTTCGCCAGTTCACCTTGGTTGCGTTGGAGACGTAGTCGTCTTTCACGTTGGTGCAATTTTATCGCAGTCTTTCACGTTAGTGCAATTTTATCGCACAATTGGCTACGAACCAACTGTTTCCTCGAAGAAGGATCGACGTTGGTACTAAGAGCATAAGTTTTGTATTGATTTCTAAGCCTTCTCACAACTTTGTCTCCAGCTCCCCTGTAATTTTATTTGTCCAGCTATTAACTTTGATTTAAAAAATGGTGTGGACTAAAAACCCGGATGGACGTAGTAGCCCTCCATTTTATTTACTCCAAGATATTAGATTTGATGAAGTCAAACTTTGTAATACTCTCAAACCTTTCCGATAATTGAAATTAAATTTCTTTATTTTTACACACTCTCACACGTTTCCGATAATTTGGCGCATGTGTGGTTGTTCATAAGGGAGGTAGTGTACCACACGTGAAGGACGGAAGTGCGACCAGGGGCGCGTGGGCGTGGATCCTTAGTTCATCGGAGTAGTACTAGTTTTCTTCACTGTACATTAAATAAAGAGTTTTGTTTCGTACTTACACAATTTAAAACGATTGTTATGGAGAGAATAAGAAAACCACTCCACTATATATTAGTTGTATAAACGAGAGTACTATATGGACGCAGCTTCATTGACTTAGTGCACCTGCCTTTGGATTTATGACAGGTGGGCCCAAAATGTGGCTGGCTCACCTGTCATACAGCCAAAAGCAGGTGCACTGAAGGCACCGGAGCTCAGTCCATACTACAGTAGTATATATATAAGCGGGAGCCTCGGCGCTTGTTCGCGAGGTTTGCACTCTCCACACGCCCAAGACTACATATATGTTACACTGGAGGCTCAGCGTTCATTTGCTAGGGTTTGCTATATTCACAGCCTCTCACCCTCTCTTCACTAGATCTAAACAAGACTACGTTGGCCTCTTGTCTCTCTCTCCCCCTCACAGCCTGGTGAAGGAGGCTTCCGTATCCCGTCGACCGGGAAGGGAGGAGGTGCAGCGTTCACTCTATCGCCTTGGCGAGGAGGCAATCCACCGCCGGCTGCGCTGTTCTCTTTCACCCAGCGCTTTGTCTTGGGAGGGCCACCGACCCCTTCTTCCTTGCTGCCGTACGTAGTGTGGGCAGATCCGGCCTCCCGCCGCACGCCTTGCCACATCCCGACGACCCTAAGGTATAAGTTTCTTTGAAACCGTCGTTGCTCTAGCTGCATGTGGATCTTTTTCGATCTGTACTCGAATCTAGGTCTTGGTTCAAAGAGGAAAGAAGGTGTGGTGGGCTGGAGCAAGAATCTAGGACGTGGTTCAATGAGGAAAGGAGGGGCGGAAAGTAGTATAGACTGGCTATCTAGCCGCTTTGTAGGTCAAAAAGGGAAAAAGGGGTAACCCAGTACACACATCTGTAAGGAACCGTTCTCTTTGTTGAAAAGGGAAAGAAACTGGGGAGTCGGGTAGTTTGTGCAGGACTAGATTTGCTGCCCTCACATAGGAAGAAGGTTCAAAGAGAACAAATATGGGACCAGCGCATATATGCTGCTTGGCTACATACTCTGCATCACCCATTTATACGTGTGGACGCACATGGTGCTGGCATGTCCCATACAGCTATTTTGCTGTTGTTAATCTAAGAATGCCACCGAAAAATTGAAGCAATGCCACTGTTAAAAGTAAATTACATTTTTTAACAAATGTTGTTTCAAGAGAATGTCTCTGTTAATATGAATCAATGCAACCGTTTTAGAAATGCTACCGTCCTACTTTGTTTTCCATCCAAGATAAGTTAGATGCTTCTTTCTGTCACCGTTTGTTTCATCCTCCTTTATCGGCAAGTAATTATTTCCTTTTTTGCCTCTGTTAAAACAGGGTATTGATTCAACTTGTTGCTATTGCGACATTTTGCTTCGCTACTCGAAACACTTATGTTTTAAGAGTGTTTTGTGCAGTTCAACTTGAATGTCACACCGGTGACTTTGCTTAATTTTGGTGGAACTGCACAAAAGGAGATCGAAATTTGTTTCCAATCTTCGTGGCAAGTTGTTTCAAATCTTGGTCTCAACCACATGATGTGCAGTGTGCTTTGAGATGTTGTGCTACTTGTTTTAGTACTGTTTTAGATAAATGTTGAATTGAAGCTATTGTATTGCTGTCTTTTACCATTAAGTAGTGAACAAAAATGGGACCAACCCAGACATGATGCTTGTTGCTTTGTTACAAAAGATTCAGCATCACCCCCTTTATAAGCCAGTAATTGATGCCACTCTCAATATTAACTACTGAATCTTATTTCAAAACTTCAAGACTTGTTAGGGATTGGCGGGATTACCATTTTTGTGGCCGCATGTTTCATGCTCCTTTATTAGCCAGTAATTGATTCCTTTTTTGCCTCTGTTTAAACAGGGATATCTATTCAACTTGTTGCTATTGTGAAATTTTGCTTCGCTACACAAAACACTTTGCTTGATTTCAGTGCAACTGCACAAAACGAGATTGGATTTCCTATTCGTGTTGGCAGATTCGTATTTTATCTTGTCCGTCTCATGAAAGGTCAGTACAGGCCTTCATCCACATGATTGTGTAGTGTGCTTTGAGATGTTGTGCTACTTGTATTGGTATTGTTTTAAATAAATGTTGAATTGAACTATTGTATTGTTGTCTTTTCCCATTAAGTAGTGAACAAAAATGGGACCAACCCAGACATGATGCTTGTTGCTTTGTTACAACAAACTCTGCATCACCCCCTTTATAAGTAGATGGAAGCACTGTTGTTGCGCCCACTCTCCCCTAGAACTGTTTATGCTTTTTGTTAATCTAATGCCGCTGGTAAAATTAAGCAATGCCACTCTCACAATTAATTAACTACTGAATCTTAGTTCATAACTGCAACACTTGTTAGGAATGGTACTATCCTGCTTTGTAGTTCTTTCTACATGTTTAACCAAGGTATTGTTAAGATAATGTCTCTGTTAAAATGAATCAGTTGCATTGTTTTAGGAATGGTACTTTTCTGCTTTGTCGTTCTTTATACATGTTGAAACAAGGCATTGTTAAGATAATGTCTTAGTCAATATGAATGAATCACACTGATGGAGAATTGCTACTCTCTTGCTTTGTTTCCCATTAAGATAAACTAGATCAGTAGATGCTTTTCTTCTGGGAGTACAAGTCATCAACCGTTATTTCTCAGTAATTGTTTCCCTTATACCTATTGTTGCTTACAGGGATATCAAAATTAAAGCTCGGTTTTATTCCGACTTCGATTTTAGTTGAACTGCACAAAAGGAGCCAATGTGGCCAAGGCAAACTGCTGCATTACTGGGTCCAGTTGGTCGTTCCACTTTGCAGAAAGAAGCAATCACTATTAGCGCTACATTACAGAAGGAATGGCCGAGAAGCTTTATAGAGTATTAGGCCTTCCACTATGTAGGCCAAAAGAGGTGCCAATTTCACCTTTTCTTAGTTTGGCACCGAATCCATCCATTGCTTCAGCCGGTTCCATAAATATTAGACACCGGTGACATGACTAGTCTGCAGAGACCATTGGCAATTTAACAACACGTGGAGTGCCCTGAGCAAAAAGTGCCCAAACAAGTACAAGAAGCGACAGCACTCCACGATCATAGGCATTACATATTTTGAATGGGAAAAGCTTGTGAAAGTTTAATCATTGATGTTAGCAAGAAGACGTTAGTTTAATATATTGGAATTGGAAAACCTTGTCAAAATTTGCTCATTGATGTTATCCAGAAGACATGCATTTAATATTTTTGAGTGGGGCGACTTGTCGTGAGCAGCGTCGAGTGTTTTTTCCTATTCCTGTGTTCAGTTTAGAAGTAAATAGTTACTCTGCTTAGATATTCCTGTGTTAAGAGTTTGTTCTGAATATTGTCTATGTAATGCCACGCCTTGTGTTTGATTGCAAAGTTGAGCTTGGAATGTTGTGGCATGCGGCATCACGAGTTGTTCACTGTGCCTCCTGAGAATAATGCTTCGTGTTGTTTTGCATGTCGATCTAATGCCAGTGATTTGCTTGTTAAGAAGATCATCCTCTTCTGTTGTTTCCGTGCTTAAGAAGTTCATCGTCTGATGTTTCATTCATAGCCTATACGACAAGTCGGGTAGGTTAGACGTGAAACCATATGATCTTCCGACCAACTCATGATATTAGGCCGTGATTGGATCGTTGTTTTCCAACCAAAACCGCTTGTAAAACTGACGCTTGTAAATTAAAGCAGATGGTCTCGGGCGAAGGCGCTTGGTTGGTCGATTTCGACTAGTAAAATATCGGAAGTACTTCACACATGATAAAAATGCTGAATGACACTCGGACGATTGCTAATCGAGCAGTTAGCTGTTGTTTCAGCCTTGCCCATGGATGGCATGATACGCACGTCGTGCATGTATCGTCTGGTAATGTCGTCCATATAGCAGTGCTCGTAAAATATACACTGGTCTCTCAAATTACATGCGTAACCCGCCGGTTTTACTTACAGACCTCGGGCCCTCGGTTTCATTACGCCTGTATTTTACGCGTTGTTTCCGATGATGAGTAAATTACACTTGTATGTTAATACATGTTTGAAATAAACCAGAGCTCCCAAGCCCGGCCTTACCGTTTCATGCCGTCTCAGTTTCTCGAAGGTGCTCATAGGTGTCCGATGATCCTGGCTTCCTGAATGAGCAGCGGGCGCTGTATTAGACCATCTGTAGGGCCCGCGAGGCCCTCTCCGTTGTCCTTCGAGTTGTTGCGCTCGCCGTGGCGCCGAGCATTGTTAACATTGTCAACGAACATGAGGATTTAGGAGATGACTTTATTTTGACTGGATGACAGTAAGGACCCACTAGGGCCATAGCCGTACGTACGAAAGTGCCTCCTTATTATGTATAACTATATTTTTTTGCTTTCTCCTAGTTTCCTGACATCACGGTCCCACACCATTGTCAACCTATGTAGTCAATATAAATGAGAGAATTGCACAATGTGCGGCCGACAGTTGGGACCAAGCAGCTCGAGCGGTATTTGTGTTTTTGAGGCATGAGCACTGCAGAGTTTTCCTTGGCGATGATTTCGTTGTTGTTCAGAGGAGAGCAGGGTGTTAACTGGGCGGGCTGTGGCCCGTCTAGCCCAGGCCAAATATCCAGCTCAGATACTAATTTTTTCAAGATGAAAATGGCTAGCCCAGCTATACGTCTTTTTGAGGAAAACCCAGGCAAGGTCAACTTGTTATTCTCTGCCCCGCTTGGCTGCAAATCTTTCCTAGGAGGGATGCATTAGGCTTAACAGGAAAATGGGCTTTAAAAAATAATAAATGGGATGTAATTATAAAAACTGGGCAGTAACTATAAAAAAATGCAGCAAACACGAAATTAGTTTATAAAATATTATTTATGGATTTTGAAAATCTTAAATTTTCATTGTTGCGCTCGCAATGTTTTCTTGGATTTTTACGTAATACAAATTTATATTTAATCTGACTAGAAATTTCGGGATAAAAATATTTCGGAGCCCATCAAAATGTGGGAAATTTTATTGAATTCTGTCTTCAACGGTTGGTTGAAATTATTAATCATTGTCCTCGCTAGAAAATGGGATGTACTTTTAACAAACTGTAAATGGGTTGTTGTAAATTCCATTATAATTCAAAAATGGGCTGTACATTCTTACAAAACACAAATGGGCTATAAGTTCTCTGCCACACACTTGTGGGCCTACTAAGTGACGCGTGCCCTAAAAAAATAAGTTGACGCGTATGCAAGGCTTTGCCAACTTATTATAGTCAACACACGGTTCTAGCAGCAGCGGCCGTTGGATGTCTATCCAACGGATGTCGTGCTTCTTCTTCAATCTCGGAAATTTTTAGCTTCGGCCGCCCAAAAATGATTCCTCCCCGACATCCGGGCGCACCGTTTGAGGCTGACACAGTGGGCCTACTAAGTTGGAGCGTACCAAGGGCTTTGTCAACTTAGTCAATATAAACGATTCTAGCTTCAGTGACCGTACGATGTCCATCCAACGGCCGTAGTGCTTCTTCAACCTCTAGTCTTCTTGGTCCAGCCACCCAAAGCAGCACCGGTCGTGCCGCCTGCTCCTACCTCCCGTGGCCGGCTGTGCTGCCGTGGAGGCCTCACCGCCCCCATACTACTCCCACTGCTGGCCATGCCATCCCTCCACTCACCCACACCCCCTGTTATTCTGCGGCAACGGCAGCCTCACACCGCAGCCGAACCAGTGAACCCTCGTACTCCTCTCCGCGCGGGCTTCCACTACTGCGTCTTCCCCGCTCCGCGTCGTCCCCTTCCTAGGCCTCACCGTCGTCCAGACCACCGCCCTGGTGCTCTCGGCGCGGCGTGGTCAATGTGGTCAACGACCGACGTCCATCGGAAGAGTACTGTACGTGGAGAGGCTGACAGCCGGGTCCAGGCGGCCGCAAGGAAGTGCCTCCTTATTACGCGCAAAATAATTATTCCTCCACCTGACAGCAGGGACCCATCAGACGGGCCACCTTATTTTGCGAAAAAAACGTTTCCCCCTTGACTGCTGGGACCCACCGGATGGGCCAACGTATTTCGCGAAAAAAATGTTCCCCCCGCTGTCAGCTCGGACCCACCGGAAGTACCTCCTAATTACGCACAAAAAAATGAATATTCCCCCTGCTAGCTGGGACCCACCATGGTGGGAGGCTGACTTGTGGGCCTACTAAGTTGACTAGGACGGCCGCCTTTGTCAACTTGAGTCAATATGAATGATTCTAGCTCCAGTGATCGTATGATGTCCATCCAACGGCCGTAGTGCTTCTTCAACCTTTGGTCTTCTTGCTCCAGCCGCCCAAAGTAGCGCCGGTCGTGCCGCATGCTCCTGCCTCCCGTGGTCGGCTATGCTGCCGCAAAGGCCTCACCGCCCCCTACTATTCCCACCGCTGGCCAGGCCCTGCGGCGACGGCAGCCTCACACCGCAGCCGAACTAGTGAACCCTCGTACTCCTCTCCGCGCGGGCTTCCACTGCCGCATCTTCCCGGCTCCCCGTCGTCCCCTTCTTAGGCCTCGGCGTCGTCCACCGCCCTGGTGCTCTCGGCGCGGCGTGGTCAACGTGGTCAAGGAACGACTTCCATCGGACGTGGACAGCGTGGAGAGGCTGACAGCTGGGTCCACGGCGCAGCAAGGAAGTGCCTCCTTATTACGTGCAAAATAATTATTCCTCCACGGACGGCGGGGACCCACGGACAGGTCACCGTATTCGTGAAAAAAGTTTGCCCCTGACTCTGGGACCCACCAGCTACATCTTCGCACGCAAGGAAGTGCGTCCGGGCAAAAAATGATTCGCACCCACGACTGCTGGGACCCACCAGCTACATCTTCGCAGCAAGGAAGTGCACGATACGGTCGGACCCACCTGGTCGAAGCGTCGTGGCGTTGTCATTCTGGTCGCGACGTATGCGTATATATATCTTGGTGGATGTAGAGGCGCGCGCGTGTCGTAGTAGAGGCACGCACGTAGCATGTACACGTACGTACAACGGCCAGGGTGCAAGAAAGAAAATACGGCCACGTATGTGTATGTACGGGCGGGGTCTCGAACGCCTACTCGCGCATACGTACGGCGAGGGCTCGTTGACATGGCTGGGTCGGAACGGAGAAATAGCGTCGTCGTCGTGTTCTTGGGGAGGCAACGGAATGCATCGTGTTCATGGGGAGGCAACGAAATGCATCATGTTCATCGGGAGGCAACGGAACGCGTGGGAGCCAACCGGCTGGGTCGGAACGGAATGCGTGGTCATGTTCATCGGGAGGGCTTGGACGGAACAGGCGATGGAAACAACGCCTGGCGTACTGCAAAACAGAGGAAACGGCCTTGTGTTTGACCGGCCACGTTCGAAACGGGATCCTGTTCATCGGGAGGGGTCTGGCGTACCGCAAAATGGACGAAACGGACCTCCTACGGTCGAAACGGGGGCCCTGTTGATCGGGAGGGGTGTGGCGTACCGCAAAACGGACGAAACAGAGTTGTGTTGGAGCGCTACGGTCGAAACGGGGTCCTGTTCATCGGGAGGGGTGTGGCGTACCGCAAAACGGGACTCCACGGGGTACTGTTCATCTCCACCGTCGACCCCCTCCAGCCTCCACGGGATACTGTTCATCCACCGTCGACCTCCTCCAGCCTCCACCTGTGACTGTTCATCCACGGGCTCCTGTTCATCCAGCCTCCACTGCGCGCTACTCCACCGGCTAGTGTTCAACCAGCCCTCTCCACGGGCTCCTGTTCAACCACCCCTCCACGGGCTACTGTTCATCCTGCCCTCCACGGGGTGGTCCTATTCATCAAGCCCTCCACGGGGTCCTGTTCATCCAGCCCCAACCGGCTCGATCGATCGGGGTACTGTTCATCCAGAGGCAACACCACGGGGTCCTGTTCATCCACCCCACCGGAACTGTTCATCAACCCCCCCGCATAGCGCTCATTTGTTCATCTAGAGGCAGCATCGATCGGCTTGATTAGCGGCGATGGCGAAGAATCGCTCGATCGGGTTCAGTTAACAGCCATCGATCGATCGCTCGGGTTCAGTAACGCGTAGCCTATAGTGCAATCACTCGGGTTCAGTTAGAGCCCAACGCCTCGCTTGGGTTCAGTTAGAGCCCAACGCCTCGCTTGGGTTCAGTTAGAGCCCAACGCCTCGCACACACGCACGTACATACGAGAGAAACGCACATCGCTCGGCCCCCGACCACCCACCGTAACCGGGGACTCCCCGATATTTTCCGCGCCCTCGCTTCTACCACGGTTTTTTCCGTCATGGACGGCCCAAAGAATGTCATGCAGCTGCATCTCCGGCCCGCCCAGGACGAAAAGCCCATTTTCTGTCATGATTTTTTGTCATAGAAGTAGGAGCCCACCACATCTATGATGATACCGGGTTTTTTCACAATTATCGTCATATAAGTGTCATATGTATGACAGAAACAAATTTCGTTCGGCCCAAAATGTCACGGATGTGTCTTTTTTTTGTAGTGACGTTGGCTAGCTGCTGGGCTGGCGCGGTGGCAGAGTCTTCACGAAGATCTGCATGCCACCACGTAGGTGCTTGCTGAGTTGGCCTGGAGGCGGCGCGTCGCCATGCAGGTGCCTGCCTAACTGGTTGGGCTGGCAGTAGTATGGGAACAGTGGAGTCTTGGCAAACGTGGGCCTGACTGTGGCCCCGCGAGTGTCCTCGGCAAGGGTCTTGTCAGGGGGTCTCGTGGATTTCCTCGGCTAGGATCTTGCTGAGGATCGTCTTCTTCTGGTCCTCATTTGATCTTGTATGTTTATGATCTTCACAAAGATCTGCATGCACCGCGGAGGTGCCTCCCGAGCCTTGGTTCCAATGTGGTTGATGGTGTTGGAACCCTTGGGCTCAAGGGTGGCGCACTCTATTGGCGTTGGGCAAGTTGCACCGCCCCGGCAAGGGCCTTGCCGGGGGAGTCCACCTCACCCTCTTGTTCTTTGCGTCTCTGGTCTTGGCGTTGTTTTGGTTGTCTTGTGGTTCCTCTTCTCTCTTTGCCCTGCTAAGTGTGGCCGCAGGTGCGGCTATGACTGCCCGTGCACAAGTAGAGGGGTCAAAAGGAGAGCTCCTAGTTTTGTACACCGACAGTTTTCACCATATTGCTTGAGTTAATTCCTCTACATCATGTCATCTTACTCAATGCGTTACTCCGTTCTTTATGAACTTAATACTCTAGATGCATGTTGGATAATAGTTGATGTGTGGAGTAATAGTAGTAGATGCAGAATCTTTCGGTCTACTTGACACGGACGTGATGCCTATATTCATGATCATTGTCTTAGATATCGTCATAACTTTGCGCTTTTCTATCTATCGCTCGGCCGTAATTTGTTCACCCACCATATTATTTGCTATCTTGAGAGAAGCCTCTAGTGAAACCTATGGCTCCCGGGTCTATTTTCCATCATATAAGTTTCCGATCTACTATGTTGCAATCTTTTACTTTCCGATCTAAAACCAAAAATACCAAAAATATTTACTTTATCATTTATCTATCTCTATCAGATCTCACTTTTGCAAGTAACTGTGAAGGGGTTGACAACCCCTTTATCACGTTGGGTGCAAGTTGTTTGATTGTTTGTGCAGGTATTCGATGATTTGTGCGTTTTCTCCTACTGGATTGATACCTTGGTTCTCAAACTGAGGGAAATACTTATCTCTACTTTGCTGCATCACCCTTTCCTCTTCAAGGGAAAAATCAATGCAAGCTCAAGAACTAGCAGGAAGAATTTTTGACGCCGTTGCAGGGGACATCTACACCAAGTCAAGACATACCAAGTACCCATCATAAACTCTCATCTCTTGCATTAAATTATTCGCCATTCGCCTCTCATTTTCCTCTCCCCCACATCTAGAATGATTTTCGAAAAGATTTGTCTTTTTTTCTGCCCCTCTTCCGTTCGTCTTCTTCGTTCATTTTCAGTTTTCTCGTTTGCTAGATTGCTTTGTTGTCGCCATGCCAGAATCTGGGGAAGTTATCGTTGAAAATCTTGAGAAAAACCTTGCATCTTGTTCCTTGCATCATGAAGCTGAAACTCCGCCTAATTACAAAGCAAAAACTTTTCGTGTGGGAGATGGTAATATTATTGGGAAAATTGTTATCCAAGAATTCTTTGATTGTACGGGAGCTATGCCTATTAGTAAAAGATCTATTCTTCTTGATACAAATTGTTATGCTCGTTGAGAAATTAGAAAGAAAATTTGTGCATATCCATCCTGCTTTGCAAAAGGTGTTTTATGAACTTCCCAACATTAATCATCCTATAGCTAAAAAGATTGCCACCATCATTCTTATGCAGGAATTTGATTTTATAATATAAGAAGATAGGGATAGTTTGGTTTTTATAAAAAGGATGTTGAACACCCTCTAATTGAAGATGTCCTCCATGATAAAGAAACCATGCATAGTTTGGAATCGAGGGATTATCAATCTTATAATGAAAATCTTAGGTGGAGGGTTCCCTATTCAGAAATCTCTCAATCTTTTTACCTTGAGACTTATGAGGAGTTTGATTGGATTACAAGGGGAATTTTGTAGGATTTAATAGGGATTGGTTGAATAAGATGATGAAGGAACCCGTTAGAAACGAGATACGTGTTTTATATGATGATATATATGGTGATGATCCCGACTATGGGTTTATGAATGTTAAAATTACCAATTTAAGTTCATCTACTAGGAAGGAAATAAAAGAAAGGATAGATTTGCTAAGACGAGTTTTGGAGGATTTGATGAGAAAAGAATTGCATACCAAAGATGACAATACCTAGATCTATTTGTGTTTCATGCCTAGCTAAGGGTGTTAAATAATAGCGCTTGTTGGGAGGCAACCCAATTTTATTTTTGTTTTTGTTTTTTTGTTTCTGTTTTGAAATAAATAATTCATCTAGCCTCTGGTTAGATGTAGTTTTATGTTTTAATTAGTGTTTGTGCCAAGTAAGACCTTTGGGATAGCTTACGGTGATAGTTGTTTTGATCTTGCTGAAAAACAGAAAATTTTGCGCCCAGGAAAATAATTTTCATAATTCACAGAAGCGTGATTTTGATCTCATTATTTTTGAACAAGATTGGTACACAAATTTCTCAGGCTGTCCTATTTTTTCAGAATTTTTGGAGTTACAGAAGTATTCGAGAGCTAGAGATTACTACAGATTGTTCTGTTTTAGACAGATTCTGTTTTCTTTGTGTTGTTTGCTTATTTTGATGAATCTATGGGTAGTATCGGGGGGTATGAACCATGGAAAAGTTGGAATACAGTAGATACTACACCAATATAAATAAAGAATGAGTTCACAACAGTACCAAAAGTGGTGATTTTTTTCTTATACTAACGAAGCTGATGAGATTTTCTGTTGAGTTTTGTGTTGTGAAGTTTTCAGGTTTTGGGTAAGGATTTTATGGACTATGGAATAAGGAGTGGCAAGAGCCTAAGCTTGGGGATACCCAAGGTACCCCAAGTAAACGTTCGAGGACAACCAAGAGCCTAAGCTTGGGGATGCCCCGGAAGGCATCCCCTCTTTCATCTTCGTCCATCGGTAACTTTACTTGAGGCTATATTTTTATTCACCACATGGTATGTGTTTTGCTTGAGCGTCTTGTATGATTTGAGTCTTTGCTTTTTAGTTTGCCACAATCATCCTTGCTATACACACCTTTTGAGAGAGACACGCATGAATCGTGATTTACTAGAATACTCTATGAGCTTCACTTATATCTTTTGAGCTAAGCAATTTTGCTCTAGTGCTTCACTTATATCTTTTTAGAGAACGGTGGTGGCTTTATTTTATAAAAATTGGTTAACTCTCATGCTTCACTTATATTATTTTTAGAGTCCTTAAACAACATGGTAATTTGCTTTGGTTGTAAATTTAGTCCTTATATGATAGGCATCCAAGAGGGATATAATAAAAACTTTCATATAAAGTGCATTGAATACTATGAGAAGTTTGATTCCTTATGATTGTTTTGAGATATGAAGATGGTGATATTAGAGTCATGCTAGTGAGTATTTGTGAATTTGAGAAATACTTGTGTTAAGGTTTGTGAGTCCCGTAGCATGCACATATGGTGAACCGTTATGTAACGAAGTTGGAGCATGAGATATTTTTTGATTGCCTTCCTTATGAGTGGCGGTCGGGGACGAGCGATTATCTTTTCCTAACGATCTATCCCCCTAGGAGCATGCGCGTAGCACTTTGTTTCGATGACTAATAGATTTTTGCAATAAGTATATGACTTCTTTATGACTAATGTTGATTCCATGGATTATACGCACTCTCACCCTTCCACCATTGCTAGCCTCTGTAGTACCGCGCAACTTTCGCCGGTACCATACACCCACCATATACCTTCCTCAAAACAGCCGCCATACCTACCTATTATGGCATTTCCATAGCCATCCCGAGATATATTGCCATGCAACTTTCCACGTTCTGTTTATTATGACACGCATCATCATTGTCATATTGCTTTGCATGATCATGTAGTTGACATCGTATTTGTGGCAACGCCACAGTTCATAATTCTTTCATACATTTCACTCTTGATTCATTGCACATCCCGGTACACCACCGGAGGCATTCATATAGAGTCATATTTTGTTCTAGTATCGAGTTGTAATTTTTGAGTTGTAAGTAAATAAAAGTGTGATGATCTCCATTATTAGAGCATTGTCCCATGTGAGGAAATAAAATAATAATAAAATGGGAGAAAGAAAAGGCCAAAAAAAAGAAGGCCCAAAAAAATAAGAGAAAAAGAGAGAAGGGGCAATGTTACTATCCTTTTACCACACTTGTGCTTCAAAGTAGCACCATGATCTTCATGATAGAGAGTCTCCTATGTTGTCACTTTCATATACTAGTGGGAATTTTACATTATAGAACTTGGCTTGTATATTCCAAAGATGGGCTTCCTCAAATTGCCCTAGGTCTTCACGAGCAAGCAAGTTGGATGCACACCCTCTTTTTGAGCTTTCATAAACTTATAGCTCTAGTGCATCCGTTGCATGGCAATCCCTACTCACTCACATTGACATCTATTAATAGGCATCTCCATAGCCCGTTGATACGCCTAGGTGATGTGAGACTAGCTATTTTTTTGTCTTCTCCACAACCACCATATTCTATTCCACCTATAGTGCTATGTCCATGGCTTCAACTTTCACGTATTGAAGAAGTTTGAGAACATCAAACATATGAAACAATTGCTTGGCTTGTCATCGGGGTTGTGCATGATTTGAATATTTTGTGTGATGAAGATGGAGCATAGCTAGACTATATGATTTTGTAGGGATAAGCTTGCTTTGGCCATGTTATTTTGAGAAGGCATAATTGCCTTGTTAGTATGCTTGAAGTATTATTGTTTTTATGTCAATATTAAACTTTTGTTTTGAATCTTATGGATCTGAACATTCATGCCACAATAAACAAAATTACATGGATAAATATGTTAGGTAGCATTCCACATAAAAATTCTGTTTTTATCATTTACCTACTCGAGGACGAGCAGGAATTAAGCTTGGGGATGCTTGATGCATCTCGAATGTATCTATAATTTTTGATTGTTCCATGCTATTATATTATCTGTTTTGGATGTTTTATATGCATTAATATGCTATTTTATATTATTTTTGGGACTGACCTATTAACCTAGAGCCCAGTGCCAGTTCCTGTTTTTCCTTGTCTTTGAGTTTCGCAGAAAAGGAATACCAAACGGAGTCCAAACGGAATGAAACCTTCGCGATGATTTTTCTTGGACCAGAAGACAACCAGGAGACTTGGAGATGAAGTCGGAGGAGCCACGAGGCAGCCACAAGGATGGAGGGTGTGCCCCCCACTCTTGTGGGCCCCCCGTGACCCTCCTGACCTAATTCTTTCGCATATATATTTTCCCAAATATCCCCAAACCACCAGAGGCATCCAAGAAAACACTTTTCCACCACCGCAACCTTCTGTACCAGTGAGATCCCATCTAGGGACCTTTTCCGGCACCCTGTCAGAGGGGGATTCGATCATAGAGGGCTTCTACATCAACTCTATTGCCCTTACGATGAATCATGAGTAGTTTACCATAGACCTATGGGTCCATAGCTAGTAGCTAGATGGCTTCTTCTCTCTCTTTGATTCTCAATACCTTGTTCTCCCCGATGTTCTTGGAGATCTATTCGATGTAATACTTTTTTGCGGTGTGTTTGCCGAGATCCATGAATTTTGGATTTATTACTAGCTTATCTATGAATATTATTTGAATCTTCTCTGAATTATTATATGCATGATTTGATATCTTTGTAATTCTCTTTGAACTATCGGTTTGGTTTGGCCAACTAGATTGGTTTTTCTTGCAATGGAAGAAGTGCTTAGCTTTGGGTTCAATCTTGTGGTGTCCTTTCCCAGTGACAGTAGGGGCAGCAAGGCACGTATTGTATTGTTGTCATCGAAGATAAAAAGATGGGCTCTTCATCATATTGCTTGAGTTAATTCCTCTACATCATGACATCTTACTTAATGCGTTACTCCGTTCTTTATGAAATTAATACTCTAGATGCATGTTGGATAGCAGTTGATGTGTGGAGTAATAGTAGTAGATGCACAGTCATTTCGGTTTACTTGACACAGACGTGATGCCTATATTCATGATCATTGCCTTAGATATCGTCATAACTTTGCACTTTTCTATCAATTGCTCGGCAGTAATTTGTTCACCCACCGTATTTTTGCTATCTTGAGAGAAGCCTCTAGGGAAACCTATGGCCCTCGGTTCTATTTTCCATCATATAAGTTTCTGATCTACTATTTTGCAATCTTTTACTTTCCAATTTATGAATAAAAAATACCAAAAATATTTACTTTATGATTTATCTATCTCTATCAGATCTCACTTTTGCAAGTAATCGTGAAGGGATTGACAACCCCTTTATCGCGTTGGTGATGACCCACAAGTATAGGGGATCTATCATAGTCCTTTCGATAAGTAAGAGTGTCGAACCCAACGAGGAGCAGAAGGAAATGACAAGCGGTTTTCAGCAAGGTATTCTCTTCAAGTACTGAAATAAGTGGTAACAGATAGTTTTGTGATAAGGTAAATTGTAACGAGCAACAAGTAACAAAAGTAAATAAAGTGCAGCAAGGTGGCCCAATCCTTTTTGTAGCAAAGGACAAGCCTCGACAAACTCTTATATAAGGAAAAGCGCTCCCGGGGACACATGGGAATATCGTCAAGCTAGTTTTCATCACGTTCATATGATTCACGTTCGGTACTTTGATAATTTGATATGTGGGTGGACCGGTGCTTGGGTGCTGTTCTTACTTGAACAAGCATCCCACTTATGATTAACCTCTATTGCAAGCATCCGCAACTACAACAAAAGTATTAAGGTAAAAATAACCATAGCATGAAATATGTGGATCCAAATCAGCCCCTTACGAAGCATCGCATAAACTAGGGATTAAGCTTCTGTCACTCTAGCAACCCATCATCTACTTATTACTTCCGAATGCCTTCCTCTAGGCCCAAATAATGGTGAAGTGTTATGTAGTCGACGTTCACATAACACCACTAGAGGCTAGACAACATACATCTCATCAAAATATCAAATGAATACCAAATTCACATGACTACTAATAGCAAGACTTCTCCCGTGTCCTCAGGAACAATCGTAACTACTCACAAAGCATATTCATGTTCATAATCAGAGGGGTAATTGTAACATCCCAAAATTCTAAATTTTGGAATGTTATATTAATTAAATAAATTTGATTGTTTGATTGATTGATTGTGTGAAATTGAGTGAAATTTGAAACTTTTGAAAGTTGAATGAGAGGGAATGAAATGACTTTCCCAAACTTTCACCTTGCATTTATGATCTCCATGAATTCAAATTCATTTCATCACAAAACCCTAGAGTGAAGATGATATGACTTCTTCCATTTAAATAAATGAAAAGGGCTTTTGAAAAGATTGGAATTCCATCTAAAAATATTTCAAATTCGAAACTTTATGCAACTCAATGATTTTCACGAGAGAAGATAAAATGACTTCTTCAATTATATGAAATATGAGTTGGAAGATCAAATTGAAAGTCATTTGGAAGTATTTTGAAACTCCCTTTCAATTTGGAATTATTTGGATTTTATTCAAATTATTTTTCTCCTAAAAATAAATAAATGGAAACCAGGGTAAAATGATTCCTTCAATGTAAAATTAGGAGAAAATAAATTTGAAATCATTTTGGTATTTTAAAAATGATTTTCATTGAGTTTTATTGCAATAGAAGTGTTGTTTGAATTTTTTTATTTTGTTTGAACTTGATAAATAGTTCATGCTGTAGGAATTATGTTTCAGAAAATTTTGATATATTATATGCCTATATAAAAATGTGTTTTTATTTGTTTTGTTTCTTTTGTCGTTGTTATTAAAAAAAAACAAAGCTGGCCCACCCAGCAAGCCAGGCGAGACCATAGCCCGAACAGCGCCAGCCGGCCCACCTCCACACCTCTCGCGCCCGAAGGCGTTTCTCCTCGGTCGCCCGACCCCTCGCTCGCCTCCCGCTGCCGCTGATGCATGGACCCTACTGCCCGATCGCCCCGCCCGCTGTTTCTTCCTCCTCCGCACGCAACCTCCGCAGCAGGATCGCGCCGCCGCAACCGTATCCTGGAGATCGCGGGATCCTCTCCCCGATTCCCCCCCTCTCCCAAGTCGGCCACCCCTCCATAAATACCCCCTCTCCTCTTCGTTCCGCCCTTAAAGACGCCCGAACCCCTCTCCCTCGCCGCCTATTGCTCGCCGGAGCTCCGCCTCCGCCACCGCGCCATTGTCGCCCTAGCCACTCTCTTCGTCGCCCCCGAGCCCCACCACCTCCACCAATCGCCTCGACCCCGTCCACCGCACCTCCCCGAGCACTCGCCCGAGCTCCTGCGACCTTGGAACGCCGGCAACTCCGACCACCCGAACGCCACCGCCGCCTCGAGCTCGCCGCCGACCGTCTCCGACCACCTCCACCAACACGACGACCACCATTGGACTCGTCGTCGCCTGATTCGTCTTCCTGGACACCCCACCGATGCCGAAGATCACCGGAGCGCCGCCACAGTCG
Source organism: Aegilops longissima (assembly GCA_021605205.1). Classification (NCBI taxonomy): domain Eukaryota; kingdom Viridiplantae; phylum Streptophyta; class Magnoliopsida; order Poales; family Poaceae; genus Aegilops; species Aegilops longissima. Next base: position 263,462,798 of record CM038682.1, on the reverse strand, counting down.
TCGCCCGACGCGCTCACCGTCGACCACCACCGCGGTGAGCTCTCTCTCCCTCCTCGTCCGCCCGATCTGTTATTGACGATGTAGATTAGATCTAACGAACGGTTACGTTCTTTTAATTAGATTGGTTTAGTTCCGGTTTGTTGCGGTTTTTATTCGGTTTAGATCGGTTCAAGTCTAGTCGGTTTAGCCGATCGGTCTTTCTGTTTTAGCCCGTAAGTGTTTCTGTTATTTTACGACCGAGCGCTAGATAGTTCAGATCGCCCACCTCCCTGGCCCGATAGCAGTAGGCCACGTAGCTAGTGTCCGATGTTTTTTTTTCGTTTCTGTTTTAAAAACAGAAATAGTTTCAATTTTAGATTGCTTATATCTTTTATGTTTTAAGTCCAAATTTAGTGTTTCTTTTTTCTGTAGTTTCAATTTTTCTTAAGTATCTTTTTGTGACATTAGTATTAAAAAATTGAGTAGTTTAAATTTGAGTTTGCATGAATTTGTTCAAATCATTGTTTTGGCCGTATCTTGAGTTTTATAAAATATTTTTGATTGATTCTTTTTGCTACAGTTTTGTTATTTTTTGTATATCTAGAGTCATATAGTGATTTATTTTTAGTTTATTTTAAATTAAGTTTTTACCAAAACAGTATTGTTTTAGTTCTAGTTTAGTTTTAGTCTTTTCTTTATTGTTTTTATTAGTTTTAAATTATTTATTTTTGTCACTTTTGACAAATTTAGTTTTGTTTCTGTTTGTCAACGAAAGAATTTTTTTAAAAATTTATTTAGTTTTGTATGAAAACTTCTATAGGTCATAGTTAGAGTTTTATAAAAGCTTTTTATTGGTTTATCTTTGCAAATAAAATTTTATGAAAAATATTTTTGTTAACTTAGTTGTTTGACTTTTTATTTTCTGTTAAATTATTAGTTTAGTGTTTTAATTGCTGTTATGTTTTTTTACTTAGGTAAAAACTACGTTAGATGCTTGTAGCAAGTCATAGATTTTCGTTAGTAGTTTTCCTTTCTAGTTTTATTTGAAGCTTCTTTGGAATTAGTTGGAGTTTTATTATTGAGTTTTTATTTTTTTTATTTTAATTGTTATTTTGAGTTTTAGTATTGCTTGCTAGAATGATTGCTTATGTGAATGCTATATTTGACTTGTATAGATTTTCTTCGGAGAGTGACGAATAGTTCTATCAAATTTTGTGAGAGCGTTGTTATCTTCACAACGTACCAGGCAAGTTCACTTTGACCATGCTATTTCGTACCTATGTTTTTATTGCATTTAGTGTCATCTTTGCAAGAATTCCCTCCAGTAGTGATATTGATTTCTTGTAGTTGATTAGAATGCACGAGGTAGGAACCGATCTCCCTGTTACCAATCCCGGGACGTATATAGTTTTAATGCTACGCTATTATAGACGAGATTTGGTATGAGTGCTCGGGAGTGGTGTGAGAATGGAGGACTCTACGTCAATGACGATAACTTCATGATGGCATCGGCAAGGACTGCATCGTCATGACCTCAAGACTTCAAGACCTCAAGATTTCGAGACTACAAGAATTCAATACACACTACTGGGTGAAGGATGGTTGACGGGCACCCTGGAGCAACCAGTGGATGGCCGGGATGCATGGAGAAGCGCCATGACATCTTGCGGAAAGCATCACCCAGACGCAAAGAGACGGAAGAATACTTCATGCCCGGAAGCTTACATGTGTAACTGCCAGTCACTATGGGCTCTGGCTTGGTCGACCTTAGTGGTGACTCTGGCTGGGACGGTGCTAGCAGATGTAGAACTACGGTAGGATTGGATGAGCACCGGACAGTGGTCAGAGAAACTCTTTGGAAGACCATGTTTCGATCGTCCTGTTCTCATACATCATGAAGTGCGAGGACGAAAGGGGAGGGATCGAATCTTGCGGGTAAAGTGTACATACCTCTGCAGAGGGTTAAAACCTAATCGATTAGTCGTGTCCCCGGTTACGGACAATTTGAGCATCTGGACTTGGATCTATCTCGGAACTCTCAACACCAGACTGATAACTTAATTGTGGGCAACTTATGATGATTTGGGCTATGAGACATCGGTTGGCAGAACCATGTCATGATAGAAAACTCCATAGTACAGACTCCGGTTAATTCCTTTGATGTAGGGAAAATAAAACTAGCTTTTACGCAAACAAAACTCAGAATAGAGTGCCACAAAGTCATATTGCATATAGTATAGTTTATCATCTATTTTTCTTACAGTGATCTTGCCGGTACATTCAATGTACTGACCTACACGGCTGCAATGTATCATGTTGCAGGATTATTTCTACGACGAGTGAGTTTTTTTGTTGGGTTATGGTCTACACTCAACCTGCCGATGGCGTTGATGGGACTCCACACCCGATTGTTTGTTTCTGCTGAGACTTATGAGGTATATATCAGTTTTACGTTATTTATACATGTGATTGCACTTTGATATATACATTGATGTACTGC